>WYDI02143424.1:0-326456 GCA_009867235.2 Psittacus erithacus | reverse complement strand
TTAGACATAAAGACAGGACAGCACTTGAATTTTTTTTATGCAAGCTATGGTCTCCTCTGAATTAGATTATCCATAACTCAGTGTAGTAAGAATATCTGTGCCCGAACCTCTTCTCATGTTAGTGTACCGCCACTGGTGAGCAGGAAGTCGCCATTGGTGTACGCTGGTGGAAATGACGCTGTGGAGTCACAGCAAACTCCCTCACACAGCGAGTCCAGCTTACCCTCCCAGGAAGGGGTTTGGTTATATGTTACAGGCAGGATGTAGTAGCAGAGGGGTGAGTTTCCCTAGGGAGTGCTAAGCAGAAAGACTACATCATCTGCGGTCTCTTCTGGACTCACATTTCTCTTCATCTGCAAGTCAGGATAACTGGTGTTAGTGGATAAAGCTTGAGGTGCTCTCCAACTGGAGTTCCTTACTCCTTAGGGAACAGGGGAACGTACGCCTGCAGAGGGGAGACTTCTTTGGCCAGATGCAGACTATCTGCCTTAAATTTACAAAAGATAACTTTTGTCACCAGTCTTCCCCAGGACACTTCAAGAGCTTAAAATACACTTTGAGGAGGGTTTCAAACACTTTTTCCTCTCAAATCCATCTATGCACTATGAATTCCAGAGGTATGACCTGGATTTCCTTGCACACTCTCAAACCAAATTATATCAGTCCCAATTAGGTCATCTGCTAGCTGCACCTGCAGCTCAGGACTGCAAAATTTCTTCCTCTGTAGATCTCCCTATAGTTAGGGCTAGGCAGTGAAACCTGCGTTAGAATAACTACTATAAAACCATATAATACAGCCTAAAAATACAATTATAATTGCAACACCAAAAGAAAGCCAGTCAATATTTTCAAGATTCTAATAGTTTCAAGCACTATTACCTTAACAGTCTCACATCACAGTACTGATTAAAGAAACATTTTGTCTTTTTATCTGTATTCAATGGAGAGCATAATCACTGGAGTGTAGAGACCTAAAATATTTATTAGGAAGTATGCATCTCTGGTCAGGCAGCGAAAGTCAATGTTGAAGTGGTGAGCTGCAACACAGCTTTCTGTCTAATTCATGGACCCCATCCCATCAGCTCTGTTGTGCATGGGACAAGCTATTGAGTAAGCTGTGCTGCTGCTCTGTTCCTCTGAAAAATGCCCCCAGAGAGATTCCCCTCAGGAGCTTAATTGGCAGCATCAGTCATGGAAGAGGTATTTCTATTTGGCTAAGTCAACAAGACACATGCATGGAGACAGGATACATAATCGTCCTCAAATGTGGAAAATATGGTGGGTTTTTAAAAGTAAATGAGCAAATCTGCCTTTCCTGAAAGTAGCACTGCTCTTCATCTAGAATTAAAAAATAAATGAGGCTATGCTCCCGTTCTTGTACTGATAAATTTGTTTTCTCTTTTTGCCTAATTGCTTAACAATAAATCCACACACACTCTATTATCCATAGCCTACTGCAATATTCTTCAGGACACATGATCAGCAATCAGAAAGCTTGAAAGATGGGCAACATAATTTTAAATATCCCAGTGTATTACCAAATCAGTATTTCAAATTTAGTGGACATACTCAGATATGTTTTCCTCTTTGCAAGAAGCATCATGTAAGTGGCAAACAAGATACAGAAGATCGATTATTTAGCATAATTGCACAATCTAATTGTATGGATTTTAAATGGAACAAGGAGGAGAAAGATTAAAATCATACAGCACAGCAGTATACTTTCACAGAGTGCATGAAATAGATTTTCCCCAATTAGCGGAACAATGGAAATATTTACTGTCAATTCAGTGAAGATATTCTGAAACAGAGTCAAGCAACATCCAGATCAGCACAGGGCAGGAGCAAATCATTTTATCATTAACAGGGGGAAAAAACCCAACAAAACACCAAAACACTGAAAACTTACACGTTCTGCTCAAAGAGCTGTGCTCCTGTGATGATGCTTCATTTCAGAACCACATTTGTGGCGTTATGAACAGATTGTGCTGACTTCCCAGAAGAAAGTGAAACATCCACATGAATGAATGGGTTTTATACCCACATGTGCCCGTATCTGTGCAGACACGTAAGTGCATGCCCACTCATAGCCCGAATCCTGCGCATTTCATCACCAGTTACCAAAAACTGAGCCAGTACAGTGTACTCTGCAGATTAACTAGACGAATGGGGGAAGCTCCCTTGTCTCAAAAAATAAGTGAAAATGCTAACCTTGTCATATTCCCTGGGCAAACAAAGGCAGAGGCAGTGCAGCTCTGCTCAGCCGTACCATGGGTTAACTGGCATTTCTAATACTTTTCACCCAGCCTGGCTTGACAGATGCCTAACCTTCACTGGGGAGTGGAGACAGCCTGATGGGCCTGGCCATACAGGGGGAAAATTTTTGATGCTTCCCACTTATGACATGATTGATTTTCTTTCAGCGGCCCTTCACTTCTGGATGTGGCGAAGGCTGCCTGCCCGAGCCCCCGCACGCCCTGACCTCGACATATGGCCGCTGTGAGGCTGAAAACTGATGACGGCAGAAACCTAAAAAATCAATAGGCCCTGTCAGTCAGTGGGGAGGCGAGCGTCTTTTAAAAACCCAATCACGACACGTACTTGCTGCACGGTGCTGAGCTCCTGCACACTTGAGAACACACTGAATTTCCCGGGGTTTCTAGTTATTTAATTATATAGTTTTTTGCTCCTGTGTTAGCACATTGCTTACCTGTTTATTCCTTAACCTTTTGTGCAGGAAGAAAGTGAAAGAATTGTCTTGTTAGGTTGGAATCTCCATGGTATCAACAAGGAAATAAAAATATCCCTGGAAACTCTCTGGGAATAGTATGAAATAAATAAAGAGCACCTTTCTGTTGCCAATATAAACACTGACATCATTATTTTTGACATTATCTGGAAAGAATTTAGATATAAGGAGTTCTGGAGTTTAAAATGAGTATGAAACTGTTTTAATTTTCTTTGCAGGGGGTGAAGTATTGCTTTGGTTAGTTTCAATTTTTTTTTTAAACTTTCTTTCTAAAATATGTAAGAAATAAATTGAATTCACTATTAGTTATACGCTTCACAGTTCTTGTCATCCCCTGTGCACACTGAAGAGGGGAAATTATTAGGGACACTGATATAAGTTGGAGGTGCTGGTGTTTTGTAAACTGCACTTGGCCATTTGTACCCTACAGGACTGGGTCAACAGCATCCAACACAATCCCTTTACTCTTGTCAGCTCAAGAAACAAAGGCATTTTTTGAGAGAGATGAGCAATATAACATACAGTGATTCAATTCCTTTATTTTGACTCCAAGATTTTGTCTGGTAGAACTCTGATGAAAAGCAAACAGCCAGCCACAATTAGAAAACTAAATGTTACCAGTAGATAGGGCCTGTTATACTTTATCACCTCCAACCAAGAGTGCAAGTCCCAGACAAGCACTGTCCCTCAGTGATTCACCTAACCTTGCTCAAGTTTTAGGGGGACAGGCATTATTTCAAAACCATGTCTTCATGCAGGAAAAAAACCAGAAGCCTGAAGGAGACGTTGGCTGTGAAATCAATGCGTTCCCAGGATTCGTTTTAGAAATCCACCAAAAGTAAGGAAGATTTTAAAAAATAATAAATCACCCAAATAAACAAAATCTAATGCTGAATTCCCAAACTAAGACCAATTAAAGCTTTCTTTATGACTGCAAACCTGACAAGCTTACAATTTCATCCTGTTGCAGTGGTGTATGTGTGTGTGTTTTAATGTAATATTAATGAGCCAGGATGGAGGGTCATAAAAAGTGATAGGTTTTTGCGATGGTAAATTATAAATCGGTATTGATTTTTCCCGGCACTAATGCAGCCAGCTTATTGTAAGACACCACAGGCAAAGTGCACTTTATCAGATTAGACTGGAGCCTGGTATCAAATATACATGAGAAAAAGGATGCATTTGTGACTTAGACTAGAAATTTTTTTTAACGATACATGAAATTTTTAAAGAAAAAAGTCTCAGAATATTAAGAAATTAAATACCATTTTAAAAGATCTCAGATGGTAGCAAATAGATATTAATGTCACATTAGGGTAATTTGTTTTTACACTGATGGAATATAAGCTTCTGTAGGAATATAGGAATAAGTACGTGAACTAATCCTGTTCAGATTGAACCATGTGCTAAATCAGTCCAATTTATGATCATCTCAACTGCTCATGATAAAATAGTTCCTCATTTGCATAACATGCCTGAAGAATCAGGCCCTACATCTACTTATGACTATATGTAAGATCAAGTCACACATATATATGTCTATATGGCAAGTATTGTTTCTGTGTGTGTTACTTTTTACATCCTACACTGCTTTGAAGAAGTTGTTTGGTTTTCCCCCATAGACGTACCACCCTGTCATGCCAGCCAAGGACTATGAAAGAGCTTTTCCTTGTAGTACTTTTATTGCTTAAATGCTGTGAAGCTTTTCTTTCCCTTTCATCTCAAAACACATTGGGAGTTGGCCACACCGTAAAACTGGGCGTTATTTTTAAAATCAGCTCTGCTTTTCATCTCCCGACCTTTCCACAGTCGGGATTTCCTCATTAAAACATTTCACTGATGTGGATAATTGACAAAAAAATGGAGAAGGAGAGAGAGAAAACAACAACAACAATAAAAAACACAATTACTTTCTGCAAAGTTGCTCTGGATGAGCAGCAAACCAGCATCATTTTCGCTTCATCCAGGAGTGCAAGGGAAAGGTTTGCACAAAAGCTCATGCCTGCATCCCCGCACTGGGTCTGGGGGACTCACTATGTGCCAGCATTTCCAGGCTCAGAGACCCTTCACAGCTCCTGGCTCTTCTGCTGCCTAAGAGGCTTCTTCTCAACCCAAACACCCCAACAGCTCCCCAGAGCAGAGCTGCCCTCCATCTCTTGCTGCCTCGCTGGCCCAAGCAGCCTGTGGGCAAAACTCAGTTTTTTCCCCAAAACCATATGTTAATTGACAGTTTGTTAACAAACAGCCCCTGCACAGGCTGCCTGTGAAGGCAACACACCAAAGTGAAGAACTGTGAGCCCAAAGAAGTAACAGGGTGAAGGGGGATGACACCAGCGTGTGTTTGGGGAGCATTTTCCACAGGGAAGGAGGTGTGGGGTTGGGAAATAGGGAACCCCAAGGGCATCTGAACCTCTTGGGATGTTTGAATGAAGGAGCACTGAATACAGTCCTTCACATCTCATACAAATGGGCAGGGGCCCAAGGAGCCCCCCATGCTAGGTGCTGATGAGGGGTCTCAGTGGGGGCCACAGCCAGAAGTCCCCACCAGAACATTCTTTTTTAGCCTTTTTGTGTTTTAGCCACCGGAAGCAGCGCTTGGCATTGTGCTCTCAAAATGTTTCTGAGAGTATTTACCTTCCTGTATTCTGATTTTATTATTCTTATAAGCAGACTAAGGAAGAGATGAGAAACTGGCAGAGGAGAGGGGGGAATGCTGCTTTTTCTTTCTAGTAGGTGCATACAAATACTCCTGAACAAATACAAAACCGCAAGCCATCACTGGAAACCCAGCTGGGCCCTCTTTATCTGCCCAGCCACACCAACCACCACAGATTTCAGCTTACAGAGCCAACCCTGCAGAGCACAGCACCCTCGGCACCAAGGATCAAGCCCACAGCAAGTTACAGGATCGTATAAAAATACTTATGATTAAGACAACAAAGAAACTCAAACACAAACAGTCTCATTAGCAGATTGCCAGCAACCCTGCTTGTCCTGCAGTGATGCATTATATCACAGGACAAAAATTTGAGGCCTGATCTTAAGAATCTTTTCTCAGACAAAATTCCTATAAACTTCAATGGAAATTTTGTCCGTCTCAGGCCTGAGTGGGCTTTTGCCTTGCAACTCTTCATACTCTGAAGGTAATAAGAGGAAACTTTTCTTTTTGACAAGACCTCATCAGGTAAAACCTAATAAAGCTAAAAAGGAAATTAGAAAAATGGAAGGCATTCCCAGAGCAGTCTGATCCCACCTTGGCTAAAGCCAGTGCTGGAGCCCACTTCACTCTGAATGAGCCAGATTCCCTCCGGCACGTCTGCCCAGCCACCAACCATGTAAATCAGCAACACACCAAGGACACGAGCCAAGGATGTGACAAACCATGGGGTGTTTCACATGGATCTCACCGAACAGAACAGGACAATAAAACACAGCATCAAAATCTGGCCCAGGGAAAGAAAAAACTCCTCTGCTGCCTCAGTGCGAACTCATTGCCCTTCCAATCAAAGCAGCACTTTTAAAGTTATTGCTATAAATGTTATTAAAGCGAAACAAGCCATTTTTAAAATGTATGCTAATTCCACTTTATTAGTGATGCCAAAGTCCTCATTTACATTTTTCATAAAAATTATGCAGAGGTTTTTTGCTGCTTTAGGGATAAAACTAATAAACAAATACATAAATTAGTATATTTTAATTAAATGTTACCCCGTGAAGTAATGTTGTATCCCATTGTCTAAAACAAAACAAAAAAAAAGGACAGAAAATCTAAAAAAGCACCTCTAACTTGGAAATTTGTGTTGTATTAAAATATTAGATCTCATTAAAAACTAATTTGAAAATCACTTTACCTAACAATCATGAAAGTTTTGAATTCTGTGTTCTAATACGCGTTATTTGTTGTGGTACAAGAGATTATCACTTTAGCATGCATTACTATTAGAATATTAGAGGCATCTTAATGCCCCCAAATCCTCCTAGAAAATAATGAAGTTAAGTACTACCTGCAAACGTATCCCCATTTCCATTTTAAATACTGTATTATTTCTATTCTCTAGCACCACAGACTGTACACAGCCTACACAGACCCATGGTGGCACACACGTTAATTTGCTCCTAGGCCTACATAGCACGTCTGAGTGTGTCAAAATTATGTATGATTTGGGGATGGGACATTGCATGCCGTTATTACTTTAAAATGTTACTCAGAGTACAATAAAAGAGACCATTTAAGCAGTAAGGTGTGGCTGGAGCTGCAGGGGGAAGTCCAATAGGCAGAAAACAATCACATCTTCATTGCAGAAATAGCATGAGTATTAAAGAATCAAATGTGCATTAGAACATATTCACCTCATTAGAAGGTTTTCCATAACCCTGCTTTCCCTCAGAAGAGACAAATAGACCCAGACTCCACATTTTCATTGCTCTCTATCCTCATTGTAATTTTTTTCTAAATGTAAGATTATTGCTTTCAAGGCAGGTATTTAAATGAAACAAGCGCTCTATTTGGCATTTTCACTGAAAAAGCTTTGACTGCTACTTGGTTATGTTTCCTGGAAAAATGAAAGATTAAAAGAGAAAAAAAAAGGAACCAAAAGGAAACATGAGCAGGTTTTGTGCATATAAATGCACTTTCTGAAAAGGTACATGAATTTATCAGTCTTCCTCAAAGTGCAATTGACTGCATATTCCTATTAAAACTATCTTACCCTATAACCTGAGCTACTCAGAGGCCATACCTTCAGGTATCTGTTTTCAATAGCAGTGAGCGGTACCGATTACACAGTGATGGGGAGCAACAGGACAAAGCTAAAGTAATTAAGCAGCAAGTTCGAGGACTCCCCATCTTCAGTGCTCTTTGAAGGCACATTTAATTGTTGTGCGGACGCAACAACATGGAGTAGTACATGCCACTCAGAAAAATGAGCCACCATGCATGGGTGGGAGGATTGAGACTCCCCACCATGGTTAACCCCTTTGGATGATCCAAAGGAAGCATATACAGAGAAGTATTTAATCTGTGAGGAGAAAGATAATGCAAACATCAGGTTTTTTCCATTGAACTTAGGGGGTTTTTTATCTGCCCCAAAAGAAGAATGTCCTGCAACCTTAAACTCCCTGAATCCTTCTGTTCTAGAGGACATCAAATATTCCCAATAGGGGAATTTGGGTTTCTAGTGGTACAACCAAAAAGTGAAAACCCCTATCGTCCAGTTCCCTGCCAAATAGCAATCAACAGAAGACAAGCAAAAAAGCTGTCTCCTGAACTTGCCCAGGCACTTTAAATGCTTTAGAAATATTTTCAAAGTGTTCTCTTTAAACTGGTAAGGCTCATAAGCCACTGTAAGATTAGTCTTAATGTGGAGAAGTGACTCATCTGCAGTGACATCAGAGAGCCCAATGTCCTCTCTCTCACTTTACAGTCAGCCTTATCACCCCTTTGTCTCACCCCAAGTCTTCCCCATTAATATTTAAACAAGAAGCAAAGTGATATATTATGGATATCATATTCAAAACCGCCTAAGTGAATTGCTTCAATCCAAGATCTATGAAGGATTTAGATACCTATACTTCATCTTAGATCCTTAACTTTCCTTTCAAAGTAATGGAAAAGCAGGCTTCTACATAACACCTAAAATCCATGCATTCTTGTGAATCTGGCATTAGATTACTCACTAACACAGTAGTCTACATCCTCACTATCATCTCTGGAACTGTGAACAGATGGACTAGCAGCATCAACTCAGCAGAGGAGGTGCAGCTACCTAGTAAAGTGGTGCTGGAAGATACATTAGAGAAGCTTAGCCCTGACCATCTGATGCTACTAAAAGCCTACCCCCGTGGAACTGACTCCTGAATTTCCTCTCCCCAAATGCAGTGCAGCTGGATTAGCAGCCACACAGCTGTCTGGCATCAGAAACCACCCCCCACAGCTTGTCAGGGTGGAAATCCTGGATCACAGCTCAACATTGCTCCAGAGAGTTTTATGTGGAGGAGCTCCCAGGGGACACACTGCTTCTCACAGCAGCTACTCTGAGGTGGCCAGGTCCCCCCAGAGCCTTGTGAAGCTTATAATAAGAGCAAAGATTGCCAGATTCTTGCTGGTAATTATAAGTTATCCCCCATTTCGTGCACAGATTTCACGCTGGCAATCCCCCCTTTCCTCTGCCTCTGCCACATGTCAGGGCTTTGGGTCCATTATCTTAGACAAGGCAAGAAGGAAAAGGTTCTGTCTCTGTCATTGCCACCAGCATGTTCATTTTGTCACAGACTTCCTGAAAACAGAGCAAATGCTCAAAGCTAGACATCCAAACCAACAGCCCACTTTTCCCAGGCACAGAGACTCCTACATCTCTGCTTAATTACAAGTAGAAGATTCCCAAATATTCTTAACATGACTGAAGTCACTATAGTGCTACAGCACCCTTTGTTAACTTTGTTGTATCACCTCCAGCATCCCCAACAGACACTATTATGACAGGTTTCATCTCTATCTTCGATGACACTCCACAAGCTAACCAAAAAAACCTCTGTTGCATGATAAAGGGAAGTTTCAAAGTCTCGGGAGCAACTAATAATGAATGATAAGAGCACTGAGCAGGCAGCCTGTGTGGGAGTTTCAGCAAGAAGTTTCCTTCCTTTTTCTCACACCCCCACTGTGGGATCATTTGTGCACTGGGTGCTTGCTGGACCACTCTGTTCAATTGTGTTTGTCATCAGCCCCAGACACCACATCTCAGTGGCAAGGGTTGACACTGAACCTGGGAAAATGGAGGATTAAACCATCCCTCCATCCCAGAACCATTTATGTTAAACTGGGCTTTTTTTTCCCTGAAACAAAAGGCTTTCCATCAAACCTGCAGGCTACCTCAGCAGAGTCCAATGTCCTTAGATCCTTCTGACTCTAAAACCAAGACACCAGGCTCACAGCAAAACATAAACAGGCAGACACATCAGCAAAGGGAGCATTTCTCTTGCCATCGGCACAAGGCTGATTTTGTAATCAGTCTGGAAGTTTTATTTTTAACTGCTGTACCAAGGTTTTACAGAGACACAATTGTTCTTTTGAAGCCTTGCTAATAGGTCTGATCAGTAATACTATTACTATATACAGAGCAGAAAAGCACAGCATAATGAAACTGTACTGTGAGAAACTATGAACGAAATATTCTTTCTATAAAAAGCATTTTTAATAAAACATGCAATGGCTCCAGAAACTGCTCATCATACTTTGATTAAGAGACTGTTCTTCAGTCGGTGGGTGCTCAAACCCTCCCCACCTCCCCCAGGCTCTCACAGCGCTGTTATCCCTCTTTGAGAGAGCGCATCTGGCAAAGTGAAGATGGGGATTTTTCCAAGCTACTTTTGTGTTGACCACACACTTTAAAACGCTCAGAGCCTGTTCCACGGAACAAAGTGAGTAGAGATACTCTTTCAGTGACACTTAGGCCAATGTGATATATTGCAGATGCATTTAGGTATTCTGTGCAGATTGCTGTGAAACAACAGTTCAGTACAAGGATCAGAAATTCAACTGTGGATATCCAAAATTTTCATACATCCCCTGCAAAACACTGTCCCTCTATGCACACTACCTAAAAGCTTGTTTAGAAAAGCAGCTATCGATATAGCATGAACACAATGGTTACAGCCAACAGGTGAACATGGATTTCTATGGTGGACAATCATTTGAGGAAAATCCATAATTTCTCCTTCCTGAGAAGTTTGTTCTTAAGGACCCTCTTAAAAACTGAGACCTTTGGCTTTTCCTTAAAATACATAGAAAAAGCCAATTGCACAAGACAGAGTTCTCTGCTGTGTGTAAATTCAACAGCATGGACTGGTTGGTCAAAAGGGGTGAGACAAGCCCCCTTGTCCAGTCTGCAGGCTTTTGGAGTGGCAACTGAGAACTATCTAAATAAATCACACTTCCAAATTAACTCTAGGGAGCAAGAAAGAAACTAAAGGAGCCCAATAACATACTGACCAATCCTCCATGATGTTTGAAAGTGGTAGGGTGCTCCTCTTCCTGAGCAAAAATATTTGCGCTTGGTTCCCTATAAGTAATTTTGCCCGTGAGCTTTATAAACGTACCACAGCTTGATCTTCTAAATCTTTCTAAACATTAAGACACTTGTGTGTATATGGCTCAGCTCCTATTCCTGTGCCTTTTTAACAACTTAGACCGCATCTATATTTTTCCCTTGTTACTACTGTCTAACGTTATCTGAACAGAATAGTCTTTGCTGTCAGTTCAACGTTTCTTTGGAGTTTAAAATGCATAAAAAGTTTAAAAGTAATTTTTAAATGTAAAAAAGTAAAATGTAAAAAACACTCTTCAGACATACTGCGCAATTTAAAACCTGTCATAGATTTGGAATATCTTTCTAGGTTCTTCTCTGATCCTCTCTGCTGTGCCGTGCAAGCACTTCACAGTGATTATTGGATTTTAACCTCATAACAATAAGGTGGAGGCACAAAACAGATTAAATGACTTGCCCATGTCCATGCCAGGATCCTGTTGCAATGCAGTGACTCACAGGCAGGACAGTTAAATTCACTGTGCGGTGACCTATCCATAAAAGCAATGTTTCTTGTCACAGAATTAAGGGATTTTTTCCAATTTATACTGGGAGGGGTCAAGAAAGAAATCTTATTATAGAGCACAATTGTAAAAGGGCACAGTCCATGACCCCAAAACTTGTTGTTTGGGTTGTTTTTTTCTGAAGTCAGTAGATTTTAAACCTGTATTTATATATAGAAATCATCACAGATACAACCCATTTAAAAAACACCCTGTATTTGCCACTGCCGTCTTTCAAAACGGGGAAGAGGAGGAACAGACAGAATTGTTTTGTTGTCAAGAAAACTACATCTAGCACAAAATGCTAAGGTTGCCAAGAGATGACAGTATTTGGCAGCATCCTAAAATGTTTGTCATTTTAAAAGTATTTATGCTAAGGCAGAAAATAAACTATCCAACATTTTAGTCACTTTAAGTGATTAAAACAAGTCATTAGAATTTTAGTTTAAAATACTCTTAGATAAAATTTTCCCTTACCTAACCAGCCAGAAAAAAGCTGTGTGCACTTTTTTGCTCTTAAAGCTTGTGTCTTAGCTGTAAGTGCTCTGGTGTGGTGTAGGTAAAACAAAATGGGGTAGACTTTGAAGATCATTTTCATTTTCATTGGAAACATTTTCAATTACTACACTGCTGAATAGAAACAACGGGGGGAAAAAGGTTAGGAAAATTTTAAATGATCACCAAAAATGCAAGAAATTCTCCTTATAGAAACATAAGTAGGTGAATTTAGTTGCCTAAGTTTATGTTCTTACATGAATTTGTAAATGTTCCTGATAGTGACTTGCCTTACTTCTATTTATTGTACCATGTTCAACAAGGATTTACAAATGCACATTTCTCATGAAGTTGGAAGTAAATTTGGATCTATTTTTTCATTTTATAATGACATTGATGTGTTTTTTCTGACATGCCTCATGAACTCAGTCAATCACAAGTCTTTCTTAATGGAAACCACATGTCTGCCCAGAACTGTGTAATTACAATGCTAGGATTCTTGGCACTGCCAGGAAAAGGGGCACTGTCAAACCAATTAGAGTTTATTTATTTACATACCATTTCTGGATGAGAATGTTCTTTCTTTAATGCTGATGCTGAGAAAATATATATTTCATCGAGTAGTTGTAATTTTCGCTAGGTACTGTTACATTTTGTAGCAATTACATCCCTAGTTTTCAGTTACTTTCCACGTGAGGAAACTTTCCTTTAAACGGAACAGCTGGGAATAGCATCATGAATTTTATCAGCCCAGTTTTCATTTGTTTCAGATGGTGAAGGAGATGTGAGGGCGGCTGTTTCCCTAAGCTCAACAGTCAGTATTTCCACCCACTTCCACCCCACAATGAGCTCTTCGTTGTACAAGGCGCCTTATTTGTTCATTCGTCCTCCTGCAGTATTACCCTTTCGCCACACCTGGTACACTGGTACCTGCAGCCAGCCCTGGTAAAGCAGCACAGAGTGTCTCAGAAGGAAGGAGCAAGGCTCCAGGAGGCGATCTGCAATGCTGTTCTAAGGTAGATTCCACTGGACAACATTAAAAAGGAAGTTGCATGTCTCAGGAAAACCAAATACCATGCAGCTTAGCACTGAGTCCTCCACTGAGTCATGCATGCTGCTGCTGGAAGGTCACAAGCAACCAGAAGAGGTTGTGTGGTGGTAAATTCATTCCAGGGACACCAAAAAAAGGCCAGAGCCTGAATGCTGGTGTACCATGTCTCCCACAGAGCTCCCTGCATACTGTAACCTGCTGAGAGTTCCCTCTGCTCTTTCACAAGCACTGCTCACTGATTCAGACCTTCTCCATGGGCTGCTAAATCAAAAAGAGCCTTTCTAACTGGCACTGGGTTTGTCCTGAATATGAGTACAGCTGCAGCATAAGCATGAAAGGGGAAAAGGCTGCATAAGTACCGATCATTTAAAGGAATAACAGGAGTAAAGAAACAAGTTTAAACTACAAGTTTACTGGACATCTTTCACTTCCCTGTGTTGCTCCCATCTGTCTGAGATGGATTGTGTGCTTTTCTGGCAAATGCCTTTCCAGGTCTCTATTCCTGCAGTGCCTGAACACCCAGCCATCTCTAATGTCCCCAGCCTTTAATCTTACCCTGGAGAGTTGCAACATCTCCACATTATGAGGGGAAGCAGCAGGGAGCAAAAAGGGATATGGCCAGGACCCAGCAGGACAGCTGTGGCTGAGAAGGGGGATGAAACCCAGTCTCACCTAGAGCCAGACAGGGTTGTGCCAGGCTCATGCTTAGGGCTGACCCACAGGAGCCCTTTGAGGCTCTTCTTAACACAGAAACAGCCCTTTCTGTTTTACGCAAATCTGCTGTGTGACATCATCCTAAACTACCCGATGTCAGCTGGCCAAGATAATCCCCTTCCATGGCAGAGGATATCAGAGCCTGCTCTGTGAGACCATAAGGTATTTAGTAACAGAGAGATGTTGGCCTAAAACCCTCCCATCTAGACCAAGCCACCCTAACGGGATGCTCTCTAGTCACAGGAGGCACCTCCTACCCTGAGGTTTTGTTATGCTCTTCCACTGAAAACACAGAGGAAGGGAAACAGCTGTAAAAATCTCCTATTTAAAGCTCCTGAAGCTTCAGAGCCTTCTATGAAATCCCTTGTATGGGATTCTTTTTTATTTTTAATTTGTTTTTAATTGCTGCTCCAACCTTTCATGACTTCCTCGTCTTTGGAAAGTTCCAAAGCATTAAAAGGAAACATGAAGTTCTGACGCCCTCCGACATTATTTTTCAGTTTAATCATTTTTCCCCATTTTCCTCCTCTTTCTCTGTGCTGAGTGAGGGTGGGAAAGACACAATTAAGGGAAACTGAAAACTCTCAGATGTTTCAAAAATGAAAAAGTTTAATAAAAGTTTTCCCACACATGGGCAGAGAAGTAGGAAAAACTCTTTTCTCATGGAATTCTCAAAGCCAAAATGACCAAAACATTCCTGGGTTTTGTATTCACCACTCCCTCCCCCATTTTTTGAGCCAGAAGTCTCTGCTTTATCTTGCGTTCATGCTTGTGTGCATGTCTGTGAGAGATAGAGCCCTGCCCTGATGATCGTACAGTTTATAGTAACCAGAGAGATGAGGGGTGAGGGCTGAAATGTGGCACAGAGAGGGGAAATGACTTGCCCAAGGTCATGCAGTGGGGTAGTGACTCAAATGATTTCCAATAACGGTCGTTTCTATAAAGGCTTTAAAGAAATGATGTGTGATTCACTGCCTCACACTGCTGCTGAGGAGAATAACACAGTCCCAGCAGCTACAGGGGAGTTTCTCGTCTCTGTGTCAGGCCAAGAGTTGAAGCAAAAGTTGGCTTTGGTTCAGCTGGGAGTGGAGGAGAGAGGGAACGGATACATGTGTTTTAAACGGCAGATCCTGAATAAAAGAAGGACACTCCTGAGGTAGACATTTATGTGGCTATTTTAAGAGGTGACAGAGGTAACCCATGTCTTCCATAAAGAGCAAGTGAGCATGAAGATGGGTTGAAAGGCTGGGCAGCGGACAAAATACTGTTCTTCTGTTATGTCACAGCTTTTATTTCCACTGTGGTCCAGGTCCCATGACACCTAGCTACTCATCTTTGGGCATTCACATCCCTCCATCCTCCAGAAATCGGGTGGCCCACCACCCTTCTCACGCAGCAAAGCACGTCAGAAAACCTCTCGGCACCAGCAGCCCTGTTCCAGACACAGTCAGTCAGCAGGAGGAGGAACCTGGCAGCTTCTCCTTGCTGCAAGCAAACGGCACAGAAAGAAAAGGACAGCAAGAAAAAAGTGCCCACGAGGAAGATTTACGGCCTTCACAGAGCAGGGGAGTCCAGGGAGAGACTGGATTATAATCCAAGTTGTGTTTTCATCTCTGCTCTGTACACAAGGTGCTGCAGCCCTTGGTTGAGCTGTCTCTTGGCTACTGAAGCAAAGTTCGTCACCTCTTCACCAAGAGATAGGAAAAACGCTGCCACCTTGCAAAGCAAACCCATGAAAACAATGCGGTAGCGCCTGGTTTTCAACGCTAATTTCAAATTACAAAGCACAAGAGCAACTTTCCACATGCGATTTCTGATTCTGCTTTCTATTCCTGTCGAGCTGTAGCCAGTTTTGCCAGTGAAAAGTGCTATAAACAGCCCTGGCCTAGCTGAAAAAAGCAATATGCCGTCAGTCTGACATCTACCTCTCTTTTCCGCTCATTGTCAGCACTTTGATTGATGGTGTTGTTCATTAATGTGGGACGATTGTCAGCTTTTCCTGAATAAATATAAAAAGAAACAAAGAAATCCCCACCCTTTTCAAGCCAGAGTGAATTATTTCCTATTTTCCTTTGCTGAATTCAGGCATGTAACAGTACGCTGCCCTCAAAATATACCGGTGCGTTAACCACAAAGTAGGAAATTGGACTCTGGATAGAGGAACCAAAACTTTACTTAAGTAGTAGGTACGGTAATTAAATTTTTACTATTATTTCTTTTCCAAAAGGAAAAAAACAATGGTGTGCCCTAAAGGCTTCTGCTGTAATACAGTACTTCAATTTTGTGCAAAAAGCTAAAAGAAATCTATCTGGTGAAGATTAAAATGACTTGTGAAAACCAGAAGCAATCACAAGCACTGAGAAAGATAGGCAGAGATTCAATTTAGTACAAGACTGCATCTTAATTCACACTGGGGAGAAAGGGAAAAAGAGATGTAAAAATTCACATACACTTAAAGTACTTAAAAGATGGGTAAGCTTTGTTGGGCCCTCTGTATCCCCAAAATACTCCCCATGATATCTTGTCTGATGAGGAATCTTTGAGGTTTTGTCATGTTGGACATCCTCATTGTCTTCTCCGTATTCCCATACATCAACAATTAGAAAAGAGGGAGACACCATAAAACCCATGCTAAACCCTGTCATAACATTTGCCATTTTCACTACACATTTTACCTCCGTGAGTTTGCCTTGCACTGGCACCCTTAGCTTTCTGCTTGATGGAGTCTTTCTAATCAGGCCATTGCTTTTATAGTTAGCAATAGGATCATTGCTCAACATCTTTTTCAAACTGTACATTGCATCAGTGTGTACAAAACACAATAACAACAAAAACAATGATTACAAAATCATAACTGGGTGGGGCGGGGATAGAAAGGGGAGAGGCATGTAAATGGGTGACCAATGATTAATTCAGCAAATTATGCTATGGCACAGCTCTGCTTTAGAAACAACATGCTAACAATAATAATATTCTCCACAAGTGCTACATTTGTAGAGTTGAATGGCAAATTATTTTGAATACATCTGTAAAGAACAGGAAACTGAGAACTGTGGAAAAACTGGCATTACGCCACCGATTGGAGATTCAATCTGACTGTAATAGAAGGTGATTATTGGGGACTAGCAGGCAGATGATGGATGATTTCCTCCTAAAATGACAGCTCTGCTGTGTATCAGCAATCCTCAAACAGCACAAATGTATAGGTTGGCTTTTGTGGCTTTTTAATTCTTATCATTGTGGGAAATGGATTTCAAATGTGTGGCAAGCTATTTCAGGCTGGCAGGGCACATTTGGGTCGTTTCTGTCTTTCTCCTTCTCCCTTCTCTCCTGGACTTTTTTTCCCCTTTTTTGCAAACATAACGGAAGATGCCCACTGAAGTTTCCAGCCATTTACCTCAGACAACTGGGGAACAAAGAGCAAGAACCACACGATCCTTGCTCCAGCAAACCGCCCACTCCAACCTAGTGGGAGCACTCCTGGGAGAGCAAAGCAAGAGGAGCAGAGCCTCGTGGCTGCCTTCCCTCCCCACTGCTCCTCCCATTCTAGAGTATCCTGAAAATTAAAATACCCCCCAAGTACCTAATATCTTGTTTATCTTCCACCCTTATCTGCTTTGGTGAAAAACACGCACAAAGTATGATTCATGTGCTAGAATCTGATACCCTGCATAGTGCTTTGTTTCAAAAATACTCATTAGGGCTTCCTCGAGAGCACAGGCAACCCACCAGCACAACTTGGGACTGGTACGGCTGCAAGACCAACGCTTCTTCCATGTCTCACTGCAGGAAAAAGGCAGTCCAGAAACTTTAACAAGGTTAGAACAAAAAATGTTTTAAGTTCTTTGCATAAAGCTATAAGCTTTGTACAACCCTTTGTTTGAGAAGACAAGCTAATCAATAACCCCATCTTTTATTGCTGTGCCCCTCCGTGTACTCCATTAATGATCACACAGCACTTTTAGTACATTGTGAAATCATACAGAGCAGTTATAGGAAAGGCTGCCTTCAAGGAGGAAAAAGTGCCATCCAACAAAAACCAGGCCTTTACTCCCTGTCACAGTGGCCTGGTGTCTAATGACGCCCTGGCTCCCTGGTCCTCACCATAAATTAGTATGGACATATGTTCTGGTGTCTGTCAAGACCCAATCCTGACACTCTGCCAGTCCTGCACAAAAGAACGAGGTAATCCACAAGAGCAGTAAATTTATCAATCAAATCCTGTAAGTGTCCCTCGCTGATAACACCAGCCCTTTTTCGAATGTAACAAGGAAGCGTGATCCAGCTCAGTAGGATGTCACGGGCATGTTCCACCTACAAAAACACCACTGCCATTCTCCTGTCTGCAGTCAACCAGATGATGGACTGTGCTTATTCGCTTGCTTTTAAAGATGGGGAGTTTCTACATCAAAGACCAAAAAAAAGTAACTCTATACAGCTGGTTAATAGTGAGCCTTTTCTTCAAGTAATAAAAAAATAATCACATTCTGGCCTTTATTTAAGTCTCAGCAATGGGCAGGTAATTAATTGTTAATTCTATATTTGTGTCCAATCTGCATAATTTTTTTGCTTTAGAAATGCAATTAGGGATGATGAAAAAAACAAGTAGGCCAAAGACACTGCATAACAACCGTGAATTAAAAACGATGAATCTTTGCTTCTCTTGTATCACAGGTTGCAGGCACTAACTTTTGTGACAAGGCAAATAACATGTTCTGCTACTGTTTGGAATCACTGTGTTGTTGCACAAAATGATATCCCAATAGAGGAGTAGCTAGTGTTTATAGTAAAGTAGAGCAAGCCATTATCAGTGTGTGATGTCAATTTAAATTTTACTGGAACAGAAACCTTTTGACCCCTTCCAAACTTGATCCATTACTAGGTTTATACATGAAAGCTTAGGAGAGAATTAAATTAGAAGGAACATTGCAAGAGAACTGTATTTGCATCTATTGCACTTGAGACTGGAGATTAGTTGACCTTTGGAAAAGGGGATTAAAGCAGTTTCACCATCAAGAGAAGACAATCTGTGTTCTTAAGGCAATCAAATTGGGAAGGGTAACAACCTTTGAAAGATGAATTGAACTGAGGAAGAATCCATGCTAATTTGCATGGTTTACATGTCACTTACAAATGAATTTTGCAGTGATTTCTGCGAAAGGAATTCGACAGTATTTGAATTATTCCACTAGTCCTTCAGTGCTGGCATGTAAATGTGGAAACTGTGTCCATTTTTACAATCTAATTTTACAATAGATTAACCTCAGAAAGGGTATCAGTAGACAGTAAAGATGCTGTGCAGTGCATGCGCCTGGAACAGCAAAATGCAGTCACCAGGAAGTTTCTTCTTTTTCCATGGAGGAAAATGTCAAGAACAATAATCACCAAATCACAGCACTGCAGAAGTGCCTGCTCCAAGATAATCCAGGGCCAGGGCATAAATAACACCCAGGATGGAAGAAGGCCTAATATGGGACATAAAATGAGGCTTATCACATAGGTAGCAAGCATATCTTGAAAAATATATGAAGCTGTACACATTTGCTGACAAAGTGGCCCTTATGAGTGATGGAGCAGAATTCAAAAAAAAAGAAAAAGGTGGAATTATGTTCTCTCTTAAGTGTCATTAGTACTGTGGTTATACAGAGGGAAAGTCTGTTCTTTCCCCAGGTCAGGAAGATACCTGTTAGCTTTATTATCTATGCCATGAAATTTCATAGGAGAGCTCATCAATTAAAGCATAATCACATTCTCATTGAAAATTAATGACAAATATAATCCAAGTTGGGCTCTTCCTTACTTTCTCATAACCAGGAAAAAAGAGCAGTGAATGCAAATTTCTTACAACCTTAGTGTACATCTGCAAAGTTACAGCTCTTCAGACTCCAGTGCCATGGAGAAGCCTCTGTGAATGCCACAGGATTGATACCATTTTCTATCAATCAACTGTATTTTAAGGTTTGGAGTATAATAGGTTCTGAAACGATCAGTGTCAATACAGTTTCCGGGCAATCATAAGAACCAAGCAACCAGGCCACTAAATATGATCCCATCAATGCAATAAAGTGATAGTACACTCATCATCACACAAATCAAGACAGAACAGGGGTAAAGAGCAAGAGACATGCAGATCTCTTGGGAATCTTTGCTAAAAGAAAACATCCCCATTTTCAGATATAAAGACACACACAACCAAACATGCTTAGGAAGCCATTTCCCAGCATAAAGCTATTAGTCAGCAGGCTTTTAAGAAATGTGACAAAACTTTTCATGCTGAGTATTTATAATTTAAAGGAGCATTTTGCATTGTCTTACACGCAATTGCACAGTTCCATGTCCATAGTTACAAAACCTCAAAAATAACATCAATAATCTGAATGACAATACAATTTGCAACTTTGCATCGTAGAAGACATACATTCTGTCTGTGAAATTTGGGTAGCTTTGACTGAGGAAAAGAGCAGGATGTATTGGGACTATCCATCTTCTGCGTGTCTCAAAGCAAGATATGGGTCAGAAAAGAATTTGCTAAATGCATTTTTCCTCCTGAATGATCAAATGGCCATTACATTGGTACCCAAGGGAGTACCTAAACCAAAAAAAGCAGAAGCATAGAAGGAAACATTCATACCTTAAAGAGGAAATACACTTGAGTGAAAAAAAAAAACCAAACCCAAAAAAATAAATCTCATTTTTAACATCAAAAAAGTTTACTTCATTAAGGATGCTGGGGACATGCCAACTTAGAAGGTAATGCTCCTATCCAAGCTGAACACAGATGGGATTTAAGCATTTCACGTTTGTTTGAACTTTTAACCATAGCAGTCCTGGTTTTTAAGGAAAAAAGGTGCTGAGACACAAGTCACTCGCTGTGCACCTGAGCAAAGGACTGAAGCACAGAGATGGGGATCTGGACAGGAGACTCATCTTCTTTGGAATGCAGCTGGAGTTGTCTCACTCCAGAACATCATTCTGGACAGAGGGATGAATGCAAGGACAGGTTTCCAACTGCTCAGACACATCAGCTACCTCAAGCCTTCAGCAATTCTCAATACTTTCAGTTCCTGACCTTTTGAGAAGAACTTGGTCCAAAATGCTGATTTTTTTTCCCAGGAAAACCTGGGGGCAGCCACCTGAAGCATGGAAGAGAAACTGGAGCTGGAATTAGCTGACATCTCCAGAGTCACGAGTCAGAGTCCATCTCATGTCTCATCTGTTGTTCCCTTCCAGCAAAGACTCACTCATTGAAACATTCTGCAGTGAGGGCACAGGGATCAGGTTTAAGGGAAAAGTAAACCCCATAATGCATAAACCACTCCAGAACCACCACTTCTTCTATTGAAATTACTCCCATCTTTTTAAAATGAAGTGCCCATAACTTCACTCTCAAAAAATTTTAATAGAAAACAGTTAAAAAAAAATATATATATAAATGATGTTATTTTAGAAATCCAGGAAGCAGTGGCTTTCTCATTCTATTTAATAAATTGTTCTCTGAATGCTCAGAGAATTCACAAAAAGGCACTCGGTTGTACTTTGCAGTACTGGCCTCTACATAAGTTTTACAGCAGCTGCAATCATACAATGAGTCCAGCTCCAGGCCAAACAAACAAACAAATAAAATAAAGATGCACCCCTAGGCTGTGTCTGACTTTTCCCATATAACTATCTCCAGGATGCCACCTCTAAAAAACCTCAATGTTTCTTTCATATTCACCTGCAGAAAGCCCCTTCCTCTCCCTTGCATTAAAGATTCAGCCTGTGCAAGGAGACACACATAAGGGCTCACACACACACGTACCCTATGAGTTACTGATTTCCAGCATGGTAGCAGAATGGGCTTAGGCTGACACTTTCAAAGGACTTGGGAACCTCACTCCTTCAGCCTCCTTGGAAAATCACAGCAACATCCCTAATAGCAACAACATGCACTTTCTCAGGACCCAAAACCAGTTATTACACTTGGAAAACAGACTGGGGAAACCAATTAAAAGCCCAGTTCAGCATCCAGGTAAAGCAGCAGCAGCAAACCCAGGCTCTGTAGGTGGGTTTGTATGTCAGCTTCTTCCCATGGGAAAAAATTATAAACTTTAAGCACTGCCAACTGCCCCTTGTTTGTGGCTCATGGGTCTCAGCTGAGGGAGTGGGAACTGATACGGTGACTATTTGCAGTCCTTGCACAGCGATGCTCAAGGAGAGATCTGTAGGGGATGTTGCTGATGGTGTCGGGAGCTGTGCATGGGCTGGGGCCGAGAACCTGAGCTGGTGGTACCACCCGCGCACCTCATCCACACCTGCCCCAGCTCCTCCTTGTTGAAGCACATCCCAGATTCATACAATCTAATGCTGAGGAGGTGCGTGTCTCTGAGGATGAACAGACAGATGGATGCTGAAAACAAAGATTTTGCAATCTAGATTCTTCACACCAAAAAGAGAAGACAATTAGAGCTGCTAAACATGAGCTAAAGGGGGACAGTAATCCAGCTTGTACTGCAAAAAAAGCCATGCCAACTTTCAAATCTGCTTTCCTTCTCTGGCAGCTTATTAATTAAATGCCCTAAATACCAACAAAATCCCTTTTCCTAGTATTAATTTAAGACCACCTGGAAGTGCAGGGCTGTTGCCCCCACAAACTAAGTCCTCTATTCCTCTCCCCTTCCCTCTCACCTCCTCTTCACCTCAAGATGCAATCAGTGCCTTGCACCCTTTTGCACACCATTGCCAGCAGCTTCAGCCGCGCCTGAAGCCAGCCCCAGCAGCTGGCGGCACAGCCCCCTGCGCGCTCTGCAAATCTCTGCCAGAGATCCCTAAGGCTGCGGTTTGAGGCTAAGCACCTAGGAGATCACTTTCACTCCCAATCTGTCAGCCCATCATTCGGGATCAGCTGTGGCCCTCTTGTTAATTGTTCCCAGCTCTGAGCAACCGGGGATGGGAAACAGGCCATGGCTGATACATGACTCCTGGCTCTGGAATGCTCTTTTACCATCAGCCCTTTGGAGACCGAGTTTGTTGAGTTTAAGTCTCAGCTATTTGCCTAAGTCTAATTTTGGGGAGAGACAGAGGTTTGACTGTTGTATTTTATCTGCAGATGGGAGCACATGGGTAAAGAGCTGTCAAAAGTTATGCTTGTTGTTTTAAATATTAGTGTGCAAGAGTATATTGGGCACATTTGCATTAATTTCTGATTAAAAGAGGAAAAAAGGGATTTAGCATTTCTAAAAAGACAGCATGTCTGGATCCACAAGGTAAACTTCCCATAAAAGAGCACTCAGTGCCTGCATTTAAACCTTTGCATATTATTCCACTGAACATCTGTTGACCATGAAACTTCAGATAACCAACATTAACATATACAGGCTG
Organism: Psittacus erithacus; assembly: GCA_009867235.2. Lineage (NCBI taxonomy): Eukaryota > Metazoa > Chordata > Aves > Psittaciformes > Psittacidae > Psittacus > Psittacus erithacus. Next base: position 303,503 of record WYDI02143424.1, on the reverse strand, counting down.
TTTATTTAAAAAAATAGATTATTCACACAGACTCAGTAAAGCTCTTAAAGAACTATTTTTCTGCTTGGTGTTTTATTTTATCCCAGCAACATTTAAAAGGTGAAAAAAATAAAAAAGAAACTTTTATAAACAAGAAATATTTTTTAATGTATGAAAAATGAGACTTTTGGATTAGAAGTGGAATTCCACACAGCATTCAAGATTGTGTTATCAGTTTTGTGGCACCCTATTAATCTGTTACAATAAAATATGGGGCTTTTTTTTTTAAAGGGAAATTGTCTTTCAAGAAAGGAAAAGCAAAAGGTCCAACCTTGATAGTAAAGCTTGTGCTCACTGAAAGTAACAGGAAGACCTGTGTCATCTGGCCATCTAATTGAAGAAAGATGCTAAACACAGTGCAGAACAGAGTATAATAAACATGATTTCTTTTCTAGCTGAGTGTAGAAATGTTTTATAGATATTTTTTCCCTCCTTTCTGTAGGTGTGTGTATGCTTATGTAGACGTACGTATCTATTTTTTATAAATATCGTTTAGTACTTGTATAAAGCTGTCAAAGAGCACTAACAAACCAGCAGGATTCAATTAGCCTGTGCTTTTTAAAAATGGCCCGAAATCACTAAATGCTCCAGCTCCATCCCAGCAAATTTTCCCAGCGCATAATTTCACCCTGTGCTCGAGACAGAACACAGCTTTTATAAAAGAAAACCTTAAATATTAATGCATGTTTGGCTAAGGAAGTGGAAGTCGAATCAACTTCCTGATACCCCGAGTATCTGATTTCTAAAACGGTCCAACGCTGATGGTTGCAGCCCCTCCAGATGTGGGGTGAAGCGGTGCAGCGGAAGCCCAGGTTTGCAGCCCACTGCTGCGTCGGACGCAGAGCTCAGCGGACTGCATCCTCTGATAGTATATTTTTGTTAGCTGGCTGCCCGGAAACCCTCCACTGCTCGATTTGTTTTGTGATCATACAAGGGCCTTCCCGGTGCTGATGACAGCCCTGAATTCAAGAGCTTGTTTGCTTTGGTGGGGTCTGGGACCAGCAAATGCTTCGCCATTTAATTTATCCTCTGCGAGAGAGGTATGGGGGGCCTCGTCCTGAAGGATGGAGTCTATTTTGAGAGGTTCATGCTGTAGCCTGTTGTTCACCACATACCAAAAAACAATGCCTTTTTGTTACCGATCCCGCCTTCTTTTATTGCTTTGTTTATTGACATTTTCAGCACAGGATTTTTTAGGAGCATTTCCTCATACAAGGAGCAAATGTCACAAATACCAAAATTTGAGTGAGGGAGAAAGAGAAGTCCCAAGAGGACTACTGATTTCATTACCTCCATTTTGGCAAAGAAATTGGAAAATTACACTTCTGCATTTTACTTCATTTTGTCTCCTGCCCTCTCTCTACAAAAAGTATTGGGGGAGAAACAGAACAAAAAATGCAACGATGTTTTCTTATTCCATCCAAAAAAAACCAAAAACATCTTTGGGACTTGGAGAGCAGAAGAGGTGATGTCCGTAAAAAGAAAACAACAAAAAACAAACCCCAACCAACTGTCCCCATGCCCCTTCTCCCAGTTTGGAGCTGAAACACAAGCCTCTGCTAGAGGGAACAGTCTGTCTGCTCCAGAGATAATTACCAGTGCAGCAACGTCCTGGCAAATTGGCCCGTGTGTCAGGCTGGAGAAGGGTGCGCACTGTCCTGCTTGACTTTTCACTGAACTGTGCCTTATATTTCATGTTTTAACTCTTTTTGTGTTTAAACATTCAACGTTACCACATTTCACACACGTTGCTCGCAGAAGACTGAGTCCCGGTTCTGCAAATATTTTCTCCTTCCTCAGTTATACAGAAGTTACTGAACCTTTATTTATACAGTTTCTTTGGGTTTTTTTAAGAGTTAAAACGTGTCGTTGTCAACCTAAACATTTCTGATGGCCTTAGTGTTATTTCAATGCAGTGACAATGCAGGAGTTCGTTAAAAGGGATCAAATTATTCTTCCCATTTTAGCACACTCCCCAAGCCCTGCAAAGCTGAGCCAGCTGCCTCTGCAGATGCTCAGCCGCCCATCACACCAGAGCACCCACCGTCACAGCCAGAAGCACGGCGTTTTGGGGTGCGCGTGATCTGTCCATGTCCTGACCTATCTACTAGATGAATGCCGGGTGTGAAAGGCTGGCAGGAAAAGCTACTGCAAGAAGAACTTGGAGCAAAAAGTTGCATAGCTCACATCTAGTTTTGTTCAGCCCTATGGAGCGTACAGCAGAAAATCCCTCCCCACCCCTCTGTATCGTCTAACTTTGCGAGATCTGGACCTCTGTGTGTGCAGCTATCTTCCCACCTCCCTTCCACATGCACTATTCTTTTGCTTGACAGGAAAGACAGTAATCAGCATAACACTGAACTCCATATTCACGTCTCGCTCCATAAATACTTAGGAGTGAATTCCTCCTCTGGTTTCCAGAATCCTGAAAGAGAAATAGTGACTGCTCTTTCAGTAATGCAGGTTGGATTTTGTCATGTTGCATCTCTAAAAATGACATGGTTCCAGCTGGTTAAAAGTCAATACATGAAATGACACAGCAGCACATGGCATGACAACAGAATCCAATTTAACACAATGTAACATATCAGAAATGCAATTTTTTCCCTTTTCAGATTGGCTGTCTGCTGACATTTCAAGTATCAAATAGCCAACAAAAATGGTTTTAGATCTGGGAGCTGTTCCATTAGCATTGTCTGCAGCACTTCGATAGCCACTCACCGTGGCTCTCCTGCTATTGACTACATCAAGCATATGTGCATGTGTTCACTGCTAATATCAGTTTCAATTTCCAAAAGAGAAAAAAAGCCTTTTTCAAACTTTTGTTCTTTTTCAATGCAACATACAAAGTAAATCTGTTTAGTATTTTACTTCTATGGTTTAAATAGACTAGATTTGAACAAGCTGTTCATATTCTCAGCTAATAAACTCATTTAAACTGTAGTGAGTGCAGTCCAGAACACACGCATCTAAGGAAGTCACTGATTAATAAGATAGCATATGAGCAAACCATGTTTTTCAGATATTTTTTTCAAGCGCCTTCCTAAAACTATCTAGCATGTGGAAAAATATGGACCTACCCAGAACTGCAGATGCAGGAAAACAGGCTATTCTTGCTTATCACTAAAATAGTACCGTAAAATTATGGAAGTGCAATAGGAAATCCATTGGACCACCAAGGCTAAAAGGCTTTTGCTCATTTACTAAATCCACAGATCAAATAAGGTCAAGAAGAACTGAATTTTCATAGTGTGTCTGAACACGCATCAGTAGCAAACGGGTAAATGTGTACGTACTGACATACAGACACAGCCTGATCTTTGCAGCCTTTTCCTCAGCCCTCACTGGCTCAAATGGAGTATTTATTCAATGAAACATTGAGAGAAACATATACTGTGCATATTTTGAAAGAATCTGGAGCATTTCCTGGACTACTGCATACAACACTGGAAAGGTACAGCACTTCAGACAAGATTTAGAAAGTAAAGAAGACAGGACTAAATACCCAGTTCTCCTAACAGCATCGTTTTGTACATTAGCCTCATCTATGGGACCTCACAGGTCTTACACCCATGTAAATGGCAATAGTTTCCAGTGGGGTGAGGACAAGAAAGATCTGAGCAATATCCTTAGTGCTGCATAACTACTTACTGACTTGCATTCCTCAGACCAAAATAATTATAGTTTTTCCACTGCTCCAAAAATGCACTTTATTAAAAACTTATTAGGCCCCATTAATTTATATTTACCTAATTCTCCTACAAAAGCATTAATCTTTGCGCAATTCCTCCAAGCATTTACCAGATGAATATTTAAAACAAGAGATGTCCTGTGACCATAAATGTCACGTTTATTTGTGTTCTATAACTAATTAATATCTCAGACTTCCTGCATGTATCTGGATAACAGTACTGTAAATATAAATGGAAAATAAGTAATAATTTATGAAATCCGATTTGCATTTTCAAATATAAAATGTGCAAAATCCAACTAATTAGCAGGAGTGAAGGCCAAGGTGTTTCTATAGCAACTATAAAAATGCTCTAAAAATGTTTTATATGAGGCTCATTAATGTTTGTGTTCCTCACTTGTTTTGTGGGTATATCCTCAGATGCAGATACTGCTTTGCTGTTAAGTTCTGATCACTGAGTAACATTTAATACGTTTGGCAGAGTGCTGGTACTACTTCTTTATGCTGACATTTCTGTCACAGGCTTAAAAAAATATTTGGTGTGCAGTACAAAAATATATAATTAGAACAGGATCCAATGGCACGGGAAAAATAACCCAACCAAACTGCCAAAGAACAGAAAACAATGCAAAACAACCCTTGAAATTATTTTCTTTCTCCTTTCTTCAAATTCACTCTTTTAAATCTGACCTGCTACACGTAGTAGATGGACAGACAGCAAAATTTCTGAGAGCTTCCCCCCACCCTGGGCTGGTGCCAGGGCTATTCCTAGCTCAGCACTCAGCATCACCCAGCTCAAAGGCCATGCTAAGGAATTCTGATTTTCCCTTCCTAACCCCCTCCACCTCCTGTGCAACTTGCTTAGTAAATTGAAAATGGGACTCTCATTTCCATCCACAGTGTGTACAGCTCCCCAGCAGATTGATTTCTGCAAGAGAGAGAACCACAATGCTTAAAAGGTAGCAAGATCTACTGTACCACCAACAGCCTTACTCAGCTGATACCTGCCGGCTGCCGCAGCCTGAACGAGGTAGAGAGGTGACAAATGTCTTCATAAAGCCGGGAGAGGGTGGATGGGAACAAGCCATTCTTCTTTGGCTTAATTACTGAAAATCATCTGAAACCTAGAAGCCCATCTACGCGGGTTATTTGAATGCAAAATAAACTTATGCTGAATGGCATAGAGAGAGGCCATCAAACAGCATTTATTTCCAAGCTGCCTTTAATCAAATGCTAATTCCCAGCTCCTCTGCTGAGTATTAGTAATATTTTATGAAAAAGTACACAACATTAGGTCTAAATTATCACAAACAATTGAGATACTCTTGAAGTACTCCAGTGTTGACAAAAAAGCATGCACAGTGGCTGCTTACAGTTGTGCGCATTAATTTCCAATGCCACGTGTGCAATCCCTATAATAGTTTAATACCATTAGGCTGCATTGCAACTTTAAATGGCCTTAATGGACCCCGAAGTGTTTTTCGATTATGGGTACTGGGAGAGGTCTAGTTCACTCCTGTTACTGCTGCTAGTTGTAAAATACTTGTATTTTATACACTGAAGACACTAAAATTAGTGTCTTTCATTAACTTTCCCTTCTTGAGGGTGCTCACTAGAGTACTACCGCATTTTAACAAGGACCTTTTCTACAGCTCTATTTCAGTGGGCTACTGCGATGCTGAAAGGTGCCTGATCTGCATATTACGTTTGCAACAAAGCCTCTATTTCTTTAAGAACTTGCTAACACAAATCTTCTCAAAGGCTTTAGTTTGATAGCTGCTGAATGGAGGAGCCGCGCAGCTCAACTGCAGGCAGCAGAACCAGAGGCAAAGCATGGTTCAGTGGCCAGTAACTCCGCCACTTCCCAGCTCCCACCACTTCCCGCAGGATGAGCTCTGAGTGACCAGCTGCTTTCCCAAATTTGACACCAGGCATATGGAGGAAAGTCAGGCCTGGGGGTAACGAGCTGGGGCAAGCTCCAGTGAGCAATCAATTAGGAGCAGCAGCTCTCCTTCCTCACTGAGACCGCAGCCGTTCCCACCACCCAGCCGCCACGCCAAGTAGTTTGCATGCAATAAAACTTGTGGGGAACCAACTCAAGTGAAAGTCTTTAAGATATATGATGAGGATTAGCCGTAAAACACTAATTAAGGATGGGCTGAGGAATTAATGGGAACCTGTGAGGTTCTGCATTTTATTTCCCCATCTAACAGCATTGCTGCTCTCCATTTAATGAAGAGAGAAGTTGACCAAATGGATTTGGGTTTCTTCCCCTTATTTTTTTTATTATTATTTTTCCTTAGCTTATTTGGTGAGGGCAGGTCATTAAAGAAGGAACGCAGCCAGAAAAATCTCTTAGTGAAGGCTCATTACATTTTTCAAGCACAAATAAAGTGTCACTTTAAAAGGAAATCCAGTTACTCTGAAACATTTGTTGCTTTACTTCAGTGCATGTGAAATGAATACAGGGCTCAACGCTGCCCTCAACTTCTGTAATTTCCCAGCAGCTAGACTCTCAGAGAGAGCGCTATGTAAAAATATGTACATTGTTTAATTTATTGCAGTACGTTACCATTTTTCTCATGAAAACAAACAAATAAAAAAATTCTAGCAGCTGGTTCCAATGCCACCCACTCTGTTTAAATTTATAGCGAAAACTAGCAGCATCATTAAAAACAAACATATTGCTCCCCTCCAAGCATCCTATAGTGCAGCTCACAGAGAGATGTGTAACTTTTGTAAGAGGTCCAGGAGACATCAGCCAGCTTGGAGCTCAGATCTGAACCTCCAGCTAGGTTTTCCAGGACAGAAATAACCAGAATTTTATTCATCGAAGTTGTTTTCTGGAAAAGAACGTTTTGGATAGAAAGGAACATCTTAACAGAAAATTTTCCATTTGCTGAAATGTTCCAATTTTCTGCTGAAAACTAACAATGATTCTTGTAATTAAGTTTGGGAAGCGAATGCGCTGAGGGCTGCCCTACGACGCCTCTCCCTGCTCTGCCGTCATTCCCTTCCCCCAGTGAGGAGGGGAAGACCGGAGTACAAAAGGATGGATAGAGAAGGGAGAAAAGGGAAGCAAATAAAAACAAGTATATTTTTTGTTTTCAGTTCCCTCTCCGTAAACTGATAAGTGATGTAAAAGTTTTCCAATGCTCTTTCAGTTGTATTGTTAATCAGATGTCTTGGAATGAGACAAATCCTCAGGCTCCTTCATGGAGGAAATAAATATGATCTTTTCCTCATTCTTTCCTTACTGAAACTCCCTCCCACCGAGTCAATCTCCCTGATCAAAATTAAAGAGATGGTTTGCACAAAGTGTTTTGGGATGGGGACTGTATTTTTCTCCAGCTGCAAAAATACCCATCATTCTGCAAGGCCCCTACCCTGGCAGGGAGATGGCCACCAAAGGGGACAACTTGTGGGCTCCCTGCAGCCTCATGGTCCCAGCAAACGACAGACGAGATCCAGCCACTGCCTGCCTGCTAGCAAACCCAGCAACCTGAAAGCCATGTCAAGACTCATTACATCTTTTTTTCTAGTGTTTCTCAGCTTGGCATTTGTTTGCTGGTGGTCTGCAAGTGACTACGAGGGGGCTGTCAGAGGGCTTTCAGAGAAATAAAACCTATCTGGATGCTTTTGCAGGCATGCTGAGGAGCGAACATGAGGAAAATCGAAAGCAAAGACAACTATTCAAAACTCAGCCTGGTTAGTATTTGGCTATGAATAAAAACATTTTGGCAACAATCCATTGGATGGTCCTTTGGACTAATATTTTTTCCAGATAAGACAGGTGGAGTTGCAACTAAAAGGGTTGAGGACCAGCACTTAGGCAAAATAATCTGCTGTCGAGCTCTTTACATTGGTTATAAACAAAACAAGAAGTCCATGAGCCTTCCCAACAGAAGCAGTAACTTGCTGACTGCATTTGCAATAGACAGCTAGATCACCCCAAGAACAGCTTGTGAGACCTGCCAGCAGTTTTACTAAAATGAAAATGCCAAAATTAACACAAATGCTAGAAACACCTTGAAATAATAACGTCATAAGAGCTTCAAGGTCTACTCTTTTCTTTTTAAAAAAATTGCAGATATTAATTGCTTTTGGAATTCAGATACAAAAAACCCCACCAAAGTCCAAATCAACTCAGAGGACAATGTCAAAACATAGTTCATGCCTAACTCCAGGTGCTTCGCTCCTATTCCTGGGATTCTCTTATTTACTTAGTCCATGTATGGATTTATTCACTCATTTGCATCCCTCCATTTATATTTATAACATTTAGGGGATGCAGCTACATTATTTTTCCCTCCAGATATCTGTGGGAAATAGGGGGATTCAGCTTGGCTGTGCAGCATCACACACTGCATGGAGTTAGCCGTGTCACTGGCACAAAAGAAACAACATGGTATTACCCTGCTTCAAATTTCTCCAACTGCTTTCCTCCCAAGTTATGACTTTAGTTTCCCCCTTGATATACCACCCTTTATTTATTACAGCATATTTATCTGTGGTCTTTTTTTTTATTATTGTTAACCTGCTTTTACTTCTTCTTTAACCTTATTAACCCTTGCTAGTATTTGACAGCTTAACACCCTCCATTATTCTGCAACATTTGCTATAAGAACTGACATGGAACTAATAGCAGCCTTTTTATATCCAATCTACGAGGTCACATGAAACTGCCCTTGTCTGAACCCTGCAAGATTTCCTATAGGTGGTTCTCCTTTTCTGTGGATTTTCTACTTAATATGTCTCTACAGGTCTGTCTGAATGTAAAAACTGGAATCAGATTCCTGCTAACTTTAGTTACTGACAATGTACACCTTAGAATAGGAGTAAGTCTTCCCTTTAATGAAAGCTCCCAGCAATGTTATTTGAAACAATTTTGTGATATTCTTTTCAAGCATTATGTATCACTTTTTAATGGCATACCCACAGATCTTCCATTTGAAGGAATCTTTGATTTTCCCAGCAAAGTGCCAGAATGGCATGGTCAGATCCATCCCCTGAACCTCAGCTCTGAGTGTAAGTAGGACATGAAAGCAATAGCATGATAAGGTTGAGGTGTCTAGCTCAGTTATTCTGCATGGGTTGATTAAATATAATTCATTTTGGTCTCTGACTTCAGGGGACACCGATCACACTGCACTGTACAATACCAAGCTGTTGTTTATCCTCATGACTGGATATGCTGCAGCTTTCCCCTAGCCTGCATAGTTGACTCTGCACTAAAATCCATGACAAGATTCTTTAAAAGTATGTAGTCAATATAGCAGTGCAAAACAACGGAAGTACTGTATGGTTTGACAGAAACCAAGGGAGGAAAAACTAATTGCTGGTGTAGGATTGCTCAGAAGAGATGCAATGAGAACACCAGTTACTTCTCTAGATTTTTCCTAATGGGACCTGAGCAGCAGGAAAGAAGGGTCTTTTTTCAGGCACTTATCCCTTGGAAGCATGAGAAATTAACTTTTTTTGCTACAAGAAAAAGAAAAGAAAAGCACAATAAGCTCTATAGTGCTGAGCAAAGAAGTACATGGAGGACAAATTGAAATTTAGGAGAATAGGTTTTAACAGCCTTTCTTGCAGATGTAATACCTGCTTAGATTAGTCTACAATTATCTATTTTAAAATTAAAAAAGTCTTCCTTCTGTGCAAATCCATCATTCTTATTATTGCTACTATAAGTGCAGCAAAGACCCTGGAAACTCAGTTCTTCACTTGAAACATCTTTAGGGAACAGTTCTTAGTTCAGAAGTCCACCATTTCCCCAACACAATTTCAATTTAATACCATCTAGAGTGATAGAGTGAGAAGAGACAGACATCTGGTAGAGCTAACTAGTCATTTGCCGGTTCTGCGAAAGTTTGTGCTTCCCAGTCAGTGTCACATATGAGAAATACAGATGGTCTGAAGTCAGAAAAAAAGTGTTGAAACATATACAAATGTTATGAGGACTTCAAGTGTAAAATGTTAACCAGCTGTGAATGTGACATCTCTAGTTTTACTAAATCTGCTGAGATATACCATTACCGCACATGAAATCTATATACTTTCCATACTGATGGCAATTCCCTGTTCCCCATTTGCTTCTAGCTCTGGGCCAAAACCATGCAGACGACAACATTAAAAAGAGTCCAGAAAGAGGAGGAAAAGTGGTCTCCATTTCTAAGGGTTGTTTGTAACTGCCCCAATAATTTCCTGTGTTATAAGCTGACTGTTTACTGGGAGAAGGGTAGAAGTCACAAACATCTAGAGTTAAAAATAATATATAAATGTTAAAACAAAATCAAAAGGTTACTTATTCACACGAAGTCCTAGAGATTGAGAGTCATCCATTCTATATACAGTTCAGCAATGCATGGAATGCAAGAAGACATTTAAACCACAACACAGCAGTGATCTTGCCCTGTTGCTGGCAGTATCAGTTGTTTCCCACACAAGGGCCTAAATCTGACCCTTTTATGAAACTTTTACATTTGCAAAAATAGAACAGTTGGGAAATCTTGGGCACTTCTAGTTAAATTGCAAACAAAATAACCCTCTTTCTGCTGCTGCCTAAGCTCTAGATAATCATCATGTATCACGACAATTACTTTTTTCCCCCATATGAGTTGTTTTGACAGAGCTTTTCAAAAGTTATGTACAATGCAACCTAGAAGGAAAAGAAAATGTGTGTTTCAGGATGCTTTAAAGTGCATGAGGGGGAGGAGAGCCAGGAAAGGAGACAGGTTCCCCTCCCTTTTCGTTGGACAAAAGCTCCAAATTGCCAGGTCTACCTTTGGCATCTCACACCGATGTGCAGCATCGTGACTGACACAGGCCAAAGAAATCACCCATGAAACGGCAGACATGCACCCATGAAACGGCAGACATGCATAGGGACCTGTGTGGGGGAAAAGCAGCTATAGGGAGTTACTGGCAGCATACCCTGTGTGCGTGGTACATTCCCTATCTCACCTCATCCCATCAAAGGCCTCCTGGGAGAAGGGAAATGGAAAAGATCTTGTATCTCAGGGCAGTGTTGGCAGGATAGGAGCACTCTGCAGGAAGGTAGGAGTACTCCTCAGTCCTTCCTACCCTGCTCCACTCTGCCTGGCTGAAAAGATGCTCCTTCCCCAGGAGCGAGTCACAGTGAGGCTGGGAACTAGTTTGGGATTTTGTGTTTGCTTTTGCTAGTAGTTGAGCAGCACTGGAAGAAAATCAGATTCCCTTCATCCCTTCGTAAAATGCAAATGAGAGCAGGGACCAGTCTCCCTCACCTGCGACTGCCAGGATGCTTTTCTTTTCTACTTTTGCTTTGTTTTTATTTTCTCTCCAGAGAAGGCAGGCAAAAGCAAAAAGAATCTCCAGTTTTAATATAAACTGACAAAATACTATACTTCTTGACAGAGTTTTACACCCACCTTAAGTACGAATGGGTGACTGCAAAACATAGATCCCCTGAGCCAGGACCAGGACATCAGCATTTTGGAGCTAGTGATGAGTGCAAGGGTAGGAGAGTACCTAGAGCAAACAGAACGGGGAGCTCAACTGCAGTGTAAACCTCCTTTCCTCAGAAGACAGGGCTGCTGCTTTAGGATCCTCTTACTAGTAGATTGCTTGCCTGTTATTATGGACTTTATTATGACATTAGCTTGCTTTAAATGTTATTTGTATAATTAGCTTTCCAGAAAAGAATGTTCAGCTGACGTATTTCTTTCAACACCCACAGCAGAATTATCTCAATGCCATCACAAACTTTCTTTTAAACATTTTCCTACTGATTTGTGCATCTTAGCTAGGAAGTTTTTACCTGAACAAAGGGATGGTAGCACAGGCAGAATTGAATTTGTCTTTTCCTTTCAGAGATGGAAAGATGCATTTTTTAGTCCTTCTCTCACCGAAATGAGAGAAGTAAAAGACACCAGCCAACAGCAGAAGAACACATTAAGGCATCCCTTGGAGGAATAAACCCCTTTAATATAAAGTGAGTGTAAAGCAGTGGCATAAACACATCAGGCAGAATTTGTATGCCTGAAGTTTAGCTAAAGGCCAAATGTGTGCAGGTATTTGGGCACCTAAACACAGGGATGAATGCCTGCTCCCACCTCCAGCAACTGCTCTGAAAGCTGCATCAGCACTACCAGCTGCTACATCCATCTCCAAGCTTCACGCATGGACTAAGCTCCTGCCAACAGTTACCAGCTGGGCTTAACACAGGGAATAACCCTCACTGAATTCAATAACCCAACAGGACACAGTTGGTGCTGATGAGCCCTCATGGATGCCTTGCCCTTGGAACACCTTGGAAGCACCCTGCTCTGTGTTCCTCAAGACAGAGGTGCCACTCACAGCAGCTCCTGCCTTCAAGGCAGAGAAATTGACTTCCCGGCAGTTCATTGCGTGCAGGCACTTTAGCAGGCATGTTATAAATTGAAGATCCACATGGATGCAAAATTATCTCTCCCCTGCGGCTCTGCCTTGCTCCAGGTCAGGATCTGTGCCCAGGTACCCCACATCCCATGGCGCTGGTGACCGCAGGCACAGCCTGGGATGCACAGTGAGGTCTCCAAGTTGAAGGATCTGAAATGCTGTTAAATACTATCACTATCACTCCATGCTCAGGACTCAGGAAGTTGGCCATCTGGGTAAATGTTAGAGGATCTTGTACATATTATATCCCCATTATTTTCTGACAGACTTTTCCTTCCATTATGCGATACAGGAAAAGAGGTTTAGTATTATAACACCAAGAACACGGGTTTCGAGCTCCTGCTAACTATAAGCCCAGATCCTGGATACAGACACACACAGCTATCAACAAACACAAGGTAGCACTGAGACCACATTAGGTTTTTCCTTTACATTTCATTTTAAAAAAATATACAACAAAAAAAAATAAAAAAAAAGGAAGAAAAAAAAGCTTCACATAGTTTCCTCCTCTTGACCTAACACAAATTCCATCAAACTTCAAAAACAATACTTTGGGATGCTGGAGGATGCAGGCCGGAAACTGAGGAAAGACTTTACACAAAGTTAGGAAATCTTTTTTGGAGGGAATACTTCAAGCTACTGAACAATTTTATCTAGATGACTAGATCTTATGGTAAATGAGTATATAATTAAATTTAAGAGCTACGCCATTGTGTTTGAGGTATATCAGCTCATCAACAATAGAAGGACTGTTTAGCTATGCTAAAAGCGATATGTAAATACCATCCTCTGATAAATAATTGATTATTGCCTTAATGTTTGACAAAGCCGTAAAATGCCCCGCAGATTGTGTCCAAAACATTTTAAGGTGATGTGAAATCATTTTTATTGTAATGACAGTGAGCTGTCCATGGTTGACTGGTTTAAATTTTATCTTTTCATGTTAGGAAAGGTTTCTGTTTTCTTTGAGAATTTAATCATCAGAGGGTGTTTAATATGATAGGAAGATTTACGGCCTTCAGGAGCTATCCAAAAATAGTGCTATAAAAAGGGACTAAGATCCCATCACAAGCAATAAAGCTGCTATGCAGGCTTGATGCTTGCAGTGAAAACTTTGCATATGAATATATTTTAGCACTGTGCATAAAAGTTCACTTTGGAGGATTTTGAATTTTGACCCTGAAATGTGACCCAAACTATGGGGTGAGGAAAAAAAAGCCTCACAAAAGACAGCCAAGCTATGCTAGTACGGATGCGTTAGTGTTTATTTTGGAAAATGCTCTTCACTATCCATAAATATTTCTTTCAACTTGTTGCCATTAAGATGCAGCAGGGACTAAGTTTTCCAGGAGGAGATAAAAAGAACAACAAAGATACATTCCTATTGTGTAATAATCAGTCCACATTTCAATGAATAAGTAATATTTCTCACAAGGCAAAGTTAGATAGTGGATTTATTTAACCTCTGAGGGTCAGGTAATAAATACTAAGTGAATTATTCAGACCAATGGCTAATCAATACTATTCAGTGATATATTTTTTGTGTTTCATAAAAGGTTGTACGCTAAAGGCAGTGAGCAATTATGGAAATTGGGCCCGAGCGGCACTCAATTCTTCTCTTACTTGAAACCCCAGCACCACTACCTTGACAGCAAATCGATTAGTGTGCTAGTGAAGCAGCTCAGCAACCTCTGACCCCTTCCAGCTCTGTCCAACAGCCTGGAGAGTATTTTATATTTATTTTATTGAATTAACCCCCTCTTGCCTGCACACTTTTACAGATACAGTAATACCACAGCAGAAAAACTACAGGCTTCTTTCATTTAAATGCTCCTCTGTAGGTCTGAGTAAAAGCAAGCCTAACAGACTCCTTTGTTCTACCTTCAAAACACCGATTTTTGCTACAGCACAGGGGTTTCAAGTCCATCCCAAAACTAACATAATTAATAGGATGCGAAGAATGTCCTAAGTGTACCCCAGACACTGAATCACTCTCATTCATGCCTGTCTTTGCACACAACTACCAACTTTATACAATGCTCAAGTCACTGTTTTGCACCAAAAATAAAAGCTCCTCAATAAAATTGAGTTAATATTGCTATAGGTATAATATCCTGTTTTACACAGTGTAAGGGAGAACACTAGAGATTAACAGCATTTTCCACCAGGAAATTAAAGCTAACGTAAAGCCACATAAAGCACCTTTTCTGGACATTTAACTGTATAGGCACTATTCCTGTTTCTTTTGCCCACTGGAGCTCTGTCTGATCCCAGTGGGAATTTGCAAATATTCAAGGCAATGCAGAAGAAGACAATTTTAGGTCTAAAACCTTCAGGCTTTTCCTTTGCACCATGCAAAGTGTCCAACACAAATACTTTTGGTAGTGCCATGGAACAAGAGCCATTACCCAGCTACAGCCGCCAAGGTGTCAACTCTCCCCTATCTCCTGCCTAGACTTCCAAGTGGAAATGTAAGCCATGAAAAGAAAAGCATCTTCCTTGCCCAACAAGCATTTTCTCAATACCACAGCTGCCTCATGTCCCGTTCATATACATCACCACCAGGCTTTGGAAGTGAGGCACCATCTCTTTTACCAAAAAACTAACAGAAAACATAAAAAAGGTGCTGTAACAACCGCCATCCTACCCAACCTCAATCACAGGAAGAAAAACATGGCTTTCTGTGCCTTCAACTGGAGAGATGAGCACTGCAGCCCCACAGAGGGCCCTATGTGAGGCATCCTACCCAAAGTATGAATCTGTTTATTTTTTCAACCTATCCACAGGAATAAGCAGGAGTTGCAGCTATTTGAATACACTCTGTATCACGTATAACCAATTCCCCTGGTTCTAGGGAATTTTTTCCCCCTTTATATTGGCATAGTTCAGAGAAGATTCAGATCCAGAAATCCCTAAATCACATTCTATTAGTGTTCTGATACTAAAAAGATCTAAACGACAGGTAAATACTCCAAGACTTGCAATTACTGCATGCCATTTCTATTAGGAACTGTGAGTTAAAAATATAATAGCTAGTTGGATGCAAATAATAGGAGATTTCTCAGGCAGAAAACAATCACCTCCAGAAAAGTGAAGACATGACGCTGTTCCCATTGAGGCTAAAGGGAACCAGATTAGATTTCCACTGTAGTTAGTCTGTTCCACACCAAAAATTATAATCAAAGCAAAATGGCATTTAGTAGGAGGCCAGAAGCTTGTGTGCTCTGTCTACAGGTCATATTCTGTCACTTCAAGACTGAATAAAGCACGCATGCATAGCAGGATGCATCACTTTTAATAAGACTACTCACAGAAAAAGGTACCACTCAAAGTTCACCACATCTGACCGTAAGCAGATACACAGGCTTGAGCACAGGCTCGAGCAGTGTATTTTATAAAACCCTTATATGCTTCCATATAACACTGCATTGAGCTCTGAATTATTCTTTTCTTCTCTTTTGCCCTCAGAAGCCATACAAAAGTGATTACTTCAGTCATTTTTCAATATTACTTTCATTCCTGGAAAATGCATTTTCAAAAGTTATTTATTTTTCACAGCATGTCATGTTGTTATATTATACTAGTTAAAATAAAACCACTGTAGACTTCGGCATGCATTTATGTTTCTCTTTCAATGGTATGATGTAGGATTTCCAGGTTTTATGCTGAAAGTATTCTACATATTACATTATCAATCCTTTATCTTAGGTTTGGTGTAGATTGAAAAAACAAGCTGTTAAATCAACTTACTAAAGTAATTGAGCTATAAAATTGCCTTCTTATTTATAATCACCATTTCCTTTCAAAAAGGAGTTTTTAAAGATCAGCTGTGGTTTCTGTTATGCAATTTTTTAAACAACTTTATGCCACTGATTCCACTTAAAACCTAATTAAAATAGTGGAGAAAATGTATGTTTCCTACATGCACCTGGAATCAAAGAATGGGCTTTACTAGCATACTGCAGGCTGGGACTGCCCCTCACCGTGGTAAGTGGGGGAGCCTCTCCTGGGCTGTAGGTGCAAATTGGTGTATAGTCTGGGGCTGAGTCTCTGCTTATTTCTTATCCCTGCCTCAAAATTCACTCTAGGAACCCTTTTCCAAAGGTTTAGTTATGTTTGTGTTGCTTAGTATCTAATCCTAGGTAATACTGGAAAGCAGAAGAGCAATATTTCTGAGTGTAAAGTGATCTGAAACAGAATTTATTTGAAGATTAATCCTGTGCCTGCCCAGCTGATAAATAACTGTAACCATTGTGCCATTTCTCAGTGGCAAGCTCTTTGCAACCGATTCAGTTCAACATCATGAAAATGACTGTTTATCCAGCTGTTTGCCCAAAAAAGCCTAAAATCCTCTGACTCCACAGGGTGCTACCTAAGCAAAGCATGACTGCATGGCTGCTCCAGAACAGATTTTCCAGAACAGAAGTTTGGGGACCGCTTGCTCACCTACGCTGCTGGCAGATACTGCCATGACACCCAAATCTTGGGTGCTACTGCCCATAAACACAAAACAGTTGAAAATCCCACATCCACAAATTCATGATTTCTTCAGAGTGAACAAAAAGGGAGAAACACAGCTGCCTGCATAGGGAAATGCCAAAACAGCGGAATCCAGCCCAAAGGTGGCCAGTGGAGGGATGAGACATGGCCTTAATGAAGCAGCAAGAGCTGTGGGATGTTTTTGAGACAGACAAGGATCCCCCATCACTGCATTGTGACACATCTTACGGGCAGCAATCCCACTCCAAGCTTCTGTGCCCCCTCCAGCCAAAATCTCAGCATGACCCTGCCAGTCCCTGTGTCACCCCTCTCACACAGAGAGGGCAGGCAGAGCAGCAAGCCCACCCTAAACCATCAATAAAACGTAGCTGCGCTATGAAGGCTCATCCTCCCAAAAAGCGCATTATCAGGCACTAGAGCAGCTGAATACCTTTTAGAAAATCCTGCTCTCCTTGCGGTGTGGCTGAATTAGAGGCAGGGAAAAGAAGGAAAAGCTTAAATATTTAATAAACAGGTCCACAAAAGCTCGGAGTGCAGCTCTGAAAGCACTATCTGCCTTGCACCCGCAGAGGTGGCGGGGAAATGGCTGAGGGCCAGATGACAGGGGACTTTTTCTCTGAAATAGCGCTGGCAGAGGCCTATCAGGAAATCTTTCAGAATTGCTTTAATCTTTCATTTTAGTTTGGTCTCTGGCCACACAAATGCGTCCAGCCCTCAGAGACCCTGGAGGTCACTATCTGTGAGTTTTAAAAACAGGAAAGCCATTACAGCAAAACCAGAAGAGAGAGGGAAAGAAGGACTCACTGTAAATATGTATGTTCTTAATACAACAGAATGGTACTTACATAGTTTGTGTTCTGCTATTGCTTTTAACTAAAAAGGAAGGGAACCCGGAATGTTATAAACACCTTGGAGTTTTTAGCTCCCTGCCAAAGAATTATCTATTAAACACAACATGAACTATAAATCTGAATTTCAGCTCCTGCTCACAGCACATGAATCTGTTCTCCCCTTTGATATGCATGTGAAGTTCTCATTGACACTAAGAAGAGCTACACATGCTTGTTACAGGATAACTAGACCTCTCAGTGTGAATATATGCTTCTAGACAGACAGCTCCGCTTAAGTTTAAGGAAAAAAAAATGGGGAGCAAAAAGAAGATACCAATGGTGGGGAGAAAACAAAATCTATAATGGGTGTTTTGCAGACAGAAGTTCCATTCTGTGTGTATCTGATCAGGCCAAATAGACATCTACAGATACATGCATAGGTGTGGAATTGCATACAAGCAAATCCCTCCAGTATGCAGGGGTGTATTTGAAGACGTGCACAAATGTGTATGTGCTTGTGAGGAAGAGTCTTCACTCAGTCCCTCAATGTTCAGTGCCAGTGCCAGTCTCTGAGCTAGTGTAAATCAGCTCAACTTCACAATTTCCACTGAACTGCCCAATTTACACCAGCTGAGTGGGTGACACAGGGTCTATGGGAGTGCTGAGAGCCCCAGGTCTCTCCTACAGGATCAGTGTAAAGTAGCTGCTGTACTGAATGCTAATGGGGACGGGAGCGCAGAGCACTGGTATCAGGGAGTTATTTCTTTTATGGGAACATTTCTTTAGATGTGTATTTCATTTTTTACCTTGCTGGCTTGAGGTGTTCCCAGGGACAGCAAATAGAGAGGGAGAGTCATGTTAAATTCATAAACATAGACTGTAGAAACTGAGTGAGCATATAAGGATTTGGTGGGTTGACCCTGGCTGAATGCCAGGTGCCCACCAAAGCTGCTCTATCACTCCCCTCCTCAGCTGAACAGGGAAGGGAAAATGGAGCAAAAGGCTTATGGGTCAAGATAAGGACAGGGAGAGATCACTCACCAGCTTCCATCATGGACAAAACAGACTCAGCTTGGGGAAATGAGCTTAATTTAATTAGCAATCAAATCAGAGTAGGATAATGAGAAATGAAACCAAATCTTAAAAACACCTTCCCTCCCTCCACCCCATCTCAGAGCTGGCTGGCATTGGCTCTGTGGGGTGCTTCTAGCAGCTTCCACAGAAGCCACCCCTATAGTCTGCCGCTGCCAAAACCTTGCCATGCACACCCAATACAAAAGGTAACATATGAGTGCATATATACCGCACCTGCATTTTTATAGCACAGATGGCTCTGTATGTATCTATATACACTTATGTCTGTGCACGTGTGTCAAAATATCAGCACCTAGGTAAAATTTATAAATTACCCAGCTAGACCAGATATCTTCAGCATTTTATTTTTTCAATCAAGAGCTTTTACTGGAAATATTAGCAAAGGGTCAATTCCTTTCCATGCACCAAGTGACATTTTTGAATAACCGCGTTATGCACAGCGTCTTAAGAAGACTTATAGGACTGTCACAATATTTAACTACTCATTTTTGCTTGCATGATTGTGGTTGATATGACCACAGAATACTCATCTATCCAAAAGAGAAAAATTATAGAGTGGAACAGTGGGATTTATGAATGAGATATCTTTGGCTGCAAAGCAGTCCCATTTATAGCACTCAGCCACCACAAAACTGCTGTGTAATTGGAAGAGAAATTTTTCCCATGTACTGAAGCTATAGTCGAACTGCCAAACAATAAGAGACAGCCTTGTCTGAATTAGAGGAGTCACATACCTGATTTCTCTCCCACTCATTTAGAAACAGACCTTATTTCCCATCTCCACTTCTCTTATGCTGAGACTGGGGGTAGGAAATCTGTGTTTTGTGAGTGCCAGAACAGAAAGCTGATTCCATTTAAGCATCATATCAGAATAAATGTGTGGACAAATCAGCAGGACTAGTCAGGGCTGCCAATTTTAACTTCCTGAGTATCTGCATGTGAAAACTGTTATTTTCCCAAGGAGGCACATGGGCCTTTGTTATGATTATTTATTTGTATTATAATAGGCCAAGGAAGCCACAGAGAGGGCCCTGTAATGTGAGAGGACACACAGACACAACGCTGCCCTGGGGCACTCGGGAGGCGAAGGGAGGCTCCCAGGATGGGCTGACACTCCCAGCACAGATGGACACTTGCCTCCCACTGCCTCCGTGTGAAGGAACCAGGCAAGTCCCCACCGTGCTCACACGAAGCTTGATGCAAACCAGGGACTCCAGGGCTTTTACATGGCTCATGCTGACAAACTCTGACAGCTTAAACCACCCACTGCACAGCTCCACAGCACTACATGGATGGACAGACGGACACACGGAGATGTCCCACACCTTGCAGAGCTGTAGGGCAGTGCCCCCAGTGCCAGGCAGATGCCCTTACAGGACCAGCTATCTGAGGAGCCACAATTAAGAGCAGCAGCTTGAGACTAGGCGTGAAGTAACCGTAAAACAACTACATTTGCTATAGAAATCAGCAACGTCAACTCCTCATCTTCACAGGCAATGCCACAGATCAACGGCCATCCATGGGCATGGCCCTCCTTGGAGTACTAGATTGGGCACATCCCATGGGGACAGCACAGCATCACCCCCTTTGGAGCAAGCAGGACAAGCTGCTTTGACATTACTCCATGGTGTGACCCATTTTCTCCTTCCTACCCTCTCCATATTCCCTCGGGTGACCTTTACCCTGGATTGCTGCTGGCAGGCAACAGATAACTGTGCCCAGCCAAGCTTTTCTCTCCCTGCCCAAGGCCACCACAAATACCATGGCAGCACCCACAACAGCCACGTAACAGCACAAAGCACCATTTTTACATATACTTTTGTGAAAGGAAAGTTCTCTGACAACCCTTTCCATGAAAACTCCAGGGCGGAAAGCAGCACAGAGTGAAATCTCATCATGAGCTCATGCCGGGAAGCACATGGAAAGCGCTGCAGAGCACACAGTCTTACAGCCCCATCAGAGAGTACAAGTCAGGAAACAGGTTTACTTGCATCATTACAACATGATTGCTGCTGGGAACACTTTCCTGTCAAGGTCCCTCCGACCACATCCCTGATCACACGCACTACTGAGGACGCTGTGCACGACCCTCACATCACAGCACTGCAGGAGATGAAGCACCAGTGGCACTGCTCCCTGGTGAGCAACAGCCCAGCCAGAGGAGAGAGAAACAAAACACCTCCATGAACTGACAGCAATGACAGTGGGGAGCAGATACCATCCTGGAGTGGTCCAGGTGGGGTTCCTCCAGCAGCAGTTTTTCACCATTCTGGGGGATTTCCCAAAGATGTTTATGCCTGCTTCGGCTTTTAAACCTTGGCCTCTGGGTAGATGAGTGGCTTTGGAAGCTAGACTCTGAAATAC
Organism: Psittacus erithacus; assembly: GCA_009867235.2. NCBI lineage: Eukaryota > Metazoa > Chordata > Aves > Psittaciformes > Psittacidae > Psittacus > Psittacus erithacus. The sequence goes on along the minus strand of WYDI02143424.1, from coordinate 282,566 downwards.
TGAGCACAGGAGTTAAACCTCTGCTCTGGAAACCAGGAAACCCCCTGAGAACTCACAGCTGGATACCCCAGAGATTGAAGCCCCTGATCATGACTTGCTCTGGAAGTTCAGGACATTTTCTGCCAGTGATCACTAAGAGGGTTCAGAACAGCTTTCTCCAACTGCCAGTATGTTGGGTCAATTTACATTTTCTCTTTTCACATCATCCACAAAGAAAATCAAAATGCCAAAGTACAATTGTAACACAACTTTATGCTTTAACGGGTTTCACAATTTGTCAAGTTTTCTAATCCATTTCAAATTCCCTCTTCACAACAGCTTTTCTTCTATTTTTGCGTTTGAACTGGGGGTGATTAAATGAGAAGCAGCAGAAAATGAATATGTTAAATTCAAAGTCACAAAAAATCCAGATAATCTCATTGTCCAGTGAGAATCCCAGGAATCCTTGAGTTTCCAGGAACAAAAACTACAACTCAGTCAAGCTTAGGTCTGAGCAGCTTTAATGCTGCTCAACAGCAAGCACTGATTGATTGTGGGGGTTTTTACTAACCCCCAATACAGAACTTAACTGATACTTAAATAAATAAATAAACCTTGTTTATACGTAAAGAAGAAAAAGAGAGATTTGAGGGAGGTCTCACGTGTCGCAGGAAGCAATGAATGCTATGGATTCAGAACCACATCTGAAAACCTCTTCAAAGTCCCCAGAGATAACCACAGGACGCTTTTCTGCGTCCCTGCCCCCAGCCAGGCAAATGAGAAATGTGAACAATGACTTTTGTTTTTCTGCTAAAATGCACCGGGGTTATTACTGTGTTGTGTTCTTCCAAAGCACACCTTGCACGTAGGATCCCCGGTGGGGGCTCAGTGCGCCAAAATCTTTCTTTCTCCTATTTAGCAGCACACACTGATACCACAAGCGAGTTCCAAGAACCTAGCCAGGATCCTCTTACCGTAACGAAAGGTTTTTCCTCTGGCAATGACACCGTGGCTGGACCTTACTGATGGCAATGCAGTAAGTACATGGTCAGCGTGGAGAGACGAGGAGCTGAAGGAGCTCAGATGCTGACAGAAGTGATGCCAACTATTTATTTGGGATAAAAAAAACAAAACAACACAAGACTCTAAAAGAGCTCTGGAATTTCTGTCTCTAGAGACTCCCCCTTTCTTGAGTCCTGAGCAGTTTTCCCTACCACACTGCCCCATCAGCCCAGGGGGATTTGGGCGGAAAAAGCAGATAGGAGGCCCCTGATCTACCTGCCCATAGCAAAGGATCAGGATGCATTCTTGCTATAGGGTTGAGCGAAGCTGAAGACAGGGATTTGGCACTGACAGAAGCAGGGAATCCCATACTCCCTGGGCAGGAGAAGGCAGCAGCACCTAACACATGTCAGGGGCAGGGGCATCTCTCTCGCATGCAATGCCTGAACAGAAATACACAAAGGCAGAGCACAACCAGCCTGCGGATAACTAATACAATCATTGGTGCAGCCTCGTATCTCCTGCTTTGAGCCAGCCCCACCATCCATAGCAGCAAGGCACAAAACCGACAGCCAAAGCAATAACGTTCATACGTTTACATACATATCCTTTGAGTGCCCTATTGATGGCCCTGTGAGAAAGGACTCAGTAAAACACTGCAAATTAATGATATAAGAAGCAAAATGCATTCTGCATTGCATAGTTTAAACAAAAAAATAGCCTCAGAGGGGGAGACATGAAGTAACAATATAAAGGCAGAATGAAACATTTTGATCTGCTGAATGCCTTTATAAATATTTGAGTATCATTTATTTATGTTTTCTTTCTTTCATTGTAAAGCAAGGTTTTCTGACAAAAGCCCTCATTTGGAGAACACTGGGCTTTATTATTTAACTTCCTAAAAGCAACATCAAAGGTTTAAGTTTAAAGCTTTAAAACAAATGAACTATTTGCAATATTCTAAAGATTTAGAGATGAGAAGAGCTGGAATTCTCCACAGCTCAGATCTAAAGGCCTCTGTGTCTGTGCCGGGCAAGGAAGACACAACTCTGCCAAATACTGGGGAACAAAATCCCTGACATCTTTTTGCAAGCATCAGCTGTAACGTGTGCCCAAGGCTGCCAAGATGCTTTTTGTTCAGTCATTCTCCTTCCCATCATTGCATTTCACCTGCAGTTATCCTCCTCACCTCTTCCAGCCTTCCCACCTTCGCTATTGGGAACTATGCATGGATGCTGGGAGTCACCTGAACCACAGGCAGTGGTTCTCAGCAAGGACAGCTTTCATCATTCTCATTGCTCAGACACTGATCCATTCCTGTGCAGCACTGCCATGATACAGACCAAGTGATCCTGCCAGAAGAAAACTAGCCTGTGCCAGGTCTGGCACCTGTACGTGTCCTGGGAACATGTGGTTGTTGCTGGCATTCACACAGTGGATAATATGACAAATTTCTCTACTTTTTAAGGCATTGAGACAAAACCTGGAAGCTCTGCTGAAAGGAACTTCCAATGCCACCCTGCTGGATCTGGTCCATAAGACAAGGCACAAGAAGGGCAACAAAATATGTTGTACCTCCAGCATGCAACTATCTCATGAAACCTTTTACCTTGGGAGCTCAGTGGGAATGCACCCAGGAGCAAGCACTTATCCCACCTCAGTCCACTGGAGACTATTTCTCCAGTGAACAAGCTTTACTCTGCCATACAAACTGCCATGCAGAGGAAAACCATCAAGGTTTCTACATGTGGAGGCAAATGCAACACAGCCCCAAGCATCCCAGGCTTTCCATTGCCAGGGCAGGCTGACTTCTGCTGTACGTATCACATTCAGACCTCAGAATCACTTGTCTACCCTCACAGCTCATAAAAGTACAAGAAACAGAATTTGCCTTTTGGTAACACTATGGACCACAGCCACAGTGAGTGTAAATCTGCAGAGCTCCAGCAGCTTCAATATTACGTACAATAAAAAAAAACCAACAAAGCCTTCATTAGGTGTTATGCAGTTTGTAAGAAAATCCCTAAATGAAATTATTCTGGGAAAAAAATCTCTTCAAGAGAATATTAACTTTCAACCCAATGCCAAGACCACTTCCTTCCTGGTTTGTTCTGAGACAACCTAGTTTAGGCCCTACAAACTTAAATCCCCTTAAACACAGTTATGGAATTATTAAATTCCACCTAAACCAGCTGAAATTATGCAGGCACCTTTAAAGAAAAAAACCCACAACACAACAGTTTGTGTTTTAAAGCAGAATGGACTCAGCCATCCATTAAATATGACGAGGTCTGCATTTTATTTAGACATTGCCATTAATAATGAAATGATGTATGATTTCCATTCCTGCAGTTCTTCCTTCCCTACACAATCAATTATGCATTTAAGAAAATATTTACTTGATATAAAAGTATTCTAATTAAGCGTTACTGGTATACTAATATGAGCTTGAACAAATCAGGAGATGATCTCTGAGATGCATGAAAGAAAAAGATACTCCACTTCAAAGAGGCATTTGTTCCTGCCTGGGAGGAAAAAAGTCCCTAAAGCAACTCAAGGTTCAGTGCAATGCTGCAGGTACCACCATCCTTTTGACCTGAAGAGGCAAATCCTCCTGTGAGAGGGTCCTTAGGGCTGTGCATTGCTAGAGCAAATAGAATTTGACCCAAGAAAAATCACACATGAAACTACATGGATATGAACATTGGCAAGGAGAAGAAAGATCTTCCCAAAGACTCAGACATCTCCAGGTTGTCCCTGGGTGAAGAACAGGATCCCAAAAGTAAATTTAAGAGTGGTAGCAGTGACCAAACCCTCTTGAGACTGTGAAGATCATTGCTCCCCGGAGAGTATGAGCTGGAGCTTGGGGCCGCCTCTCATCCCCAGGGTGATGATCAGAAACACCTCTTGAATTCTCCCACTACAAACATAATTGCCCAGTTCCTGGTTGACTGGTGCAAAGGGGTTTTATGGTTGGCAGGGAAAACACCCCAGGGCAGCCAATTGTGCAGGTCATCCTGCTGTGCCCCAAAGTCCTAGCACAAGGAGCAAGCACATGGCATTTACAGCTCCTCTCTGCTTCCAGGGCTCACTGGAGGCCCCAGAAAGCAGATCATAAATCACAGCAAGCTTAGGAAAACCGTTCAAGCCCATGCCAGGAGAGCAGCACCCTGCCCAGCTGTAAGTGTACAGGGGGGGTGGCTAATCCTGGCTCATGAAGATGGTGTTGGAGGTAAGAAAGGAAACAGAGAGAAAGTGGCTGGAGGCCAGAAAGCAGCAGCCAAGGAGATAGCAATTAGGATGCAGAAGCAGCCAGAGATATGGCATCACTAGAGATTTACTGTGCGTACACACCTCCCTCTCTGCTCCCAATGTACTCGCTCTTTCTTTCTGTCCATATACATGCAGTAAATCTTCAGTGACTCCTTATCTCCCAGTCTGCTTCTAGATCCTAATTGCTATCTATCTCTGTCTGCCTGCCACTTTCAGGTCTCCCAGCCTCTTCTCTTACGGCTCCCAGCCCCCAGCAGTCTCCCTGGTTTTCCCACCCCCTTCTCTTCCTCTCCCTCCAGGCAAGAGGTTTCTACATAGCATTTGGCACCAGCAGCCAAAATTTCCCCTTCTCAACTAAACATTGCACCCCAAAATATGCATGAAAACCCTCAGCTCTCAGCAGCACAAAACTACCTGGGCAATTCAAAGCCACAAGGCTGCTGCATGAAAGGAAGAGCTTGCAGAGGAGGAGCTGAGCTCCACTCGTGCCGCACCAGCCTCTTCCCTTGGCTGCCCCACACCACTCAACCACCCTGCTCCTTCCACAGCCAGCAGCGTGATCCCATTTCCCAGGCGGACACGGCTCGGGCAGGCGGAGGAAGCCTTCCGCCAGGCTCAGCATGTCGCTCGCCTGATTTCATTTTTATTTACTACTATTCTTTACTACTATTTATTTGTTCATTCCTATTTTTATTTCATTTTGAACATGCCCAGCTGTGTCATCTTGGGTTTGCTGAAAATGTAAACAAAAAAAGCAGCATTCAAATGCAGCCTTTCATTGCATGAATACATTTCCCATCCAACACAGCTCCAGTGCTCCCACCCTGAAATTAAAACTTACTAAAAGGCAGCACCATCACTGTACGTCGCATCTATTCCCCTGTTGTTTTCTTTATTTGTGCTATTTATTCTTTATGAAAAACAAACATATCAAGAGTTTTAATAGCCAGGTTTGCTCCCCGCAAAGCAGGAGGAAAGAAATAAATGTAAATAAAGCTAATTTTATATCCCATATGGTAACAAACCTGAATGCCTCTGCTTTTCCCTAGCAAAACACTGAGTCTGTTTTTACAGTCTATGACAGAATTGGTCACCAGGGGTTTTTTTTTGAGCACTCATTTCAGTTTTTGTCTTGTGAAATGTAACTTTACTCTAGTGATCTCTAAGCCTGAGGCTTTTCGGTTTGGCTTAACAGTAATTATATGGATGTTGAGATAGGGAAGAAGCATTGTACATTCCTTACACTTCACAATTTTTCCATGCTTCTCCCAACAACAAAGGGATATTTTCTCTTTCTCGAAGATGACAATCCAAAAGGAAGATACAGAACATACTGTGCAGAAGAAAATACCCCCAAAAGAATGCTGTAAACCACAACGCCAAAACCTTGTTTGTAATTCTGTCTTTGGCTTTTAGCAAGGGAACAATTAGAGAAGGAGAGGAAAGGATAAAAGAGGAGAGGCGTAGAAAGGAGGGGGTGAATGAGATATGAGAAAGAAAAAGAGAGAAGAAAGACAAGAGAAAGGATATGAAGAGGAGGAGAAGAAAGGGAAAGAAAATATAAGAAGAAAAAGAAAATATAGAATAAAAAATAAGAAAAAAAGGGAAGAGAAGAAGAAAAGTGAAAGATGAAAGGGGAAAGAAAAAAGATAAATAAGACAGGGAAGAAGAAAAGCGAAAGATAAGAGAAAGGTGAGAGAAAAAGAGAGAAAAAGCAAAAGCAAAGAGAAAGGAGAGCGAGAGAAGGAAAAGAGGCAAAACGAAAGCGGGGAGAGAGAAGAGAAGGCGGCCGCGAGCCCAGAGAAGGAGCGCAGAGGCGAACCGAGCGGGGCGTATGTGCGTGTGGAGCGGAGCCGCCCCCCGCAGCGCCGCCGCCCGGCCCCGCTCCGGCTCCCGCCGCCGCTCGCTGCCCCCGGCACGCGCCGTCAGCGGACGCACCCCCGGGGCCGAGGCGCTCGCCCCGGAGCCGCCCCGGAGCCGGAGCCCTTCCGCTGGGGACAGCCACAGCCCCGCGGCCCGCACCCGGGCGCGGCTCCCCCGGCCGGGGAAGACCCCGCTCTGAGCCCTCATTCACGGCCGCTGCCCACAGCGCCGCTGCTGAGAGCCGGGAGCGGGGAAAAGGCCGGCGGCACGGCCCCAGTGCTGCTGCCCTTCACGCAAAACCCTCCTCCGGTCCCTCTGCTCAGCGCACCGCCGGGTTTCGCACGCAGCGGGAATTCAGAATGGGGCGCGCTCCTTAAATTAGCTTTACCATAAATCTTTTAGGCTCTTAAATAAACAAATAAATAACATCGCTCCCTTTTGCCCTCCTTTTTTTTAGCGTGCAGCTCTTCATCAGCCTCAAGCCGTTAAACTTCCCTGACAGCGCCAACAGGAGACCTGTTGAGTCCGGATTTTGGGTTTTTGGCTTGTTTGTGCTGTTTCATTTCTCTTTCAGCAGCAACATGCTACTTTAAACTTTGCACAAGGCTTTGGGCTTGTTTGTTTCCCTGCTTTCAAATGCCATTATGAATTTAATCAAAAAGGACTGGTTTCTGGAGAAGGCCAGAGCAGACCGGGACTGGGAGGCAGGGCACTTGAGCGGTTTATAGCGGTTCAGAAGGAGGTTTTGTAAACAAACAGAGCTCGGAGGTAGAAAAGCAAATACAGTGGGTGAAATCTTGGCCTCCTCCGAAGGCAATGGCACAGCTCAATGGGGCCAGTATTTTCACATCCAGACAAAACTTCTCATCCAACAAATACAAAACCAACCTGTAATGGGGAAAACAGCTCCAAATCTGTATTATTAGTATTATTATTATTGCCTCATCAACTTGATGCTGTCAGGGCAGAGAAACAGAAATATGACAGATGACTGAGTATGGGGAGCAAATGTCCTAATGGGTTTTCTGGCTGACAGTGCAATCTCCCCTGAGCATGGGGCAGTACCATGGCCCCAAAGTCAGTACAGGAGGGGTGCTCCAGGCAGGGTCACAGCCCCCCTCGGTGCTGCCCCGGCCTCCTGCACACTGAAACCTCAGAGGAACCATGGACACAAAGGTTTAGAAGCCTGTTATCCAGATTGTTCCCTTGTAAAGCCTCGTGGGGAAATGGAAAATGGGAAAGAACTAGAGAAAGGTGCAGGATTGGCCCATTTGAGGCAAATAAGACAGAAAATTCCCCTAGAGTCAGTGATACCCAAGTGAGGGCATCAGAACACATCAGTGCACCTCCAGCCATTTCTATGTGTTGTGATTTCAGCAAGGAGCCCAGCGCAGAGCCAGCAGGGCTGGGCTGCGGATAGGACCTTGCCCAGCATGCGCAGACAGGCAGTGCACTGAGCTCTGGTCTTGCAGGTGCAAAGCCAGAAGCAGCTGCAGCGCTGTCATGCCATGCAGAGGGACACCCAAGTGACAGAAAGATAAGCTTCTCCCAGGAGGAAGAGATGCATGCTCTTATTAAAAGGTACGAATTAAAATCCCTCTGCTTGGCATAAGCCTGTCCCATTTATTTTCGACACCACCTAACTGCTCTAGGCGGCTCTTGCCTCACTTTTCTCCTGCCAAAACTGTGGGGTAGACCCTACCAGTGCTTCCACAGCATGGGGCCAGCACAGGGAACTCCTCCCCAAGTCTTTTGGCTGGCCCTTGAAGGCTGGGCAAGCTCATGCTTTCAGGACCCCTCAAAGCCAGGAAGACCCTTCCAGACAGGGAGAGCCATCACATGACAGTTTACAGCATCAGAGCCATATGCTCCATCTACCTTAGTCCCCTCCTCACTACAGCACAGGGGCATCAGATTGGAAAAAAAAAGAAAAATCAAAGGGAAAACATTAATAAATAATAATCAAGATCATCTGCAGTTTTAATGATAAGCTATTTAATGAATTATAAAGTACCTATAACTCAAAGTATGAGACAGTACATTGTCAAAACTGGCATTAAAGTGTATGGAGATAATTAAGCAATAATGACCTCCACAGAGGGCTTTTCTTGGGAATTAATGACCAGTAGGGAGGAGCTGATGGCTCAAGGCACAAGCAAGGGCCATTAACCCCAGCTGGTCATTAATACCCAGGAAATGCCCAGCTCCAAGTCTGTTGTGGGTATATGATAAAATAAAGGGGAGCGATTATGAATATCTGAATTTTGGATTTGCTCGGAAAAGTGATGTCAGCAGGTACACGAGTTCATGCCTGACCATCAGCCAGCCCCAGTACTCCCAAGTCCAGCAACTCTCAGGAGCATTTCCCTGACACAAACCCACTCTGTCCCCAGACACCAGTGTTTGCCAGCACAAACAGAGCCAACAAGATATCTTTGCGACCAAAAAGAGCAAAAGCAAAACATCCTAACAGCAAAGCAAAACCAAAAGCTTTGTTTCAACCCAAATTTTGGATAACAAATCCTCATGCTGTTTGCAGTTCCAGAGCCCAGGTCTCAGGTTCATCTGTCTTAAGCAGCACACCATATAACATATAACACACTTTTGGGACCATTGCAGCTAAACCCAGCCCCTGGTGCAGCCCTGGACACTGTTTGCAGTGGGATCCCCCCAGGCTTCACCCAAAAGCAGGAGTGCAGAACAGCCTCCGTTCAACCCAAACCTGTAGGCATCTCTCCCCAGACTCTTTGTCACTTCAGAGGGACCTGGAGATTGAAGAGGGTCACATTCTGGTGGGGCAAAACAAAAGCTAATGCAAAGCTGACCCTATATACTGGACTTGCATCTTTTCCATCAGATACAGCACCGCAGCAGTGGGTTAGTATGAGTTTGGAGCCTTGGCTGGGCAACAGAGACCCTCACCAAAGCTTCAGAGCCAAATACCAAATCTCTCCTATCCTTGGAAGGGCATGAAAGGATTTGGGGAAATGGGCCACTGGGACAGATGCCCTTCCCATTGCAAATAGAGGGAGAAATTAGCATGAGCTGTCTTGCTGGGTAATGAAACCCAGCTGCCCACTGCTCACAGACCTGTATTTCTACTAATCCCCCCTGTCCACCTCTCCGACACTCACCAAGGAATGGGATTGTACCTCTGAAAGCCCAGAGTTGCCATTTACATTTTCCCCCAGCTGGGGAAGGAGGGAGAGAATGTCCATCCCTCAGGCTCAGCATACAGGGAGGTGGGAGCCCGGCACCCTCCCCAGCTGCAATTCTCCAACCTTGTTCTATATAAACCCATGGTGGTGCAAAGGGACTTGGACAGCCCCTCTGGTCATTTGCTTACCCCAGTGCCATATTCTTGCACTGAAAATGCACCAATGTGCTCGGAGGTGACAATCACAGGACATTTTGCCCTGTAGAATCACAGCATATCAAAATCTTCACCTACACGAACAAACCCATGATGGTTGTAAATATTTCCAAGTGCTTCTCGGCAGCAATCAGCGCTAATCATGCTGTTTGTGAGAACACAGCACTGATGGTTGTTGGCAAAATAAAGGCTCTCTTTAAGTTTCTCACAATCTGGAAAGAAACCTAGAGCAGCTTCTCAGTCATAGCATTTCTCCTTAACTGTTTACAATCGATCAGAAGAAAAAGATTAAGTGTCCCACTGGCAATATGGGATTTCCAGCAACTGTATGTTTAAAACATCTATCGCTTAGCAGAGGAAAATCACTACATGAGGAAAATTAGTGCTTGTTAGTACATGTAATATTCAGAATCACGAGCAGAATAAAAGCAGCAATGCAGAAACTGTTATCAGCAGAGAGAAAATTATTCAAGTATGCATTTGAGTAATTCTGCATTTTAATTTAACCCTTTGAAACATTAATCAAACCGTGGCTAATTATAGGAATTAAGGAATTAAACGATGGAATCTTCTAAAAGATATTATTTAAAAGGCAGTTTATACAATTACTTGTATAGATGTTTGCTTTAAAGAGGGAAACATTTCTACTGTAATGAAAAGGGTCTTAGAAAATTAAATTAACAAGAGGGGACCAGGCTGATATGAAACTAAATTAGCATCAAATGCAAATTACAGGGTACTTAATGGTAGAAACAGGTGCAGAGCAGGTCCCTAAATGAGATAAATGAATAAAACATCCCTCTGCACAAATGTGGAAGCTGACACAAAGTCAATGATATGAATAATTCAGCAGCCTCAACACTGCTGTTGGGGTCAGCTTTCCTTGACCTTTGAAACAGGAAGTAAAATTCTGTCCAAATTTCAGTGACTGGAAATGCCGCAGTTATTTGTTGGGGAAAAAAATAAAACTGGAAAATCCAGATAATAAAATAAATAAATAAAAAATGCAAAACCGCGGCACGTGAGTGTGTATACACATACGTGTAAGATGATAAACTGAAACACTGAATAAATGTATCGCAGAAGAAAATGTGCTGAAGTGGAAAACCCCTCAGATGTCAGAGCCACAGTGGCTGCAGAGTGCTTGTTTCAGCCTGAAACTCTAAAACAACGTGTGTGTGAGAGAAACACATGAGAGTATTTAGGACATGGTATGATCTAAGCATGTTCAGAGCTAAATAGCTTCATCTTTCAAAAACTAATTTAGTTGTGCTAAAGGGGATATTAATAGAGTCAAAGTCATTATATTTCAGGCATTAAAGAAATCAAATCATATAAAAGGATCTATCCAAAGCTCACCAATCAATCCTTTTCTTTGCTACAAACTTTCTTTAAGAAAGGAACCAAAAGACTTCTTTTCTAGATGCTTTACTTAAGCTCCTGATTTAGGCACCATTGTTGCCTTAAAACCACTGGAATATCTCCAGATTTACATCTTTATAACCAAATTAAGAAGATTTCTGCTCTTTTCCATGTGATAAAATACTCAGCTAAAAGCATAGGTCATATAATTTCTGATTAGAGGTACAGTCCTAATTTCAAATTGAATTTGGCACTAAAAAAGATTAATAAGGTATGACAAATAACTAATTTTTCCAAGTTGGAAAGAAAGGATGAACATCACCCCACACAGCTTGTCTTCTAGAGCAGCAAAAGATATAAGGGTAGCAGAAGTTAGCTCTGTTTGCTGTATTAGTCTTTCTTGACCTGGGGAACACATGTCTGATATAAGATTATCAATTTTTGGGGGTTCAATTTGATTTTCTATGCTTAGCACAGGTAAAGCCCAGGAACGGGACTGCAGAGAGCACCTCTGCCTCCAGTAAGTTCCATGAGGAGTTAAAACAAGCTCTGAGAGCAGCCACCCTGAAGATGCATATTAAGGAGATAAACAAAAGTCAGCCCCAATATTGCATAATCCCATGTGACAAACGGAGAGCCAGGAATTTGGGGTTTGTGTTCACGACTCTGCTCAGCACCGGGTTTGTGTGCAAAGTGACTCCCTCCAAACGCCAGCTCTGAGAACCCAGCTGGTTCTCATTTCCAAACAACCAGTTTCTCTATCCCCAAGTGCTAAAGAAAATAATCCCAGCAATCCATGACTACACGCTTTCACAGGGACAGCAGTGAGAATTTGATTGTAGAGATAATTAAAGTCATTCCTGAAACTTCCAAGGAAAAGAAGCCAGAGGAGGGAGGAGGGGGACCAACGGGGCCAACGATGCTCATGTTTAAATTGAACTAAGCAACCAGTTTGGCTTGGAAAAGGAGTGGGGATGACAACACTACTTTTAGGGAATTTGTTTCCCTGAAAATTCTCTCTCCTGCACTCTAATAATTATAATGTTTGCAAAGAGAATGTAATAGACTGTGGAGAGTAGGAAGATTACAGTGAGGTTTGGAGCCTGGATGTTCCTAATTTGGCAAGAGTATCCAGAGGAAAATGCTTTTGCATTCTGGTAAACTTGAATAAAATTATGCACAGCCACTTCGATTAGAAGGTTTTAAAGGGAAATGATGCCATAAAAGCAATAAACCCAACTGCTATCTGCTTCAAACACTGAAAACATCTTTTTAAAATTAATGTTTCCTGCAGCCCTGCCACGAGTTAGGTCTGAAATAATTTTAATATTAACAGCACTCGAGAGTGGGTCAATCCAGAGCCAATTACATGACTGGATTAGTCCTCTATATCTTTCCAAAACAGTGGAGTAATTTACACCACTCTGGCTGGTGTAAATCATCAGGGTGCCCGTGGCATCAGGAGAGCTGTGAGGCTCTGGCCACACTGAAAATAATCATCATCATGATGATTAAAAGAAAACCAAACAAAACCTCCTTGCTCCCAGCAAAACTGAATCTTACAACCCCCCTGTCACATGTCTACTGTGGCCCTCCTCATCCAGAAATCGGTGTGAAATTCAGAGATGGGGAGAAAGAGTTTAAAGCACTTGTAATCTCTCTGTCTCCACTATCTGCCTTGAGCAGGAAGGAGGGATCCGCTCAATGAGAGCTATTCAGGGCCTCTCAATTAACCTGATTAGTTCAGCACGCTGCTCTCATGAATGACACCTTATCTTGGAAATGAAGGAAAAAAACTTCCTTCCTTCTGGAGATAGAGGCAGCCCCTAAAGCCAGAGCAGCATCACCCATAAGGGCTGACTCCCCCATCTCACCTCCCTGGAGAGCTGCTTTTGGGGTGGCAGGGCCAGGCAGCCCAGGTGGCCCAAGCAGAGAGGGGGGTCCCCCTTCTTCAGAGCCAACCAGGCACATGATGGGATTTTCTGCAGGGGTTAACCCTTCCAGCGCTGCACACAGCCCAACCCAGAGGCTGCCTGCAGGTAAGAGGTAGAGCAGCCAAGGGGGCGAACCCCCCTGGGAATGCTGCCTTGTTTAAGTGTGTTGTAGTCTGGAACTTGTTTCATATGTGACAGATTAATGAGGGATAACTGGGTTACCATGGCAAAAAGCATTCCCAAAATTCTCTTTTGTTTGCCCAAGAATAGCCTCCTTTTCTTTCCCCCCCACCCCCCAAATCATGCCACTTTACAATAACACAAATATAAACTAACAGCATGTTGTTCTTTCAAATGTGGATGGCTGCGAATGTCAGCAAAGCTGACTGTTACATACAAACTCCAAGAATTAATCGGGAAAAATAGGTGTCTCAATTGCAATTCTGAAAACTCAAATTTATGAATGCCCAGCCAGCTTTGAAGGCATTTATTAGAAAAACTCCAGTGACTTCGAAAGTATTAATGCACAAATGACACATCAGGGCATGATGTATTAACGTTCTTGTAATTTCTGACAAATTGAGTTACCATTGTCACAGCGGGGCAATCCCTTAGAAAAAAACCAGTTCCTCTCTCCTGCCACGCGGTGTACAGCACACAACAATTTATGTACACATAATGGGGTTCAGCAAGAAGTTTTCCTCCTACACCACAGCACAGTTTATTCTGCTTTTCAGAATGCCAGGGCTATTACAACACTCACTATGCTTTAAAGAAAAGCAGGTAGATGTAGCCTAGAGACTGTCTTGCCTAAACAGCTCCTTAGGGTAGAGGCTCTCTCTGTGCGACTGTGCATCCCTAAGAGCCTGGTCAGTCCAATGGAGCCTAGAGACACCTGGAGCCCAGTAACATTAGACCACAGTGCCAAGAGGAAACCAAAACCCCAGAGATAAAAAAACCCTAAATTTTTCAGAGCTGCTTTTAGCACACAGACTCCAGCTTGAGAAACAAATTCAGCCCTGGACCCCAGAAAAGTCCAGGACTACTGAGGGTGCTCCTTTGTAACACAGTGGGACTCCCTTGTTTTTATTTAAAGAGGGCCAAATCCTGATTCCTGCAGGGCAGCTACCACAAAACTTGTGCAGGTCCTTCTCTTCTCCTGCCTGCAGAATTCCCAGCAAGACATGTGATGGGGCATGCTCCCATCTGCAGCTTAATGCTGCTGGACTCTATAAGCAGTGCAGAGGCACATGGAGCAGACTGGAGGAGATCTTACCATCAGATCTTAATAGTCCTGAGTGTGGCTAATTTCCTTCTCCTTCTAGAGCAAAAAACTTAATAATGAATACAGAATACATTTCTTGTGTCATCCTTCTACACAATCTGAACTAGGTAAAGTGGTTTTTAACATCCACTAATCAAAGTGACTTAACAACTGGGAAGTCAGCCAATGGTTATGTAGTGGTGCAGATGCCAAAAAATCCAACTGAAAGATTATATTCAGGAAGATTACAGAGAAGACCTGACTCAACTGGGTGGAAGCGGATGGTTATCCTGGTCAGAAAAGCCTGTGAGTTTCCCTGCAAAATCATGCAGAAAATTAAGGAAAATTGTGTTTAAACAGCTTCCTTTTAACCCATTGTAGACACTGGCTGTATCCCATACAGATAACTTTGTCCAAAGGCAAATTTTGGAATCAATGGATGGACAGTTTGGCAAAGTCCAAAAGCAGATGAACAGTCTCTGACAGTCATCGAGACAACACTGAGAGGAAGATCATTTTTTAGTGCTAGATGCTCACAATGGATTATCAATTCTTTCTAACATTTGCTTAATATAAAATTTATCCCTTCCAGGGTCACAACCGTGATGTCACTTTGGGGATGTCCTTTTTCTTTTTTAATTAATCTTTGAAAAAATGACCTAAACATTCAGCTAATTGCATGATGCTGAGGGAGCTTGCAACTCTGATTTGAAAGTCAAGGTGGGAGCAGAACTGAGAAAATCCAAGCCTACAGCAAGCCTTAGGACCCTGGCACTATGTCATTATAGCATCACCCTTTTTTTTTTAACCCCATTTTTCACCTCTTTCTAGCCCAGCATGGCACTGGAAGAGTTAAAGAAAACAATAAAAGAACAACTGAGTGTACAGGGGAGGATTTACTGGCATTTACTTTTAATTCTATGGTCCTTTGCTCTGTGGCTTATCAGCCCTATGTCAGCCCTTTTTCCTTCTTTATATTTCATGAGGGGACCCACATGCTGGTACTGAGAGCCAGAGCCCAAGTGTCTGTAAGCTTTTTGTCAGGTAAAAAGAGAAGAAAAAGGAAAGGAACAAGAGGAAAAGCAAAGCTAAGAGGCATCTATTAGATGTCACTAGGCTTTTGTATTCATGTCAATGATTCAGGATTAGAGTATTTGAAATAATCTTATTGAGAGAACTCAAAAGCCCCGCAGAGGGAAAGCCTGCTCAGTAGCATATGGCAGAGCAGCAGACAATATCTTATTAAGGATGTGTTAGCTAACACCATTACTTTTTATATTACATTACTGAACTATTGTGCCTCAGCCGGTTAGCGAGATGGCATAGTTGTGGAATGCCATTTTGGACGTTTTACCACATCGTTACAAAACCAGAGAGATTTGGCTGGGCATACAGCCCCAGCACAGCGGGAGGTGGCAGCAGCGATGCTGCTCTCTCCACCCCCCCGGACTGCTGGGATAAGAAACCACCCTTCTCCAGCAATGAGGAAACGATGTCCCCAAGCCCACTGATGGGCACGCTGCTCTCACACCATCCAGTGCCACCCACCCTTCCCCACCTCTCTCCCCCCCCAAAATCGGGCCACCACCTTTCAGGTCTATCTGCTCACCACTGCAGGGAAAAGCAGGGGGTATAGAGGGTGGCTCCTGCTATATCTCCAACAAAAAAACCCAAGCTATTGCCAAACTCAGTCTCTTGTCAGATGAAGGGAATTTAATTTTGTTATAGTGAATGCTGTTAGTCTGAAAAATCTTTCTTTGCTCTTGGACAAGAGCTTGTAATTGGAGAAATAGCTCTTTTTAAAGTTATCTTCATCTGCCTACACCTTTAGAGGCAGCAAGAAACCAAAGACAAAACAGTACTGTTCATAGCATTTCAATGATTGCAGTGAAAGGCTCTATATCTGGGTCACCTTATTACTGTCCAGTATATAATTTCAGTGACTTGCTATAAAGCCTTTTAATAACTCATTTCATATAATTCACATATTAACAGCACCAGAAAATTTATTTACACCTCTCCTATTTCCAAACACTATTTTAAAAAGTGGGTAGAAAATTATTCATCCTGCTTAAAAAAAAAGAAACCTCTAAAATACTGTCCTTAGCAAAGAAACACCCATTTGATACAATAATATATTCTGATCACAAACTACCTATGCAAAGTTGCTAATGCAACACACTGGGAACTCTGTATGGCTTTTCTGTACTTTTCCAGAACTGTTGCAGAAAAAAAAATACCCCATGATGCTACAGGGAAAGAGAAAAATTCATACCAGTATTTACCACTACTACTACAGAGACCTGCTGCTGTCCGAGAGCAGCAGTAAATCCATTTGTAGAAAGTCATCTCCATCATGATTTACACAGAAACCTACACTTGTTTCTTATTCTCTTTTAACTTTATTAGTTAGATATTGTATTAAAATTAAATACATCCAGCAGGCAGAAGTGAATTTGAATTTAGCACAGTTTTTCTGTAGATGTGGACGATCACTTATAAGAATACACTTCTGTGGCTAGAAGACGCAAATATTTATGACTACTCACAGGAAGAAAACTACTCACACACCCCAGCTTCTGCAGGAAAAAGCTTGGGTTATGTTTTTACCCAATAAATGCTGGGATAGAGCTAAGATACATTTTTCATGTTTGGAACAATTTTAGCTAATCTGCATTAAAACTGAGGGTGATCTTTGCAAATACATTTTCCTATGACTCTTATTCATGTGTGCATTCCTACTGTGACAGCAAATATGGAAATAAATCAGGTGTTAAGATGGGACAGGAAATTTATCCACACCAGAGACTGTGTGTACATATATATTCATATGAGGAAAAGCCACTATCTTTTCCCCCAAAAAAAATCATTACTCTTGAGAAAGAGAACTGACATCAAGCTGCATGGAGCCCAGTAGCCCACCGCGCCGAGCACATCCTCCCTGCTGCAGGACACACTTTGAAGTAGGATTTCATATGAAGAAATCGATAACTATGAAAAGCACATTTGAAGTTTTGTGACCAGAAACAAAGGGACAGATCCCCCTGCTAGGCCCTGGGCTCCTCCTGGGACCAGTCCAGTGCACTTGGAGCTTTCCTGATGCTGCAGGAGGTCACTGTACAGAGGCAGCCAAACTTTTTTAAGCACCTCTAACCTTGGATGCTCAAACCCTGCCATCTGAAAGGAGCAGCAGAGTAATCCAGTTACACCTCGGGCTGTTCCTCTGCATAAGAAAACCCATAGGGTGTTCAGGATGGACTTTGAGGACTTGAACAAACCAGTGCAGTCTCCTAAAGCTGTCAACCCCTGCTGACCAAGACTGAGATTTTCAGAAAGAGCCCAAGGGACTTGCCGGCTGAAAGCAGTAAGTGCAGAGCTGCACACCCCAGGCTCACCACCTACTCAAGACGGATCAGAGCTATACAAACACATACTCGTCTTGGAGCAGCAGGTCCAGCATATTCCATGTGTGCACTCAAGTCATTTTTCTAGAATGACAAGTGGCCAAGCCTCAAAGGGCTGTGAGTGAACACTAAGATGATAGTATAAATGCCAAAAGCAATAGAGTAGGCTGGTCTTCACTTTCCTCATCCCCAGGATATTCAATACAAGCCTAAGGCTTTTATTCTCAATAGAAAAATCTCAATCTCCATTTTCAGTCTGCATCAGAAGAACCACTTCTCTTTGGGAATGGGATCATCTACCTGCCTAGAGGTTACAGAGTACCTAGCACAATACACCTTCTTTGCAATAGGAGCCTCTGTTTTATCACCATGATATTAAATAGTAACAATCAGGCATAAGATCACAGTGAAAATAAAGCCCAAAATGCTAGCTGCAGATTCAAAAGGCGTCACTGGGAGAAGCAAGTAACTATTAGAGTAGTGTGAAATGTTTGCAGTGAAACCCAAAACCACATAAAACTTGCCTGGTTTGGGGTTTTATGACAAACTGAAAACTCAGAACAGGTTTGCTAAGAAAATCACAAACCTCCCGAGTGAAGCTAAGACCAAATTAAGGTTTTGCGTAATAGTTTTGAGATTATACAAAAATTCTTATACTTGGAGGCAAAGGGGAGAGAAATCAAGCAAACAATAAGCAGAAGCTGTTTGACCCTGACCAAGTTCACTCCATGCCAAGAGCAAAATAAACGAATTTTGAAGCAGCAGAGATATGTGCCAGCCCCAGTAGGCTGAAACCAAGAGATTTTTGCAAGAATCCTTGCAAAGTTACCCCCAGCTCTAGTGATTTCATCACCAGAAAGAAGGCTGGCACCACATGTATGAGGAGTGCTGGTAGAGGGGTAAGCATTTATGTCTGAAACTCTGTGTGAGAGTCATCTAGTGATCGGAGTCTCCCATTTATCTCACAAGAGCTCAAAATGCCTTTGGCTGCCAAAGTCATGTGGGAAATGTTTTGGGTAATGCTTCTCAGCTGCATCAATCACAGCTAAACCCTCAAGGATGTGTGTTTCAGTCCCTCCCCTCTCAGAAATGTATGGGTTCAGAGGCTCTGGGAGCTCGCATGAAACACTCAAGGCCAACTTCTGGCTGTCTAAATGCCCTGCTTAGAGGCCCAGAAACGGTATGGAAGACATCTCTGTGCAGTGCTGGGGGTAGTCTTCTGTCACCCAGCTTCTGCTCCCTGGACTGCCTCCCTGATGGGATCAGTAACTCCCATCTGACTCTGGAAGGGGTGAGTGCTTTCCAATACAAGAGAACAGCTGAATAATCAGGCCCAGGAGTATTTCGCACCTATGCCTTGAGATCTGTTAGAACACGTCATGCCTGCCCTCCTGCATGCGAAACCCACCTAAGGATCCAGGATGGATGGGACCCGCAGTCTCCTGCAGCCCTGTCTCCAGCATGGGCAAGGGAGGAGCAGGACACCAGCACAGAAACTTTCCACTGACCCCACACAGCAATGCTCAGGTCCCACATGTGGTGAAGAGGACCAAGGATATGACCAGACCATGTCATGAACAGGGGGTCCTGCAGAGGGACCACTGCCATAGTGCCTGGCATCTTCTGCCACTTTGCTGTGACAACAGTGCTGCAATGAGCACATGTCCCTTTAGTTTGGCTGGGGATCAGCTGCAGCACTGATCCCATCCCCTGCAGCAAAGCGATCCTCTGCAGCTCCCTCCCAAGAAAAACCGACCTCATCCTGTTGCCAGCACCTCTCCTGAAGCTGGCCAGATCTGCCAGGCCACCCACATCTCCATCATCCTCCTTCTAAGCATGGAAAGCTACTGCAAAATGCATTAATCGCCACATCTGCCTAACAAGCGTATTTGTGGGGAGGATGCAGTGAGTGTGGTACAGTCCTCTGTGTCATTTTGCCACCTGCCTGGTATTTAGGATGAAAAGATGATCAGGCCTGTAGAATACAATCCACTACTTGATGACTTGTAAAGTGGTAAAACGGAGACATTGAAAGTCATTCACTCTGCTTTTCATGTCATTCCACAGTGAAATCCTACCCACAAACGTAAAGTTTTTCAGGTTAAAGGCTGAAAGATTTCAAAAACATATGCAGGTAAGTTGGCTCCCTCCACAGCCACGGCAGCTGGGTGTGCTGGGGACAGATGACTGGGAGCTTGGCCGAGCACCTCATACAGCAGATGCCAAAAGCATGCAGCACTTCAAACACTGGTAGCAGCAAGTCATGCATTAAAATGTACCTTGGTGTCATCTGATAATAAAGTGTAGAAGACAATACAGCCTCCAATCCATGAGTCCCCACCCTTGCTCCATGGACAAGAGCTCCGATTGCACAGGAAATGCATAAACCACCTCTTCAAAGCCAGAGCGAGCCTCCTTGCTCAGAAATTGCATCCAAAACAGCACATGAAGAACTTCAGTATATTGCCAGGCAAGGGCCAGAAGAGACCCTGCTCATCACCATGTTCACCTAACACCTAAGGGCACACAGTCTACCCCAGGGGAGCTCCAGCGCAAAGCCTGTTGACTTACACCACCACTAAAGTTTCTCTATCCAAGAGATAGACAGAGGCGAGATCTCTTAAGTAGGTCTCATCTGTCTTGGTAAATCTCAGCAAAGCCGATTTCAGGTCACTGTCATCAGCCTGCTTGAGTACTCTGGGAAGCAGCAAAATTTGGGATGAACCAGCAATTGCCAAATGAGCTGGTTTCAGCCCTTTTTCCATGCAAAGCCACAAGCTGGAGGTATATATATAGATATAGGTCCTAAATGCTGAGATTTTTCTGCCACTATATTTGGGATTGCAGTGATTATTCCTATTTTATCAGTCACTAGGACTCCTGTTTACTGAATGCAGCCATAAAAGGTAAAGAAGCCCCAGCAGGCACTAGTAACACCATTAAATATCAGTCCTGCACTGGTAAATGGGGTTTAAAAGTTTGGAACAGAATGCAGAGAGAGAAGTCTCTTTCCTGAACCAAGGAATAATATAAAGCCCTACTTTCTCCCCTATGTGACTTTTGTCATTATCATCTTTTCCGATTCTTACAAAGCAAACCTAATTAGGAAGCTCTCTCATTAGTCTTCCAGAAAAATTAGCACAGCTTATGCTAATTACTCCTGTAAAATTTAATAAACTCATTGAAATGGGAATAGTCTAATGAGGTTTTATTTATTGAACTAAGATAACTGTAAGGAAAAAGGTTAGGACACCAGGATATCCAGAGTGGCAATAAAACTACAATTTATTCAATTTCTTCACAGGAATTTTATTGCAAACCTTTTAAATTCAAATCTGAGTTACAATTTGAAAGTTAAATCAATCTAGAATTTAATTTAATAACAGGAAATGCTCTGTGTTTTCTTTAAGCAGGATTACAATACAGCCCTGCCACTGCACTTGTAGAAGGAATTGTGCATTTGTATTGTGACAATAATATCCCTTTTAAAATGAGTTCCTGTTCATCAGATCTTCATCTCAACACATGTAACTGGATTAGTGATAAAATATACAGGCTATGCTAAGAAGATGATTCAGACACACACAGGTTTCCAAGAAACTTCCCTGAAATGACTGCTCTATAAGCATAATAGGTTTATTTTGCTCTCTAGAGAAAATTTAGATCACTACACGAGTATATATTTCTCTAGGTCCCTTTCAGTGCTGTATCTGCTGATACTACAGTAGAGCAAAGTATAAAGCAATTTTATAAAGGATAAAGATATCCTGTTTCAAACAGACTTTTTTTCTTTTTTTAAATCCCACATTTTGAAACGTACGATTTACTTTTCATATCTAGGGTTTGAAAAAGAATACAACACATGTAACTTTGAAGTTGCCAAACAGCGTCTTTGCCAAGTTCACTAAACCACCACAAAGGCAGAGTTCTCTCTATCCCAAGTTTCTCTAACCTCATCAAAGAGAATTAATCAATCCAAAATAGTATTGCAGCATGTAAGAGGAGGATAGCATTTCCATGTAAGTACATATGTCAAAAATCCCATGGATAGATTCTACGTTAAGCTCTATGTTAGGTCAGAGTCTGTGGATTCACAGGATTTGACGCAAGAGTTAGATTAAATCCATAGGCAAGACTTTATCGGAGCGTAAGGCATGTGGGAGTGTTTTAGCCCAAATGGTAAATGAATTCTCTAAGCTCACATGCAAATAAAAATAGCTAAATATGGTTTTGCATATCAATTGACATAATAGTTAAAAATTGCATGCATGGAGAAGTGACAATGGAGCACAATTAAACACATGTTCCAGCTTGTGCAGGCATTTTAACGTTAGGACAATTCTAAAGGATTCGTTTTAAGGTAAAAAGGCTCTGTATAGATCACTTCATCCTTTCCGAACCAAAAGGGAGAAAAAAAATGAATAGGATAAATGTCACAAGAAACATCACTAAAGCCACTAACTGTATAAAGCACATACTTATTTGGCCTAAATTGTTTGAACTAGCCCCAGCCAAGAAAAGGTTTTAAGTACCCTACTGGGACAGATGCGAAGCGGCAACAATAGAAGCCACACTAATGCAATCCAGGTAACACAATCCTGTTTCAAAAACACGGGGAGGGCTAATTACAGTACTGCTGAGTCAAATTTCTTATACCACTGCAACCCACAGGAACAGGTCAAAATCAAATGTTATTCAAACCACAGTCATATCAACCTTCTGTATCAAAGTCACAATTTAAAACCAAGTGAAGAACTTAAAAGCTTAACCCATTCACAAGCCAAGCGTGATTCAGCGCGAGTGGTGAGGTAGGGCTTGTATTACCAGCTTCAAATTATATTTAGCTTGCCTTTTGAAAATTATCTGCAGAATTCACACCTTTTGCATCAATTTAGGTAAAGACTGAGAAATTGATCACTGTTAGGAACCTAAATCTGTTTTTTCCATGTAACAGTTTTCCTCATTTTGCAGGAAGCATGTAACAGACAGCATCGCTGGCTTTCATAATCTAAAATGATTTGCAACTAGCAGTTTTGCATACTAGATGGTTAAACAAAATATTTCTGTAAACCTGCCATTAGCATCTTAACATCTCACTTTCCAGTACAATGAAAAATTCATGTGAATTTTGTAGCTTTCATGTTGCTCAAAATGCCACTCTAACACCGTGTTTATAGTGTTCAGCTCTGTACCATGCTTATAAAACACATCTCCATACAGATTTCACTGTGAGTTTTTCCCCCCACATACTTTCCCTGCTACTACCTAATGCTCACAGAAGATGAAAATATGCCTAGTTAAAATAGATATACCTTCTGAGATTTAAACACTCTCAGGATCACTTACAGCTAATCAAAACACCTGATATAAGCTTCCAATATATGCACTTTCTTACCAAATTCAAACAAGAACTGTAAATCTGGATGAGCACAATGCCAGGCAAGGCTCTGCTCTATCCCTGAACCATTCTCTGTGTGGGGCACCCAACACACCGAACCTCTTCACCTTCTATTATAACATGGATGCCCTGGCACAGAAAATACTTTAAACTGAGTATAGCAAACTCAGAAAATAATACAAGGAGAAGCACACTATTCTATGCTCCTGCCCCTGTATGTATAGGTAGTTTCCCTCCAGGCTCCCTCTATTCACAGATTAGTGCAAGGGTATTGCTTTCCCCAGGTGACGACAGACACTTTCAGTACTTCATAGTCATTTAACTCTTCTAGAGTAATGCTGCATAATAACCTGGTTATTGCACATGGCTTTGTACAATGAGTTTGGACAGTTAAAATGTAAAAATGACTATTTGGCTACCATTTTGTATAATTTGCAAGCACAGAAACTATGCATGGCTTAGAACAACTAAAATAGATATATTGTACTACAGTGATTTACGTCGTGATGTCTGATTAGTAATATGGATCTGTTTAAACACACAGCAATTAAGACAGGCAAAAATGAATTGATCAGCTGACAATACAGTCAAAATAGTATTCCAACCACAGAAAATAAGGGGAGCAAAAAAACCTTACTTTGCAGATCTATTTTTTAGCTGGTTTTATGCATAAATAAAAACCTTAAAATGTAGATGGATTGCATCCAACAGAACTACTGTAGCTAAGTGATAATGATTCAAACATTTTTCAAATAAAAGTTAAATATTTATAAGCACCCAACCACATTTCATAAATCACAAACTATTATTATTTTATTCCTGAAGCTTCCCTGGCATAGCATGTGAATTGAGCCACAGAAAGTCAGAAAGAAAAATCTCCTCTTTATGCACATGAATCAGTTACAAGATCTGGAGCCCTCCAAAGAGTGGGTCACTCCGTTATCCTCCATATGGCCCTTCCATGGCAATCGCAATTGCAAAGCACAACTAATTCAGTATCAAAAACAAAATTTCATCCATACATACTCCTAATTCTTCCCCATTAGCAACACAGGGCAGGTGTTTCATTATAATGAGGAAGGGGAGAAAAAAAAATGGAAGGAAACAATAGCAGTCCTTACCTGTCAATTATCACTGGATCTGATGGAGTCTCATTTCTGTTGCCACAGCTTTTCTTGTCACAACAGCGGCTACAGAGCAAAAGCGAAAGGATTTAGTGCAACCATTACACTGTAAAATCATCATTACGAACATGGTAGGTTCAAATTGCCGGCTAGAGTTACCGCTCAGTCCCTGCCTGGAAATCAGTCAAATGTAGTGGGTCACATATGGGTTAATTACTATGTTTAACTTCTTGCACAGCTGGTTAGCAATGGAAAATATAAAAAGAGAGGGGCTTTGCCCCTTTCACAAATAATATTTCAAGGATCACCCGAAACAGGGAGACCTCTCTATTCGTAGCCTCTTTGCCATGGGGTTGAACAGTTGTCCCACATGCACTCGCACACAAAATAAGGCAGCTTTTATCCTGCTGAGCCTGGTTTTTACATTTGCTTAACGCTTATGTTACACATCCACAAGATATTCCTGCTTCTACACAATTCTCAGCTACCAGAAAACCTCCCCCTGAAATCTGAAAACACAATTATTCTCCAAGAAACACTGTTGTTAATGGGGGAGCTAAAATGCAAATGCCATTGGCAGCAGTTCTTTTATGCTGTAGTGTGCCTGTTTCCCCAAGTTTTCTGAGCATGTTAACGACCCCTAATGCCAAGGAGAGCACAGCTCCAGCGGCTGGTGCCCTGCATCAGATCAGATACAAAACAGGCATGTGAAATATAAGCTCTGTCTCCCAAAGCACTGCTCCATTGCTGACCTCGAGGCTGGGATTCTTTTGAACTCAGGTGGCTCATTGTTTCCTAAGAGAAGTTTAATTGTTGTGTGTGATGATTCCTTGTCAGGAATTATTGTCAGTTAGGAGCCATAGATAGATTGCAGGTAAGTTCACAGGCAGTATATACATTTCTGATCAGGGTGGGGATCCTGCCTGGTGCATCTAGAGCTGTGGCTGAGTGACATATAGGCCACCCTGCTCACCCTGCAGCCCATCTAAACCCATCAGACCAAGTCATAGCTACATAGGTGAGCAAATCCTCAGGCTTCCACCCACCTCAGGGAAGAAACACCCATCTAGCAAGGAAAGCTCTTGTTTGCTGATGTCTCTTGGAACAAAATCCCCCACTGAAGTCAAGGCTTCAAGGAATAAGAAAGAAAATTAATCAAGAAGCTCCAGGTCTTCTCAAGCCCTCCTTGGTCCCTCCCAAAGAACTGCTGGATCAAGCCTGGGCAGCTCCTATGCGGCTGCAGGGACCCCATCCCATGGTGACACCAAGTGACAGGCATCAAGGACCACCCTGTTTGCTCTCCCTGGCCAGACCTGAGCACATGTCTCCATTCAATAAACTTTCTGGTAAACCTCAACTGCTCACAACCAGATCTTTGGAAACCACCAGGCTTGTTCCAAATGGTGTTCCAGGGACCTGCGCATCGCCCTTATTTCAGCGGGTGGCTGGCAAAAGCAACTATGGCTCCCACTCAGATGAACTATTTTCTTTTCCCCAGAAGGTGGAAGAACATCAGGGCAGGAAGGAGCCCTCAGAAGTGCCATGCTATATAAATAACCCTGTTGGGAATATGACAAAGGTTCTCTTGTGTTGCTGAACAATAGAGTGAATAATATACAGTTACCCACCAAGATTAGCAATAAAGCAAGTAACCACACTAAAGATAACAAAAAAAAAAAGAAAAAAAGGGGGCCTTTTACAAAACCAGCCTGTTTAAACATGGTCTAAAAAAAAGAAAAAAATTTGTTTTCAAAGAGAGGAAAATACATAATTCTTTTCACCGCAAAAAAGCTTCAAGGCAACTATTCAGGGCTGAAACTTTTCACAGTTAACACATGTGCGGTATCTTCATTTCGGTGGAAGTTACATTGTCTGGGATTGCCAAAAAAAACTGCTTAATTTTACAGCACAATACCACAATTGATCCACCAGAAAATGCAAGAGTCTTGGCACCCAGAAAGTATTAAAATTTAGGAAGGAATAAAATATGCTGTAGGTAAATAGTCATATGGATGTTCGGGGGGCTGTTTTGCCTATAAAAGGACTTGTCGTTGGAGCGCAGCTAGAATGTGTGGGGTGAGAAAATTTACCCGCAAACAAGGCAATAAAAACTGCTAATCATTTTTAAATGATTAAAATGTAATTAGAAACAGAGTTGGCACAAGTTAAGACAATGCAGTTCTTGTGACTGAAGTGAATCAGGGCTAGTCCTGACATTCTCACAGCAGACTGGAGGGACAGAAATTGCCACATTGACTCAGGCGAGCAAAGGTTCCCAGGCTCCCAGCATGAGATGGGCAGATACCACCATCCATGCACCACCAGGCTCATAGGCCAGCTCCTACCTGGGGCACTAACCCAGAGGGAGAAGTGGCTGCAGCGGCCTGGAGATGGGGACACCTCGGACTCACCTCCTGCCACAAGCAGAATGGAGTCAGGCACAGGCCAACGGGGACAACCCACCTTCAAGAAGTGAGTAAACACTGCAATGCTCATCAGGTATCCCCCTCATTTGGGCAGGGCTTCCAAAGAGTGCACGCCAATAATCCTGAGTAATAGTAGGTGCCCTCACTCCTTGCACTGCAATTTGAGGGTGGTGTGGAAGAGGTACGTCTGGCACATCCTGCTGTCTGCTGGCTTGAAAGGAGGCTCCGAATGTTCTTTCATGCTCTAGATAATTACTTTTTAAACCTTAGCTTGTCTTTGCGCTTTTATCTCCCAACAGCAGAATTCAAGGCTTCCTCTACCCTAGTTTTTCTATGCAGAGAATTAAAACATCATGCAACCCCTAAGTCTGAGACCTGGTTGCACAAGAAGTACTTGCCTCAAAAGTTTTAGTGCCTACTTAACACTTGGAAATAAGTTCCTAAACATTCAGAGCTCTTTCTCTTTTCCCTGAAGGAATTTAAAAATTCCCAGAATCTTCTCCAAGTCACCCAGAAGCCTCCAGCTCCCAGCAAGGCTCTGAAAAAGCTTAGGAAGAGGTTCTGAGTGCCAGCTTCTTGCAGCCAGGAGGGCAAGGTCTTGTCCTCTCTGTTCTTCTATGACACCTCTCCCCAAGTGGGGCGAGGAACCACAGTTCAGGCACAACGCCATATTGCCCAACAAAAAAAGCCTACAAAAACTGGTATGTTTGGGAGCAGCTCACTTTTAAAACACGTAATTCTAGATAGTAATGCAACCTCTTCCCATCACAACCTCATCCTGCTCCTGCACCCCATCTCTATCTACCCTGCTCCAGTTGCCATCCTCGCCATCCCCAGGGCTCATGCCCAAGCCTCACACCATCCCTATCCTACCCCTTCACAGGCCTCCCCATCTGCTGGCTGCCACCACCACTCCCAGCTTTTGTTGCTGCGTTTGTCCTCACCCCAGCTCTCCGGGGACCTGCTGCCTTCCTGGCGTCTTGCTCCCTATCTTCCTCCTCCTCTTTGCGTCCCTGTGCTGGACCACCTCTAGCCTGCACTACCAGGTACTTCTGCGGGCACACAGGTGATGACCTCCTCACCCCACTATCCGGCACCCCTAAATCCTCTCATCCTCATCCTCATGTGGTGGGCAGGGGCACCACTTATGAGAGGAGCCCTGCTTTGTGTATCTGTGCTTGGGCTTTCTGAGAGGACAATAAACAATGAGAAATGACGGGGCGATGGCATGTGGCCAGAGCAAATGCGACTTTCCGATCACTTAGCTGCCAGGCTCTAACAAGTCGTTAGCAAGTCCATGTGGGAAATTTTGCAGGGGCTCTCAGTGAGGTGAGTTTCATCCTGCAGATGATGCGGCCAGGACAAGCCTCGCCGCAAACAGGCTCCTCACTCTGAAGTGCGGAGGTGCAGGAGGTTCTTACCAAAATGGCTCTAAGATTGTATTTTACACAGACAAAACCCATATTTTACTCCAACCTCATTCTCAGAAGTCACTGAACCATTTTAGCTGAAACTTTCCAAAGAAAGTCAGCCTGAGGCTGACACCCTGCAAAGGACGTTTCAGCCAGAACAGTTTAAGTTTGGCAAAGCTGTAAGCCACTGAAGGTTTCATAATGGAAATTGTTGAGGCAATATTAACTATAGATGTCCCTCCCCATGCTGCCTACAATACTAATAAATTCCACTGAGGCTGTGAATTCTGCCCAGCTATTAACATTTCGCCAACAGTGTTTTTATATTCGACAAAACACAATGAAATCCTTTGAAATAAAACACTACCTGAAGCAAACATCAGCCCCACTTTCCTACCACAACAAGGACTCTCCTATACATTTGAATTCTTTGTCTTATCCGTGCCATAGTTGTCCTATACTATAAATACCCAGCTTTGTCACATAAATGCAAAGTTTTATTGTGCAGTTAGCCTTGATAGAAAGCACTGCTGAAAGTTGTTTAGAAATTAAATATCTAAAACAAGCTATTTTAAAATACAGAGCCCTCACTATTTCATGTCTGAAATGAAGAAATTTCATCTTAGGGAGAGCAAGCTGTCTTTCACACCATATGGCTAATGGTAGTGCATAGCAATTAGCTGGGCTGATTAATGGGGAACAGACTCTAATTTTATGCTTATAATTGAGGCTGCATTTGCACCCCTGGTGCAAATTCAGCACATCCCAACTTCCACTTAGAACAGGCAAGAAATCAAGAGAAACAGAATGGTGTGGAGAGAGATTTTTTTTTTCTCCTTCTAGACCCCTAAAGAGCATCAGATTTGCAATTTAAAAGAGTGTTAGCAGCACAATAGATGACAGATTTGTGCAATAGGGTCAAGCGGCCTGGTAAACAAACAGCACCCTCTTACACATATATAGGCAGAAAAGGAAATGGGTAATGTCTAATATGAGCTGTAAGACATTTGAATATGTCTCCCCCACCCTGTCAGGCACACAACATTTGCCTACTATGGTCAGATTATTGTTTCTTTTACTACCCCTCTACCTTACAATTATGAAACACAAGGCAGGGGCTAGCAGTAAACAAATAAAAGGAGAAGAATGAAGCTCCTGATCCAGTCAATTTTAGGAACAAAGAAAGTGTAAAGTGCTTTAATAAAAGGAAAGACTGCATATCTTTCCGCATTCTCAGAATGGAAATAATTTTGTCTCAGTCATATACTGAATATCCGTAAATCTTTGATGTGGGTATTTGGTCCTCTGGTTAGAACTCAGCCCTCCACAGGAAGTTTTAATTTACTTCTTACTCTTTATGTTTGTAAAGTGTTAGTAAGAAAATTAATACATTGAAGTAAGCAGTTTTTGCCCTTGCATGGATGGCTCAGAGTGGCTGGCAGATGTAATTCTTACCTCAAAAACCTGGTTGTTTAAGTATGAGGAACTAACAGCAGTTTCAGACCTGACACTGCAGACACTTAAGCACGTGCTTAATTTTACTCACATGGACGGTCCCACTGTTTTACTGGTTTACTACAAGAGAAAAGCTAAGCACACACTTCAGCCTTATCAGGTCAGGGGCCTCCTGTAATATTTCCATGAATTGTTTCTAGCTAGGTATCTAGTGTGAAAGTGGTGCTAATTGGGCCAATGAATTTTAGGGCAATTATGAGTTGTCAACACTACTGGGTTTCCATTGGGAAAGAGAGAACTGGCCCAGAGTCCTCAAGCAAAGCAATGCTGCAGCTCCCAACAGCAGCAGAAACTCGGGCACCTCTTGGAGATACCCATGTACTCTGGTCATTCTTGGACTGCAATGGGGTATCTCTGGTTTCCTGGAAGAAGCCAAGTCTACTGAATGAAGCAGCCTGGAAAAATACAACGTGGAAACTGAAACCTCCAAATGTTGTAAGGAAGAATTTGGAGGGGCTGTGTGGGGTTTTACCCAGGCTGGCAAAGCAAGGGAAGCAGCTTCTTCTCTGCTGGCATTGCAGGGTATTGCCCTGAAGCAGGCTTTTATCAAGGAGGAGCTGCCATGGAAGACAAAACATGAAGATCCCCAAGAAAGAAAAGAAATAACAAAATAAAATAAAAAAAATAATAATAATAAAAAAATCAACCAACACAGAAGTTTCCATCTGAGTACTTTTTTGTAAGTCTATCCCCCACCAGGAAACCCTCATCCAAGTTTCTTCTCTTAGAAGTGGGTACTAGTTTTTACCCTCAAGTTACTCCTTTTTAGTAAATGCATTTTGTAAAAGTTACAACGCATGCAATGGCATTTTTACAGTCTTAAAACAACTGATTGTAACAATGAGCTTATGCAAGAACGCCTCGTCTTCCACCAGGGAATTATTTTCTGCCATCGAATAACATGTAACAAATGATTTTTTCAGACATGCAAAAAACACCCACTAACTTTAATGGGACCGCGAGGTCAAGCTCTCCTAGGTGCTAGAGGGTTCTGTGGGATGCTGCTGCCTTCTCTGCAGTTAAAGGGAAGTAGAAGAGGCTTCACCTATTTCAATCTGCCAGAAAAGAGAAGGAAGCAGCTGCAGCAGTGCTGTGTTCAGGAGAGAAGATATTTGGCTGTCCTGAATTCAAGTGACCAACCCCAAGCAAGCATGTTCAGGGGCAGAGAGCACAGGGCAGAGCCAAATCTGCGCGGGGACTTTTATAGAAACTCAACAGGAAGACATTTTTTGCATGGAGGAGTATCACCTGCCCCGCTCCAGCTGAGCAGGGACCTTGCATGAGCAGCAACTGGGGCAGGACTGGCTCTCCTGACCTCAGGTCTTCATCACATCCAGAAAAAAAATACAAAAATTACCATTTTGTCATTCTACTGAGGAGGTTTTGTTGGGAATTGGGGGCAGAGACGTTTATTGCTAGAAGACTATAATCGACTGTTAATTTTGGTGAGGAGACCTTTTATGGGCTACGATGTCTAAATGAAAACCAGTAGTGTTCTGCGAAGAATAACTCTTTATAAATAACTGGAAACTAGTGTGACGGCTGAGACCTTGCTGCTAATTACACAAACCGAGCTGGGTTATTTTGGGATTGTTTAATGCAAGAATGATAAATTTAAGTTCAAAAATAGCTGCAGGTTCAACCTAGATTTTGAGAGATAGATTCATCTTCTCATCACTAATTAACTGGAAGCAGGGTATTTCTTACCTGCACATTATTTCATGCGTGAGCAGAACTCGGCACATTTCTGGGTTCTTGTCTTGGCCTTCATATACTATTGCCTGGAAACAAAACACATTTTTAGCTGTGCATCAAGTTGGGTCTGAAGTAAACAAAAACACGCTGTAACCAAAAGCACAACCCAGAGTTCTCAGCCAAGCTGCAGGCTAAAGGGACAATGTCTCCACCGAACCTGCTCCGAGACTTGCAGTTGAAAAACAACAGAACCCAAGTACAGCTAAATTCCCTCCTCTCCGCGGCACATCTCTCAAGCGGTGTGTAGGATGGGGTTTTTTAGTAGTCAAGACAACCACAATTTTCTTTTCAATTCAGAATAAAATATAAACCTAATAGCATTAAAAGAAAAAAAAAAAAGGAAAAAAAAAATAAAAAAAGCAAGGCTGGGTATACTTTGGGTCCTATTCATTAAAAAAGAAATAAAAATAAGGACAGAAAAGAGAGCGCTCATGTATTTTTAATTACAAAAGCTGCACAGCCCAAGCATTTTCCTGGTAGCTCCTGAGAAAGCTCCTGGGCCTGATTCTCCCCTTGAACTTCATGATCCACGCTTCCCAGAGAGCAGCTCTGGAGTTACAGGGATATAAATAAGTGAGAAGCAGGCCCTACCAGTGCAGAGGATACCAAACAAACAGAGGATCAACCAGCTTGAGAAATTTGACTCTGAGACAGCACAGAGAGAATCCTTAAAGCTAAAACTGTGGAAAGACTGTGTTCACATTGCAGGAAGTTTACGTTTGCAATGCTCCCGGCAGCAGAACCAGCAGCGACAGTGGGAGATCAACATACACACTAAGTGGGTTAACACTCCCAGCCCGCCCAGTACAGGGTTTCCATCTGATCACGACAGAGTGATATTTTCTAACCACCCCTGGTCCCATGCACCAGCCCCCCAGCAGCAAAATAAGAGTGTAAAGAAGTTGCCTTTGTAACAGCATCTTTTGATGGAATTGAAGTTCCTAAATCTTTTAGGATGCCACTACAGAGCTAGGATCAATGGTTAAAGCCCCAGGCTTGTAGGGATGACCACCCCTACATCTGAGCATCAGCTTTACCCTGGACTTTTTCAGCTTGTAAAATACAGGTTTAAAAAGAAGAAACTGGGGGACAAACTCTGCAAATAAAATATCAGATATGGGTACACCTAAAGTTAACTACAAACTACATATTGAAAATAAAACGCAAAAGTATGCTGTGGGGATGAAATACATTTTATGGAATGAGACCACTTTGAAACGGAAGTGTAGAAAACACTGTGAAAAAATAAGTTACCTTATTCATGTAATATATACTGGAGTAACATCATGCAAACTGCTTTCCCAGCCCTTATAACCCACTGAGGGTAAGAGGTGCTGTACCTACAAAGGGGGCACAGACCTCAGGACATACAAATCTGAGGAAGCATGAGCTGATTCTTGGCACTGTTTTGATAGTAACAAGCAATATTCGTATTATGCATTATAAAATTATTTAATGATTAAAAAAGACTATCAGGAATGGGGCTGTGTTAGCTTTGCTAGCTTTAATTTTTTCATTTCTGTTTTGCTACACCCATTACCCTAAAACCTGAGAGCCAGTAGGGTTTTTTGTTGATAAAACAGAGGCCAGCGGAGTCATAGCAGCTAATAGGTAAAGAGTCTCATTCGACTTCTACCCCCTCATTCCCACCAGTGAGGCACAAATCCTGTAAACCCAGCACTCATATGAAGGAGACATAAAAATTGTCACAGGATGAATGTAGTCACTGCAGCACAGACACCAGCAAACCCCCCTGACACCAGCTGGAACTCCATGTCCCTGCTCGACTGCTGGCCCACACCTTGAGGTACTTGCATATCAGTGCCCAAGACAGCTACAGATGGTTTGCAAGAAGCCCTGGAAGATGGTACTACAGTTATCCATGTGCTACAGCAGGAGATGGGACAAACTAACGATCCTAATTTCCTGCATTAAAGGGGAAGATGGGGAGAAGCATCTTCAGCCAAAACCAGGGCATCAAAGGAACCAGCTGACACTTGACCAGGTTTGTCAGTGGGGACACTGCAAACATTCCAGAAAATCCCAAAATCAGGTCCCCCTTGGCAGTAGGACAGGCCAGGCAAGGGAGAAGCTCATGGCGCTTTTTGGATTTACTCAATAATTAAAGAATAATTTGCTTCTGAGAATGCAGAGCATGGAAATAAAGAGCAGATCTACCTCTGAGGCCATTAGTGGAGATAAACACCTCCAGTGCCCATTCACCTCTAGACAATCACAGCATGAACAGTGCCTCAGAGAGGACTGATGGACCTGGCTCGTTCTTCTTAAGACTTGCAAATAATAAAATAAATTTAGCCACTATGGGTTATCTTGCTGCCAGTGAAGCCAAGGAAGCACTAGAAATGACAAACCAGAACACAGCATTTACTTTCCTTTTTTCCCCTCCCCTCTCTCTTCCTGCTGCTATGCTTACTTAACCTCCAGGTACCCGCTTAAATAACTCAACTAAATAGCAATAATGAACGGGCAGAGTCAACACTGTGGTACATAATCACCTTGTCTGTTGTGTTTAGCATCAGTGATCCCTTTCTTTGCGCGCATGACATTCTTCTGCCTTCCTCTAACATTAAGGATTTGCTTTTCACTTTATTTGCATTTAATTACCGATGTTGCACCCATCCACATTGTGTTTTCTCTGCATTAAGCACAGATACTCCTGCATACCCTATTCCTGCTGGAATTCCTAGGAAATTCTAGAAAGCAGGAGGAATTGCCGAGTTCATTTCCGAGCAGCTCATCCCCAATTCCCATTCCTATGTCCTCATTTACTTGTGCAAACGGGTGTGTAAAGCACCAACTGTTTACTTCCATGAATGGCTGCCTGCGAGCATTGCAGATACTCTGCCCTCTTGCAAACTGTGTTGCTCTAAAGCACTAATTCTACAATTAGTTTCAAAAAGGAAACAGGAACTGCTAAAGTTTCAGATCGTTATAGCTGCCTGGAGTATTTTTACAGGAAGGGTCTACAACGTTGTTGTTGTGAAGATTTTGAACTGTAAAATCTGAAAACCTACCCCATTTAAAAATACATCTTTTAATACTAGTGTTATTTTTTTAAGTTCAGTCTTTAAATGGGCTGCTTGCTGCGGGATTCCTTGTCGCGCTGACACCGTCGTGATTTTGTCAAATAGGAATCGCATTAATGAGAGATAAAGTGAAAGTTATAGTGTATAAACTTAGACCACAGCAGAGCTAAAAATAAGCCTGCAAATACACACCAGCGTTGCACAACAAAACACCAGCGAAGGAAATGCACAACTGTAGACTTTGCTTTTTTCTTTTTGTTTACTTTGTGTAGTTTAAACTCAGTGTTGTTCCATCAGTGGTTCAAAATAGCTTTGCTTCTCCTGAACTGAAATATTTCCCCACAAAATTCATCTTCCATTTTCATAAACCATTACTCCCCCATGTAAGCTTTCTACAAGAAGCCCCAGTAAGTAACGATAACTCAGGCACCAACGGACTTAAAAATCACTCCCCAAAAAATAAGTGTCAAAATAGGCGGCTTCCTCACTTCCGTTTAAATAAAGCTGCATAAAGAGTGAAATCAAATGCAATTCACTGCTTGCCAGCAAATAAGAATAGGAAACAGCCCATCGCAGTCACTCTTAGGTGACAAGTGCGTCTGACGGTTTGCCTAAACTTTACAGCGATGAAGTTCATTAAAAAAATGTAATAAAATGAAATAAAAGGAAAAAGGGTAATATAAAAGTCAAGAGCACAGTTCTCATTTAAGCCACTTTTTCCCCAGTAAAGATGGCAGGATAGAGCAATAAAAGAGTTGATGAATAAGCTGGAAAAATATAAAGCCAGATTTTGTCTTTAACTATTCCTGACTAAATCCAGATTTATGCTGATACAAGTGAGGGCAGGATCACCTCATGGTGTCAGTTTGCCAGTCAAGCAATCCTGCTTTCCGAACTGGATGAAAAACAATCTTGAAGGAATGAGATCATGGTCATTATATTGTTCAGTTGTGGCCTTGATTTTAAAAGAGTAAGAGAAGGAGAAAAATCACCAACATGCACCAACATCCACTTGCTTTCAAATTCTTCATCTGTTTCGCAGAATAAAAATTATCTTCATTATTGAAATAAAGGAGAAAGAAAAACTTGTTTAAAATGAGGGTCCTTTCAAAAACAGAACTAGAGTGATTTGGAATGACGTATACAGCCATACACACACAGAGAAAATAAAATCCTGGCCCCACCGAATTCAATAGGAGCTTTGCAATTGACTTCAGATGGGCCAGAATTTCACTCAGAGAGGATTAGGCTTGTATCCGCTATATATCTACGCAGAAAATACTGTGAATTACATTTATTTGGCTTTGAATACTTAACCCTTAATCACCCAAGCTTTTACTCTTTCCCCAGGCAGAATTTTGACTCATCCCAGTGAGGTTTATCCCAGACAAGTAGCACAGCACTTGGTCCTGGGGCGAAGACAGTTAGTTCTTGCTGTCTCTCTCAATGCACAATTCAGAAGCATCTAATTATTTTATGCAGGCTCCCTCTGCCTTTGATACACAGCCTGCTTATCAACGTATTCACACAAATTAAATAAATTTATCTCTCCTAATATGTTCATTTTTAATGGTTTTCAAACATTCACATGGAAACAGCTCTAGCATAAATATCCCAGAACAAATGGCTGTATATTATACAGGAGGGAGCAGTTGGGCTGCCAGACTGGGAATGCACCAGGCCATCTGGCTCAGGCAGTCTCTCCAAAATCCTCAGCTTTGTTTTCACCCTCAGACTCCAAACAACACATTTTCCACTGTGATGAGTTTACATTTTCCCAAACACAGGTCCTGATCATGCATGCAAATTCCAAACTTCTCCATTCCTCTCTGTACAAGAAAATTAATATCACCTGCGCTTCTGACATCTCACCAAAGGCACAAGAAAGCTGCTAAAATCTGGCACAACATAAACTTTCCCCGGCACAGGGGTTAGGTTTTGTTTTATGTTTGTGTGAATTTTCTCCGGGTGTGCTGAGGCTCCTCTGAACTTATTGATAACATTTTTTTTTCTCATGAGTGTAGCTGCCAAGAAGGGCCGTGCTATGCACAGGATAGAGAGCTGATCAGATGTCTGCAGACATCAGAGAATGATAGAGAAGTCAACAGAAAAAACATTTGCATCTAGAGTTAAAGTACTGGGGAAAAAAGCGAAATATAAACAGAGTGGAACTCTGAAGGAAGGATTTTGACTCATGAGGACTTACTGCGCTAGACAATAGCTATCATGCAAAACTTACAATTTTTAAGATGCCTGAGCCATATTAGCATCCGTTATATCTTATGGATGAGAATGGCTGAAGAAAAAGTGTGTGGGGAACAAGTATTGCAGATTTATTTCCTCCATCTTTCCTAATAGCAAAATATATCAACTTTATGAAAATACAGCTGAAGAAATAGAAGGCATCTCCTCTCCGTAAATATATTAAAAATCCTTAGACTGGCCTAAAACCTCCGTTTTTATTAGAGCAGACATATTTCACGTTTTGCAGGCAATTTCAAAATGCATCATTGTTAGAGCCAGACCTACTGCGGTAAGAGCTGCTGCTTTACGAAAAGCAACGGCTATAAAGTTTGGGATCCTAGAGGGTTTTGAACGCATTAGGAATGCGATCCCAACATAAAATGAGGTGCCAAGATAACATAAAAGAAAATGTAATTAAACCAGTATTGACTCTGAATGTTGTTGCTGTAACTGAAAAGAACTTCCATGCAACAGTAACGATTTGTGCGTAGTATTCACAAATTTTAAATGACAAGGACACATTCTGGAAACGTAGCGAGACCCCTGAAAGACAAGGAATTCCCATCTTACCCAACACTGTTCTGGAGCCACCACCGAAGGCTAAGCACGTTATCCCCAATATAACTCAAAATACTGCTCTTTGAGACTGATCCTGCCTGAGTTTCCTATTCGGAAGTCCCACAGCCCAGGCTACCACAGAGCGGGCATGCAGCAAGATCTCACATTTTGGGGCAGCACACACAGAGTTCATACCTACAGCCCAGTGCTGCCCTGGGATGCGGTTCACAACACAGTTCTTGCTCCTTTCAGTCATGCCACTCTCCAGGCCTGCTTCAGACACCACATCACTGCGGACGGAGAACAGACACGCACGCACCAGGACACGTAGGTCCCTGTGCTCCACCTATGAAAGGACTCTCACCATGAGTTTCTTAGTTGGGTACAGCCACACAAACAAATCCCTGACTTATTCAGATCAGGAACTACTATACATACACAGCATCTAGCAGAGCAAATCCCTGCCTGTCTACCTGCAGTTATAATACATGCTGCTAATGGGACATTTATGTTAAATCTATGCGTAGCAATCCTACATACAGAAATCTGGGCCTGATTTACAAGATGGATTTTATTTTATCTTACCTAAATTAATAATCCACGATACAAAATCTTGCAATTTATAACTGTGAGACAAAGAGAATACATTTAAACCTGATGTGTCCGTATTTAAAAAAATACATGTTTAATATGAAGAGCCACGGATACCTTCCTGTATGATCTGGGGAACCTAACTCACCCAAGCCTTGCTTCTGTGGGATTTTTAATTTGCCACCAGAAACCTCAGAGTAGCTGTAATTTCAGTCTGGGAATTCACAATTATTGAGTGTGTGAATGTGCATGTGAGAGTATCTTGCCAGCTGAAACATGCACGTTTCTGAAAGAGTTTCATTTAAAAGTAATCATTTCATTATCCAGTTTGTTCTGAGCGTCATGCATTAAAATACTGCACCTTTAAGTAGACTGACAATACATTTAACTTTCATTAAAAATTAAAGAATTTTCAGACAGTCTTTGCAATATTTAATTACAGTTTGATGATTTGAAAGTTACTCGAAAGCTTCTGTATAATTCACTGTCGTGAACTATAAATGATATATTCAACATTTGGGTGAGCTTCTGTCATGTGTTGTACTTCAATTCCTAATAAGCATTCAGCCACGAAAGTGTTCTTAAATCAGAAATAATTTCACTTTTAAAAAGGAAGAGTTTAAAAAGAAGAAGAAGGAGTATTCAGCCCCTGGCCCCCCAAAAAATTGGGAGCCGCACATGCCACAGTTTTGACATGACAATGACCTATTTTTCATAAGCAATTATCGTCCAGCATAATGAAATTATATACATGAAATTACTATGTAAGCAAATACGTTTGGTGTCTAAAATAGCTCTTCACTCCCTATTTCCTAGCCTGAGTTCAGAGAGCTTTTGTTCATAAATCCTTCCTTCTCAACCCCACTGCACTTTCCCCAAAATCTGTAATTTGCGCTAACTTTGTTTTCCTAAGACTTCCTGAAATCAGACAGACTTTTTTCCCCCCTCCTTCTTCATTGTGAATGTGCTTTAAAGCTACATGGTAAGTTTTACAAATAAACTGTATCTGGGGTTTTTTTTTTCCCCTTTCTCTCCAAAGACCCTCTGATGAGTCGATAATAATGAAAGACCAAGAGGTCAAACAGTGCCTTAGGATGAACTCTTCATATGCAAGATGCCTTTGTTAAGAAAATTATTTTGAATCCGCTGCTCTACATGAGTTCAGGGCTCTGTTTTCAGCAGGGTTATGAGCAGAGACTTTTGCATTTCCGTAACGATAGGAGAGCTATTTCAAGAAGATATTTATTGATAGTCTCTCTCATATGAAATACATAAGCTCCAAAAGGACTAAGAGTTCATATAGCAGGAAGATTTTGTTACTTTTAGCACAAACGAACCATTTCGTGCCTGAAAAACAAGGAATGGCAGCAAATGCTTTCCCCAGATTTGTTATGAAGAAGGGCACGTTGCTGCTGTTTTAATTCCTACAGGGAAAGGGCTGCGTTTGGAAGTGTGTAGTTTAGCAGAGTTCAGGCACATAGCGGACTGTCTGGTAAAATTCATCCAAGTTCCCTTTTTCCTTTTTTTTTTTTACTGTTGAAAGACAGTCTTCAATAGCAGGAAAAGATGGTTTGGGACCATCAAAGAGAGTTTTCGAAAACAAACTCAGCCCTTAGAGCTTTATGTTTTGCTGTAGAGAAGAAATACAAGCCAAGAGTTTTTCCCTACAGACAACATACAGGGGCTGACTTTTCCTATGGGTACAGAAAAAGCTGGATGTTTTTTCCTAAATAAAATTTAAGAATTTTCTTTAACAAGTACAACAGATTAGGAGGGGAAAAAAACATATAGAGTCATAGAATAATATCTTAAGGACTAAAAGGCTTAAGAGCGATCCTAACTATTTAAAAGAAACAGAAGAGAAAAATGTTCTGGCAGGAGCAGGAGGATACGCTGGAGTAGCAATGGTTTTTAAAAAGGGAGAATCGATTTCTTTGGATACTACCTTTGTAAAAATGCCGGTTTCGTAGAGGAAAGTATATTGCACAGGTAGGCACGAGACGGGAGTGAAGCTAAGGAGCAACTTACAACTAGGGGTAACCCACTGCCGGGGTCTGACTACCCGCAGCCCGACACGCGTTTCAGGGAGGGTCTATTCCGACTCGAACGTGCCCCGATCCGATCGCTCCTTTCACCCGGGACCCGGCGGAGGCGCGAACCCAGGACGAACGGACAGATAGACAGACAGACGGAGCCCTCGCACCCGGGCAGCGGCTGGCGCTGACGGCGCCCGCAGATTAATGCTTATTAATTAAGCTGTAAACTCGGCCTCAGCCCGAACAAGGGCGGCTGGGGCATCGCCTTTAGGAGCACCATTTTTCGGAGCTCCCCAAGCGCAGAGGCAAGCAGGGTCCAGCGGGGACCCTCTCCACAGCCCCATCACCGGGGTCCGCCCCCCAGCTCGACCCCGCAGCCCTTGCCGCTACAGACCGAGGACCCCCTTCCCCGCAGCCTTTTCCTCGCCGTGGCAGAGCCACTCCGCTCCGGGGGCGGGTTTCGTCTCCGCGGGCCGCCCCACTGCATTCCCTGGGGCCACCCCGACTGCTGCCACCTCCCCAGCACCCCTCCACGAGCGCTCCGCAACACCCACCTGCTTGGTCATGGAGTCGATGAGTCGGACGTAGAAATCCTGCTCCGTCCTGATCCCTGAAACAAGGCACAGGTGTGAGGAGCGGGGCCGGCAGGCAGCAACGCGCCGGGGATGGCCCGAGGGCTCGGGCTCGCTGGGGCTCCTGCTCGGGGCCGCCCAGGTCCCAGTAGCGCTTGGCCGAGGCCGCAGGGATGCGCGGGGCGAGGGGAGTAGTGGGAAGCGGCTTCCCAGCCTCTGGTGGGCTCTGCAGCCGAGGAGGCAGCAGGAGGTGATGGGGCTGACACCAGGGGCTCCCAGCCCTTACCATTGCTGTAGAGCAGCTGCAGGCGATAGTGGATCCCGTTGTTGGTCTTTTCGCTGTTGGCTTCCTGAAGTCAAAAAGGACACGGGATGCCGGAGGAAAAAGGAAGAAAAAAACAAACAAACAAACAAACATATGAAGCTTCTCCATCACACACACGTTGACTGTTCCCAGGGGTGGACAGGGCAGCTGTCACCCCCTCTTCCCTGCCCCTAGCATAGCAAGGGATCAGGGAAAACCCCTTCCCTGGCTGTCTTTCGGGACCGGGGAAGAGTCAGGCACCCGGGACGCTGCCCCAGGGAGCAGAGTGGGGAGGGCCCTGTAGAGGCGGCAGAGCCCTAGTGGGGCGCAAGGCTACTCACCTTCTCCTTCTCCACGAAGCCCACGAAGGCGGTGCGCTCGATCTCCACGGGCTGCCCCTGCCGGTCGTATAGAGCCAGGACGAAGTGGAAAAAGTTGGACTTCCTCAGGTTGGAAGGAGGCTGCTTCTCGAAGTGAGCCCTAGCCAGACCCACTCCGCTGGGACCAGAGGGACGAGTGTTAGCGGCAGCCCCGACGACGCGGCCTCACATCCCCTTCTCCACCCCCACAGCCGGCTCCCGGTCCCTTGCCTTCCTCCGCCGGGCCCGGCTGGGCTCC
The DNA here is from genome assembly GCA_009867235.2 of Psittacus erithacus. NCBI lineage: Eukaryota > Metazoa > Chordata > Aves > Psittaciformes > Psittacidae > Psittacus > Psittacus erithacus. The sequence goes on along the minus strand of WYDI02143424.1, from coordinate 241,512 downwards.
CCCGGGGCTGAGCATCCCCCACATACACAATGAGTCCCCCCGGGGCTCTTCTCTCCGGGCAAAAGGAAAGCCGTGCACTGCCACACCGAATCCCTTGTGCGGCCGGGAGAGCGGCAGAGCCCGGAGCTCATCCCGCCCTGCGGCGATCCCCGAGCCGCCCCCCCGGGACCCACCACCCCTCCCCGGGGGCCGTACCCGCCAGCCGCCGGCCTCGCATGAGAGGAGCCGCTCTCAGCCCCGCCGGCGCGCTGCCCCGCGGAGCGGCATCGCTCCTGCCACTTCTCAAAGTCGGCTCGGAGCTGTCAGCCTAGCGCCCATGTGCCTGATCTTTCAGTTTCGGTCCTGCGAGCTTTCCTTCCCCTGGCCGGGGCGGTGGGTAAACAGCCGAGAAGACAACTTGAAATATTTCAGGGTTGTCCCTGCAGAAACTTTCCCTTCCTTAGAGGGCTCCAGAGGGAGGGGTGCGGGGCGAGGTGGGAGACACCGGGAGATGTCAACATTGAACTGCTGCCGGCTCCAGGGCTCAGGCTGCGAATCCGCATCAGGGTTTCCTTCTATTTTTTTTTTTCCTTTTTCTTTCTTTTTATTTCCTTTATTTTTTTTGTCTTTCTTTCGCAGGGAAAAGGATGAGGAGAAGGGGAAATGAGAGAGAAAGCGAATCTGGGCGCAGCTTCGCCAAAACCACCTCCTCTTTGAAAGGATTTCTTGTTAAAAATCTAAGATAAGTGGCAGTGGTTTTACAAAGGGACTTCGAATTAAATTTCGCTCCGAGAAAGCTTTGCAAAACTCCAGCTTATCGGAGGAGGAGAAGGGAGGCTGCTGATTCTGGGTAGGATAAGAGAGAGAGGTAGGGAAATATATTTTGGATACCTCCGCGCACAAGTCGCTGCTTATCGGAGGAGGAAAACGTTATTTGGAGATCTTCAGACTAAATCAGCAGCAAATATAGTTTTGAAAACTCCTTTCTCCGCGCGAACACCGTGGCCTGGAAAGATTAAAACACACCTATTCTCACCTAGCCAGGCTGGCTGCCTCCTTTGCTGTCATTATTGTCATTATTTGATAAAGAGTCATTGCAACGGGACAGAAGGAATAAATATTTAACTGGCCACTTCGACGCGAAGCTCCCTGCTGTTAGCAGAGCTCCAGAGCCGGCTTTTGGGCTGGCGCAGGGGGGAAAGCGCTGCCTGCGGGGAGCCGCGCTGCCGGGGAGCGGAAAGGGGCGCGGAGCCTGCCTACCTCTGAGCGGCCGTGCTAGCGTCCAGGACGCCGGCTCCCTGCATCCACGTCCTCACCGCGTTCATCCCCGCGCCGAGGGGCTCTTCCTTCATGCTGCTCCCACTCCGCTGGATGCTTTCCTGAATCCCAAACATGAATCAGAAACAACAGCGCAAATCTTCCTTCTTTACTCAAAAAAACAAAAAAAGTGATGAAATCGCCAGCGGGCAGTTATACAGGGGTTTTTCTCTCTTTTTCTCTCTCTGCAGCTGATCTCTGGAATCAAAGCAAGTCAGAGAAAGCGAACACAGGCACGCACATTAAGGGGGGAAAAAAATCCAGAGGCAATCAGAGCCCGGTTTTGTCGCTGCTGTTCGCTGCGTGTGCAGTTTGTTTGGGTGCGTGGAGGTGCTGGCAGGGTGCTGGGGGCTGGATGCAGCGCTCGCGAGCCGGAGGAGTACTTGAAGTCCCTTTTGTATGAAAACACCCCTCGGATGGCAGCAGGCAAAAAAAAAAAAAAAAAAAAAATAAGAGACGGAAAAGAAAAAAAAATCTCAGATGGCAGTTTAAGAAACAATAGGGCGAACGGGAGCTGCGGCGGGCTCTGCTACATCAAGTGTCATTTTCCAGTGACAAGAGAGGCAAGTTCCCCCCCTTCCTCCCCTCTCTCTTTTCTTTCTTTTCTCCCTCTTTCTTCTCTTCTCTCTTCTCCTCTCCCAGCCGAAGCGCTCGCTTCTCGCTCCTCTCTCCTCCAGCCGCGCAGGAAGCGAGTTGCCGGAGCCGGGCGCACGCCGGGAAGGGAAGGAGAGGGGTGCACCCTCGGCGGCGGCGCGGACGGACGGCCGGAGGGAGACCCTGGGGCTCCCGGTGCCCCCTCCCTCTCCCGCAGCGCCGGGCGGACTCGCCGTCTCTCCCTATGGGAGCCACTTTGACTGTCCCCGCCGCCGAACACGAGCCCCGCAGCCCCGGCGGGCGGGGGGCGGGGTCGCAGACGACACGCCCCCTCATTTGCATCGCGTCAGCGCTCCACCCCCGCGGCGCCGCAGCCAATGGCTGCCCGCAAAGATCCGCCGCGGGGGTAAGGCCACGCCCCTCTCATTAGCATAACCCCGCCCAGGCGGCCCGGGGGAAAGTTGCCCCGAAGCCCCCCCCGGGGCGGGGGGGGGGACCGGCACTAACGCGATCGCGCCTTTGTTCATGGACGAGGCGGCGGCGCTGCTCGAGGGACAGCCGAGGCTTGAGGCGCGGACACCCCGCTCCCCGCGCTGCCTCCCCCCCACAGCTCCCGGGGCCGCCCCTCACCGGGAGGGCTCCGCGCTCCCGCACAGCCCCGGGGACAAGCGGCAGCGCTAACCGCGAGGTGTCCGAGCTCTCCCCGCTGCCCCGGGGTTGCCCCCGTCAGCGCCAGGCTGTCGTCCCCAAAGCCGGGGGTGCCGCTCTGCCATGCCCCGTATAACGGGTTATCCCTAGCACCAGCGCCGCTGGAAACACGTGTGGGGTCCGACCCTCCAGCTTCCCCCCTCCAAATCCGCTCTGAATCCACCACCCTGCTCTGCCGTTCCTGCCCCACTCCCGGGCAACGGCGCGGCTCTGCAGGAGCAGCACAACATTTCCTAACGGGACAGCTCAGGAAGAAAGTCTGGTATCTTTTTTCCTAGGGAAAAAAATAACACCAGAACCAGCTCCTGCTCTCGCTGGGGAAGCGCTGGCTGGCGGAGTGGCGACGCAGCGGGGGCAGTGCCAGCACCTCTCCGAGGGCTTCCCGCATTAGCATCCATCCCCCTGCGGCACAACTCGCATCCTCGCCAGCCTCTCCAGTAGCCGGGCTCTGGCCACCGCCTCCCCCGCAGGCTTCTGCCGCGGAGCGAGGGGCTCTGCGCTGGTTTTATCTCCCCGAGCAAGCGCTTGAGAGGCGTTTGCACATGGAATGAAACAAAACCCGGCCCATCCTGGGCTACCCGCCCCCCCCACCCCACGGCGATGTCAAACCGCGGAGGGGCGAAGGGGACTCCCCTACTGAGCTTGGGGTGGGTAACCGCTGAAGTGCTGGGGTATCTCGGAACTTTTCCGTGCCCCGCCTTTCCTCTCCGCCCTGAGGTGCGGAAGATGCTGCCCGGCAGCGGCGGGGGCTGGCGGGGCCTGCGGCTGCCGACGGCCCCTCCCAGGGACCGCGCAGGGCTCCGCGGAGCACAGCTAAGGGCCCCGAACCAGAGAATAGCCAGCCCAGGTACAGCGCGCTACAAAAGCACCGGGATACAGCTCCGTAAGCACCCTAAAAGCAGTCTGACAACTCTCCAGGACCCTTTTCCAGCCACCTGCACATCACTTTGTGTGCAGCGGCATCTGAGCACGCAGCTAAACCTCAGCCAGAGATACAAAAATCCCCAAAGCAGGCACACAATCTACTTCCCGCACCTCTCTGGCAATGCTAAGCTGCGGCCGAGCACCAAAGCTGATGTGGCTTTACGAGAGTCCATACACGAAACATCCACATACCAAGTATGCTGCGCTCTCACACAGGAACCGTTACAAAGAGCAAGTTTTCACATTCCCTGCAGATCATATTTGAATCTTCACATAATGCTACTGTGTCGTATCTCAGCGGTATATGGAAGAACACAGCCATACATGAATATTTACGCCATAGGTATTGCATAGAAATAGTTTGGTCCCTGCAGTGCTCTGGCTTATTGGTTTTCCTCAGGCTGCTGCTCTATCACTTGTATCAAATCCAGCATAAATGCCTCCATGGTGAGATACATTTTGCAATTAAAAGCTATTTGCACCTGCACTGATTGCTGCTTTCCCAGGACCGGGATCTGCCCAGGAAGGAATAATGCATTTGAATCAATATACCAAGCTGTTGGCAGATTCTGCCCTTCAAATCTGTTCAGGGGATCAGGGGACCGTTTCCGTGCCTTTTCCTGGATGCTGCAGGGAACAGCATCCCAGCAGCAGTCTGAGGGCACCTCCATCGGGCAGGAACCGCTAGCCAAGGCAATAAAAGCGACAAGTTCTCCACTATGGTCCTCCTTGCACACACACATCCATGTGCCTCCGTGCCCAACAAGTAGCCGGCTCCTGGAGTCTCCTGCTGAGGCTGGGGGTATGCCCCGCCTGGGTCTTAGACAGTCTCGAAGTCACTAATTGCTGCAAGGGAGAAAGAGTTAAACACTGCTCGACCCCCAACAGGAGAAGTGTGAAAGAAAAGCAGAGCTGAAACAAAGAGGGGGTGAGAAAGTCAGGACTTTTTTAGGGAAAAAGAAAGAAAAAGAGACAAAAAGAAAAAGAGGAGCTGGGAGGAGGCAGGAGACTTCTGCGCTCCATCCACCCGCAGGGGCCAGTCCCAGCACACCGCGGCTGGCATTTTAAAGAGTTCCCGGTTGCCTTTAGCACTCCGCACTCCTGGGTCCGGTCTCTGGACCAAAACCACTGCATTCTGACTGCAGCAGAGCAGCTGCTGCGTGTGCACCGCTGCCGGTGCTGAGGCCGGAGAGTGTTTCATGTGGAAGGCTGGGTTTGTCCTTCCCTCAGCGTGGTAAAGGAGCCGAAGGATGCTCACAGCCTGCCATGGGGGGGTCCCTGGTGGGCTGCTGGGGCTCGGCACTGTGCTGATTTGCTGCAGAAGGACATCGGGCACATTGCAGAGAGGTTCCCCGCAAGCGCGAATGAAACGCTCCCAACATACAGTGCAGAATTAAGAACACACAGACTTTGCAGGCTGTGATTTGCTCCCAGGGGTGAGGAAACGCTTCGCTCCCAAAGCAAGCAAGAGCCACACAGCTGAGCTGTGGGGTTTACCCCAGCAATGCAAACCCATAAACAGCAGTTTTGCAGCGCGGGCAAGAGCAGTGAGCCGTTTATAAACAGGACCAGGACACGGTCCACAGGCATGACAGATAGCAGGGACAGGGTGACACTGGAAAGGAGGAGGAAAGGGCCAGCCCTGGCTTACTTGTCCTTTACAGGAGAAAACAGGGCTCCTGAGGACCAACTGGTTTTGAGGCCTTTGAACAAGGGGCCATGGAAGGAGGTCTAAATCCAGGGGACAAACACAGCCCCTGTGAGGCTGGATACAGAGGTCCCAGAGCTCAGGAGTCTCCTACATGGGGAGAGGCCTCTCCCCTGCCCTGACACAGTTTCCAAGTGGGCCCAAGGCCCCTCTCCCCTCTGACCTGGAGTTCATCCGGGACAACTCCCTCCTCTTGCCTCCAGTCCCTCTCCCTGTGCCACGGGGCTCCCAGCACAGCGGGACAGTCAGGCACTGCTTTGCTCTGCCCAGACCCTAAGGGAGGAAAGAAGTGGCTGGAAATAGGAATTTTTGAGAGAAAAGCCCCTGCTCCCTCCTCCCTGACCTTTGCAGCTGGATGAGACACCCCCAAAGGGACCATGCTCCTTCCTGCTCTTCTCAGAAGGAGGCAGATGAACAACGGAGCTGTGCCAATGGGGGGAAAGGGAAAAGCAGCCTCTCCTCCCAAGGTGGGACCAAAAGCAGAGCACTCTGATCACATACCTCCAATTTCAGCTGATGCAGAGGTGGAAGGGAACAGTTCACTGTATCCTCTGTAGCAAAGATGCTCTTCATGAGTATTTTCCTTATGGCAAACAGGCTTCTGTTTCAATTCAAAAACTTCCCACCCACAGATGAATCCAATGTCCGCCCTTGCAGGTGATGATACTGTTCAGCTACTCGGGGTGTTTTATTCCTTGTTCCTGGCTTGCTCCTGAGAAGAAGGAGAAGAAAAAGGCTCAAAGGACTGAGGGTTGGGATATGATGCTTTGATCAGGAAGAAGGGGCCCGAATGTCTCTGGGATGAGTCAGAGTCTGTCCACGGCACAGTGATGACAGAACTCCACTTTTACCACAGCTGCCTTGAAGAATCAATAGCAGGTGATCAAGATGGAAACGTTTCAAGCATGAGCTTTTATCTTCCTGCTCTCCCGCCCCTTGGGGACTGGGGACCGCGGAGTTGCCCTGGCCGGGATGGGGCTCACCTCCCTGCTGGCCCGGGCCAGGGTTTACTCCCGCGGGTGGGAAGCAGCGGGCCCTGAGGGAAGCCTGTGCCCGCCTGGCCTGCAAGAGACGGAGGGAGCGGGAGACGCCTCTCGGGATGCCCGGGACGGGAGGGTGCGGGACCCGGTGTCGCCCCCTCGGTGGAGCTGAGCGCCTCGGGGCCGGGGAACGGAGGCGCGGCGCCGGGGGCCGCCGCGCCGTGTGGTCACGGCGCCACCTGGTGGTCACGCCGCGGAACCGCTCCCGCCGGCTCCGCGAAGGGCAGCCTCGAGGGGCGGACGCGGGATCGGGGGGAGCAAATTCCGCAGCGCCTCTCCCTGCCCATGCGGACCCGCGTCTGACACCAAACCGACGTCTGAACACCGGCGGTGCGGGGCAGGGCTGCTCGCCCGGGCTCGGGGAGCTGGTTGCCATGGGCCACCCCAAATACTGTCGGTGCTCGCACAACACGTAGCGCTGCCGTCGCGGGGCAATGGGCACCGGGTGCCGTCCAACCGCGGGAGTGCTACTGCCGTTCCGGGGTAAGTAGGGCCGCCGGTGGACCGCCAGCAACAAAGACCCGATGGACTCTTTCCAGAACACAGCATGAGAGCTTCCTGGCTGCCCTACTCATCCCAAAAGGGCAAACCCTCTGCGTTTGCTCATCAGAGCAGATGAAACCTGTTTCACTAGCTTAGCAGTGGAAATTGCACTACTCTACAGCCAGCTGCAAATTCACACTCCCCACAGTACTCACACAAGCTTGCAATACGTTCAGGACTAGCTTGTACTTATTTGTTTATGCTGGCAGCCACTGGACAGACTATGGTTATTTTATCACGCAAAATCTCGCTATGATTTTTTACATTGTCAGTGCAGCAAAGCATGTAAACATATAATCAACTGCTATTGGCTTCAGGGAGATGTAGGTACATGTTTCCCATCCAAAAGGGAAGGGAGAAGCCCAAAGACATGCACTCCCTCCCTCCAAGAGGATGAGTTTAAGTGCATTAAACAGAATGGATTTAAATATCTACTAAAGCTGTCACACGCTTTGCTGAATCAAGACTGAATATTATCAGAAGTAGTTAAGTGACTCAGGAATCTGTATCTCCTTTTAAATGCTTACATAAACTCTGTGACTTTACATCTTGGGATTTTGACTTTAAAAGGTACGCAAGCCCTTTGAAGGACATCCTTCAAAAGCTCAGGCTCTTCTTTCTAATAGGGGAGTGATGAGAGAGGCAAAACCCTTGCTAATGCAGCAAGGTCAGTTCTCTATGAGTAGGACCCAAATGCTCAGGATTTGGCTGTGGGAATTTTTTGCTGGTCATTTTGAAACCCATTCTCCCTGGTGTTCAAGGTAACATCGGAAGGCCTTAGTTCTGTTTCTGCTGAAATCACAAGTCCATCATCTGGGCTTAGATATTTTGCCTGGAGCCAGGAGCATACCTTTGACCAGGGAGATTTGGCCAGGGCACAGAATTGAAGCACTTTAGTTGCAATGACATTTAAAATATAAAGGATACTCACTTTTATATGTACTTTCCAGAGCTTTGGGCAACTCAAAGTTCAAGTCTCCACTTTGTGTGATCCAGAACAGGGTATTTCTTTGGTTTTATCTTTGTCCAGAGTCTGTGTGACTGGAGGAAAACCACTTGGGCTTTTCATGCACCTTCTCAGGACCTTTCTTAAAAACTATTCTACCTGTGTGAAAAGGCAAGAAAGATGAAGAGAGGACTAGAGAACACCCTATTGTGTGGGAAGAAAGCACCACACTCATTAGGAACTTGGGTTATCCTGTGCTGGAAAATCTCTGTTTTAAAGCCTGCATTTTAGCAGCACTAAAGTGTGCTTAAACACTCTCCTGAATAGAAATTTTGTTGGAAGCTGCTGCTTGCTACCAAGTATTTGTGCAGGGAATGGGGCATTGCAGTCCTTATTCACACACAGCTTGCTCCGACTTGCATAGGAAAAGGGCAGCTCGTCTGAGCAGGCATCTGTGTGCATGTGTGCCTCTTCCATATGCACACACATTCATTATGGATGATATACAAATGCTGTTCATGCTTCCTGAGCAGATTGTTACGGTAAGGCTCCCATCCCACTGATCTCACTGCAGGGCTTAGGAAGCATTCAGAAGCCTCCCAAAAATGTGTTACGATCAATGTTAGGAAGAAATTACTTCCTCCAGCACTGAAACGGAGTCATTGTCGTGGTGTGATGAAGGAACTGTTAAACAGACACAGCAACAACACTGGAGCTGGATTCTAGCCAGGGTATTTCAAACAACTTGTAAAAAGTTCACTGATTCTTTAATGACTCCACCTGGTTAGAGCAGGACCTCTGTTTTATGTGCCTTCCAGAAGATACGTTGCAAGAGAAACGTGTCTTAGATGATATGAATCAAGCCGATTCCTCTAACATCACGCTGGTCTGGAATAGCTGTTGACCTGATGGAGTGTTAATGGGAACATTTATTTGTTTCTTTATCACTACAAAGATGTCATATATACTTACCCTGCTGCTGCCACTGTTCCCAAAGGGCTGTCAGCACCAGAGCCATTATAACATGACTGCCGGAGGTAATTCTTTTTTCCCCCCTCTCACACATTATTTCTTCAAATGATTCTGTAAAGAGAGAAAGAACTTGGATACAAAAATTGCTGCTAAAAGAACAGTGCAGTGTGACGTGAGCCAAAGAAGCTTTTCTAAATGCCTGTCAGTCTCTGCTTTTATTGCTTATGGAGAGCAGCACACACACAGCCCGCATCCGTCTTGGCACGGGGCGTGTGTGAGGCATGGTGAGGATGGGATGGGATTTGCCACCAGGATTCTCCGCAACTCTCTCCAGTCAGGAGGACAAATGGGTGAAGTTTAGATGGCACTGCAGCATCGTGCCATTACCCTCTGCAGTGAGGCTGCACTTGGGTGATGTACCCAGCTTTGTATTTCCTACCCTTTCCTTTTATTTGCAATTCCTTACATGAGAGCATGAAGACTTCAACACAACACATTTTGGTAGCACAGTCGTTAGTAAATAAAAGCTAGGCAGAAACCCATTGCCCTTACCTGCAGAAAAAAACAATCCCATCACATTTCATTCCTGTTATGCAAAGACTTGACAGTTTAAGGAAATTGCTAATGGGACCTTTTACTGCCAGGTCACTAGTTCAAACCTGGCTCTGTCAGTAACGACCAAGACTATCTGATGAATGTTTGATGATGTGAGATTAAAATACGGGTCTCAATCCATTTATCAGTAGAAAAACCCTTCAACAACTTGAACCCCCTAAAGGCAATCCCGATAGGAATGCCTGCAAGGCTGGAGCGTGAACAAGCCTTTGCAGCCCTACAGTAGATCAAGGTCAGGATGGGGGCATGCAGATGGAAAAGCTTACAGCAGTGATGTCTGGGCAGAACCTTTCTGTGCATAAACAAATCTACTAGTTAGTGCACTAAAATACTCCAGTAACAGTACAGTATGAAGGCGCCAGATCCGGTATTGTTCTCAAAGGGAAAATGAGAGGAAGATGAAAACATTAGGAAATCCAGGATCAAGAACTGGTTTATACTAGTGCCAAAACCTCAGATTCATAATTTTACAAGCTGAGGAGTTCTATTTGAATTTCTCAATATCAGGACATTACCACGAAGCTGCAATTCAAATATCAAGGTAATGGGTAAGGAGTTAAATGTCTTTCCGTATTTTGAGATTGACAGGAAAATAAGTTATCACCTAATTCACCACTTCCCAAACTGCCCCTTGCTCTCAAGAAGTATGAAGCATCGCTGGCAGCATCTGGCAGCTGCTGACAGGCAAAGACCAAAGGCTGATGTCGGAGCAAGAAGCAGCCACCTGCCCCTGGAGCCCAGTACGTGGGCAAGGTACATGTGTTAGACGTGGTCTGTAACACCCATTGCAGGGTTCTGCTTTGCAGCGTTTCCGGCTCTGCACCCTCCTGAAGTCCCTCAGTGCCTCTCCTTCAGGACTCGACCTACAGACCCAGGAAAAAGGGGAGCCACAGAGAAAGGCGGGGGGAGGGGGGGGGTGCGTGTTGGTCCGCCACTGGCAGCATTCAGGACCCTGCACCGCCTGCTCCCGAAATGCAGTGACGGAAAGACTTCGCATCCTCTGTGAGCGCACCGAGCGCTTGCAGAGCGCTCAGCGGCCGCTTGGAGTGAAACTAAAAGCGTGAGGGCCATCTGGCGGGAGCAGGGACGGGGTTGACTTCGCCTCATTGTTCTCCGCATTTTTCCCGTGGGCTACATCCGGCTGTGGAGATCGCTGGCCTGATGCTGAGAAACTGGGGAACGCTGGAGGGACCGCGCTGGCATCACCTGCCTCGGTAACGTGCCCTGCACCTCAAAACGTCCTTTACAAGGGAATTATGTCTATGATGGCTGTGTCGCTGGTGAAAAGCAGTATGCTTCTGCCAAGTGTAAGAGATAGAGCTGCTGGGGCTGCTGCACAGGACCTGCAAAAACACAAGAACACTGCAGCCCAGATACCACCAGGGATGGACAGACAGGTGCGGCAGGCAAGGAAAGGCTCCTCTGCACCATTTCCAGGGCTCAGGAAAGCTCAGCACTGACTCACTGAAATCAGCAGCAGTTACCTGACCACTGGATACCCTGAAAGACCAGGACTCAGCAGGTATGGCGTGTGCTAAGTGTGAGCACTGGAGCTACAGATCCCAAACTGTAGCCCACAAACACCAGTCCAACAAGTGTGTTCTCTCACAACTGAAAACAGAACTAGCAAGTCACCTTCTTCAGAGTGCACAGAAAATCATCTGCCCCTCCTAAGTGCATTTGTTGTTCATCACTCTTGAGTATCATTTCTTGGAGAAACAAACTGTATCAGAGAAACCCAGAGCATTAACCACCACCTGATGACATCTTGCCAAGGACAAAGGATCAGTATCACTGAGAAATAACATGAACTGCTACCAGTAGTCCTGATCCTGCTCCACCTGTGCTACTACTCACTCAATACACTGTACAGGCTTTTCAGGCCAGAGATTCAGCACAGTGAAGCCTGCGCCAGAAGATAGCTTCATACCTTAATATTTGGCGTAGTCATCTTTTTGAACTCAGTACCTTCCAGGTGGAAAATTAAAAAGGCAAACCAATTTTTCCCATTATTCCAGGAGTCTCAGATGTGGTAGGAAAGTGGTGGACAAACCCACAGCATCTGCATTGCACAAATAACCAGCAAACGCATAGCAAACATCACATGCAATACTGTTGTTGAGCTGCGCAAGGTGCACCTCACCCAGATCCCACCCCACCAGTTCTGCAGCTTCAGAACAAAACAAAACCCAGAGTTAAAAAGGCTCCTACGGCCCTTCAACTACATCACTTGGTGTCAGCAGTTTCCAAGGCTTTGGAGTTGCAAGTATAGAGAATTATATTCCAATTCTAGTATTTTTCTCCAGTTATATATCATTTTGTACAGAAGGCACCATTCCTTTGCTTCTTTACCAATTTGATCCATATTGACCCACACAGATCCACACGCTCTTCTTTTAGGATTTTAAGGCTGCAGAAATGACAATTTCTACACTAGTTGCAAAATCATTACCCATAATAACTTAATAATGAGCTTTCCCTTTAAATTATTAACATGAGTAGCTGAAGAAATTGTCAATTTTAACAAGTTTAAATTCAAATGACAAATGCCAAATCTGTGTTAAATGAGACCAGCAAATTAGCAATTAAAATATTTATGCAAGAAGGCAAAAGATACTGTATTCAAGGAGCTGAAGAGCACTCTCCCATCGGAGTGTTTGACAATGGCATGTGTTTGGATATCCCAGCTCCAAAACCCTGTGCAAAGGCAAGAGGAAAATATATCTAACCCCATAATTGAAGCCGGACAGTGTTGACTGGTGCCCAGTGGGATTTCACTACAATCCAAGCAATTCTCAGAATACCCTTGGGTTATATTGAGCGGAAAGCCTGACCCCAATCATATTATTTCTATCATATAAATCTTTATCTGTGGGAAGCTTGGAAGAGAGAAATTGCTTCATGGCACCTAATTGCTTTGTCACTGAGAACAGAGTTGACTACACTGTCTGCTTTTTAAGAAAGAGGAGGGAAAACCATCTTTCGAGCTGAAAGTGAAATACCAGTGTCCGAGCACATCTTGGAACCCTGTAAGCACAAATCCCACTTTTCCCAGCAGACTTTGTAGACACAAACTATTCACAGAGAACCAGCATCACAGGAACATGCAGCATCACAGCCTCCCCTCAACCCCAGCACTTCCCCACCACAGGAGCTGCATCTGGCCCCAGGTTTCCCCTTCCCAACCTGACTTCCCAGCTTCATCCTCTTCATCCCACTCCTCTGCCACACTGAAAATGAGAAAAGTGAACCCTTTGGAAAGCAACCCCGGGCTCTTGGGAAGTTTGGAGCCCTGCTGCACAGGGCTTAATTTCATCCAGAAGGGCCTGAACATCTTTCGGATGTGTTTAAAGGTTTGGATCCCCAGGAGGAGTGAAGCACAGGTTGAGGGATGGTGCTCTGCCCCAGGAAATGCTCGAGAGCAACATCAGAGGAGCATGAACCTGTCATAGCCAGTGCCACCCACTGCCGCCCACTGCCTGCGAAAAGCACAGCACAAATATGGAGCCTATTTGTGTCTGAAAGCAGAGGGAACAATTCAGGACTCATCAGAGCACAGGCAGACCCAGCCAACAGAACCCAACAAGGGCAAGACTTGTATTTTCTGTTGAGAACAAGCCTGGGGAAAAGATTGCACAACCCATCAGCAGCCCCACATCAGCCCGGACCTAACACCTGCCTCCACGAGGGGCAGTTTTCAGAGCTCAGTTTCTATTCCTTGTCCATACCAAGGGAAAAAGGTGACCCTCCTGCTTCCTTTATCCTCCTCTCCAGCTCCAGACACTTGGAATAAAAAGCTGGGGACCTGAAGGCCACCAAAGCCATGTTAAATGCAGCTGTAACGCTGATGAGCAATGGCTGCATAGGTTCAGGTTCTGTGAAAATGCTTCTGAGCACTTCAGTCCATCCCCATCGCCACGTAGTACAGCCGGATACAGACACATGAACAGATCTGAGCCGCCAGCTGCACCCATAGAGCTCAGGAAGGGGCTGACACACTTGGTTGCATCTTCTGCAATACTTAAGATTAATATTTGAGCACATTAAGTGTAATAAAAATTCTAGTAACAGTCAATGGTTGGGTTTGGGGTTCTCCCACTGATTTCCTACCACCAGTGAAAAGGAAGGTCACGACCAAGCTTTTTTTTCCAGCAAGATGAGCACATCAGCTATACCCAAAACTCCACCACACAAGCGCCAAGATTTCCACCTTGAAAACAAGATGTGTCTTCACAGGTTACAACTTTTCACTTTAATTCACTCATCCACACTCGCTTTCTCATACAGACGGGCCTTTGAGAAATTAATTTCTATCTGAAAACAAACAAGGCCTGAAACAGTTTACAAAGGAACCCATCTTTCAAGGACGTTTCCTTTTAAATCGCACAATGTGGCTCTTAGCAAGGAAAATAAATAGAACTTAATCCCTCTGCATTCCAGCTGGCATTTTTTCCCCAAGCTAAAAGTGAACAATCAATTTAAAGAAAACTCAGCCTATGGTCAATTAAGGAACTGTATATCATTGCATTTATAAATACCAGGTACCTACTCCATTGATTATTTTGATCCAGTTGAGTCAGTTTTACCTTTTAAATTCCTCAGAATTAAGTCATTTACCCACATTGCAGCCCTGAGCTTTTCACATCTGTTACTGCAAAATTCTGCCGATCGTCCGGTCTTCGGCTGTGGTACTCGCCAAAAGGGTTTCAGCTACCACATTTATTTAAGGATGGGGATTATAAGCCTCCAGGAAATGGCAACCACTTGGAAAATTTGTGTCTAATTACTTGCAACACATAGAAATAATTTTTTTTTCCCTTTTTTAAAAATAATTTTTCCTTTTTTTTTTTTTCCCTTTCCTTATTATTTTCTCTTTTTTTTTTTGTTTTTTATTTGGGTTGTTTGCTTATGCATATAAACTTCTTGTTTTACGTTTCCTCTCTTTAACCCGGATGGGCAGCTTTAGGTTTATGCATGCGCCAGATAGACTCTCTTAGCATTGTTTAATCCCCTGCCAGCACCACCCAACCTCTGCCTCTCCCCAGGCTTTCCCCCTCCTTCCCAATCTCCCTTTTCCTCCTGACTTCATCCTCTTTATCCTGGTCATCTCTGTCATTGAAAAGGAGAAAAGTGAACCCTCTGGAAAGTGATCCCTGTTCTTGGGAAGGTGTAGAGAGCTCACCAAGTTTGCAGGCTACCTTCTTCTCCAAAAGACAAGCGTTTGTTTTCAAGAATGTAATCAATACCTCAGAGCCACAGAACACATTTGCCAAGTAGTTCATCAAATAAATCATAGCTTCCTTCATGCAAACAGATGGAATTTCCCTGGGCAGAGCGTCCACATTGGCACTAGGCATTCCCAGGCACAACCACCCAATGCTGCAGCACTCAACTGCACTGATGAGAGGAGTCACCACACGTCTAGGCATGGACTCCAGCAGCACACTGGTAAGCACAATAGCCCTAGTTAGAAGAAACAGGCGTTGCTGAAGAGAAAACTGGTACCTCTGAAGTGTGAGGGAGTGAACTGTGATCCTTGATGTGACTGAACACGCGTATCACAAAAATGGGGACCGGTTAATTTCTAAACTCAGTATTGTAACATGGAGAAAAATTGAGTTTAAAATTGCATTTATCTTTATATGTGCAAGCGAAGCCGAAGGGATTAGTAGGGAAATGTGTTTGTCAGTCTTTCCCACAAGTGTTTTTGTGGAGTGACACCACAGGCAAGACTTAGAATAAGCATCCTTTCCAGGCCAGACCTCACTAATACACAACAGCTCCAGATGCAGCGGAGACTGAGAAGTAGCTCTGGAAAATCATTTAAAGGTGTCTTTGTACACATGTAACAAGCAGGAGGAAAGAAGCTGGCACCAAACCACCGTCACCTCCACAACCTCAGAGCAGCATGAACCAGCAGCACCTCCTTCTTGAGAGGGTACAACCCTGTGATCCAGTGCAGCGCTGTGACATCCTGCTTGCTCCCAACCAAGCAGCTTCTACCCCAGCAACAGCAGCTTCACTCTATTTGATTACCTCCGTTCTGAATGCAGCTGGCTTCTCAACAGCATAATGCGCTTTGAACAGCCAGTTCTCCTTCCCAAGCATGGATTCTTCTTTTTTGTTTTTAGACACCAATATCAATTTTTTTTGTATTTTACATCTTATTTGATAGTTCTAATTCTGACCCGACTGAAATTAAACTCCTTCACTATCCATACCGGTTAGGAAAAACATTACAGGTCTGTTCTCAAACATTCAGATAGTTTGAGCCCAAACTGGTTGGTTTTAGGGGAAGTATTGAGTTAACTTGGAAATTGAATTTAAAATTAACCAAGGAAGAAGGGGACTCAGCATGAAGAGGTTTTCCCACGCTGGAAAACCTTGTGCATTTCAAGAACTCTCTGTCCTGGCACAAAGTGAAGCGCTTCCCTATGAATGAGGAAGGAAATAGATTCTTCTGCAAAATAGCCAAAAATCAAGGGAGCCACAAGCAATGCAATTCAAACTAAGGCTTTCAAATGAAGTTTCCTAGCCACAGACTTCTTTGCTCATCTCTTGGAGACACCTCACCTTGCAAATACATTTCCCTGAGCCCAGAGCAATGGACTTGGTAAAGCAGCAGCCCTGGGATACTCGATCGAAGTAACTAGACACACACTATCATCCTATGCAATGAAGTGCTCCTATTTCCAACAAAAAAACACCCCGCCATGTAATTCCTAACTGTTCCCATTATATCACCTAGCTGGAAACATCTTTTTTGAGTCCAGATGTTCGTCAATCACACCACCATCAGGAGTCCACATGAAAATGATTTCAAGCCTCAGCCTACACTTGTACCCTGATCATAAACACTCAAAAAGCATTTTTTCCTCATTTACTCATGCACAGCTGCAGAGAAAAAGAAAATCAACTCAAAGCAAGTAGGGTCCAAGAGGGAGTTCTGCACCAAACAGCTCAGAGGTCAGGATCATTCACCCAGATGCTCTAGAGAACATCAAGACAGAAGGCTCATTTCATTTCATTCTTTACCTTCCTGCTCCCCTGGAGCAGCCTCCCCCTTTTTCCTCTCTTTCCCCTTCCAGTTACACAGTTCATTTCTTCTGCAAAATCTAACTTGGCGCAAGTTTTGGTAATTCTCACTTCATCCCTGAACTTCCTGACCCGTAACATACAGCCTGCTTGGCTTATCAGTATTTATGTCCCACCCACCCCCATTCCTTGCAGGCTTCTTGTTAAGTTCCTCCCAGAGCTCGCAGTCCCTGGCTTTTCAGAAAATGGTGTTCTGTCAGCATTCCGAGTGGGGAAAGAACAAAACCTAAAAGCAGGAAAAATGAACACACTCGCACATCCCTCCCCTCTTAACTTTGCAGTCCCGCAGATTCCAGTACCTGGTGAGCTCTGCCTCATGACCCCTCCACAACGTCCACGCTCTGCCTTGGCTGGCTCTTACAAACAACTCTTTGTAACAGTGCTGGCACCTAACTAAGGGAACTCCCGTCTCTCTGAGTGAAGTTCTGTTCCTATGAGCTCCCCAAGCCAGCAGCCTCCCCTCCTTTCTCTTCTCTCCCTCTTGAAAATAACCTCACAGTAAAGAGGCGCAGTTTTCATCTCCTCCAGCCCTTCTTGCCAAGATGTTCAACTCCATTGATTGCTGCATCCTCCATACCTTTGAGCACCTTCTCCAGCACGGAACAGCTGCTTTTGCTTCACTCCAGTGGGAACCTCACAGCATCATTTCTCCTAAAAGCTAGCACATACCTTCCTATGCTGCCATGCTCCTTTCCAGCGCCACATACATGATCAACCCACAGTCCTGGATTTCACTGTGGCTGTTGAATTGACTGTAGGCCTGCTGGCTCTCAGCAAGGAGTCTCCAAGTGCACTTACCTCTTATCAGTGGTGGTGTGAATCCAGAGTCCTTTCTTCTAGCTTTTGCATTACCAGTGAGCTACGGACAACTTAGGGTAGAAATGAAAAGGTTCATAGCCGAGAGGTCAGGCTGAGGAACAGCTTCTCAGCAGAAGTCATGAACACAAACCTTGGTTTTTTTGCTACTTTCTCAACACCACTTCCTGTATTTATGAAAGCGATGACATGACACAGTGTGGGACATCGAGGAACTGGAGACAATGACCCCTATGATTCCCTCTGGCCCCACTGCCCACATGCGAGTCCTGTAGGTGAACACAAGGTCCTCTCCTTCCTTCCCTGCATTCACCCCAAGGTATCTGTAGAGCAGTTACAACCCCTCCAACCTTAATTTTACAAGACAGACCAAGCCTGGCTTTTCTCTCTTCCTCATAATTTGAGCACCACTTGATCCCCACCATGTGAGGGAGATGATCTTACACAAAGGAAAACCTTCCCACTGCTAGGGTGAAGAACTTCTGGGATCATTTTCCTGCACCTAGGGACAGCAAGCAGAGTTTCACAGGGTATCCTTCAAAAACACATTCTGTGAATTGAGGGAAAGTCTTCGTTTCACAATACTTCAGAGCACCTCATAACAATGCTGCCCCTCCAAACCCTCCATTTCCTGCCTCCACAGGCTTTTAAGTATGGCTGGAATGGAAACAGTCTAAATTATGTAGATTAAAAACTTGGACACATACACATCGTTTTGAGAGGGATTCAATTCCACAGAAATGCAGGTGCGGAAGAGCAGGACCCAAAGCACTAACAGGAGTGAAAAAGAAGAGTTCAAGAAAAAAGCCTCACAATTTTCCTCCCAAACGCACCCAGCTGTTAATAAAAGCTTTGCAGTGAAGCACATGGAAAATCTGCATTTCTGATTAATACACAAGAAAACAAAACTGAGATACAGAATCACAGGATGGTGTAACTGATAATCCCCTCCTATCAGGTGAGAAAGAAATAGGTTTGGATTTTGTCTGAGGTTCAGCAGCAGCAGTCACAGCCTCTGGGAGCAAATGGGCCCCAGTGGACAAGATCTGGTGGCAAGGCCTGGGGAGGCCAGGAGGTATCCCCAGGACACACAGCACTGAAATGGAAACGGAAGAGTGTGTGCATCAGAAGTTCCAGTGAGCTCCAAGGGGAACAGAGAGCTGCTGTTGCAGGAGAGCCTCTCAACACATACTTAATTGATGGCATTTCAGTGCAAGAATCACATAACCAGGTGTAAAAATCTTCAAATGTAATTTATTGAGACATTCAGCTATGTCTGTCAGTCTACATCCAAATTTACTACTAAAAATAAAATAGTATCACATTTCACATTAGGAATACCGACTTTGAAAAACACTTGAGTCAAGCCTATCGTATAAATAAGTGACTAATTTCTCTTCATATCAAAATTCACATAAAAAAATTGCCTGCTCCCTACTCCCACCTATTCCCCCACCCCAGTCCCTAGTTCTACTTGAAGCCATGATGAATGTAAAAATTTAAGTATGGACATGTCCTTGTCAAAGAAAAAAAGGTGCAAACCTATTAACAGCTTTAAAAGTGGCATTTGCGGAGTCTGATCATACACAATAATGTACTCATTCCCAAAGTGCAAATATCGCCAGAGTTTAATACTGTTTTAATTCAGCTGCAAGAATTAAACATTACACAGCACAGTACTGCAAGGCCTCTATCTGTGCCCTAAAACTCATCCCACTTGCCTCCTGCACACGGTAGCAGAGGTCAAAGCGTTCATTAGAGCTTTAGTTTACTTCACGCAGCCCAGACTGTGCCCATTATTAGCAAAAGTTGCATATACATCAAAATATTTAAGACTCCGTCATAAAAGTCAAGAGTCACTATAGGTTACATGAATTCAAATGCAACTGCCCCACCAAGAACACCCAAAGCATAGACATGACGTATTAAGAGTGCTTCCATCTTCTAGTACAATCACTGCTGTTGTAGCTTTGATTTTTGCTTACGCGCCATAAAAAATTGTCAGCGACCAGAGACCAGCAACTTGATGCATTTAACACCTCTCAGGTACCCTGGGACATGGCTGTATGTGATACCCTCTTCCTGTCTGTCTGCAACCTCTCACAGACCTCTCCTGCCTCTTATCCCTCACCTGCGTCTTGAAAACACACTTTCACTGCAATTTGTTTCCAGACATCCTTCCTATGCCCACAGTTCAGAGAACTTCTGGAGTCATTTCTACTACATTTCACTGGAGTTACCACTACCAAGCAGCCCATAAAAATCAGCATGGGAGATTACATTTTGACCAGCATTAATAGCTAAACTTCTTTCACAGCTGTGGAAGAACAGGTTTTCTTCTGAGTCAAACTTGGATCTCTGAAATGTGTTTGTTCCTGTGTCATCCTTTGTCACCTTAGAGCTGGACACAAACCCTTGGATCTGGAGCGGGGCACCCCTCTGGAGCTGCCATTAGTTCTGCAGCGCAGGCTGCTCCCTGGCTGGCCTCACATGGGCCTGGGTCACTGTTCATGCTTTGAGACCCCTCCAGGTCATCCTGTCCACCAGCAACCTGGCCATTGCTTTTGCTAGGGACGTCTTTCACATCTGGCCCATTGTCAGGTTCAGTACCAGGTAGCTCAGCTGCATCTCCAGGTCTGGTATTCTGCTCTGCAGTAGGATTTGGCTGTTGAACTGGCTCTGGTCCCAGCCCCGGTAGCTGTGAAGGGCTCTTAAGTTGGCAGTGGCACAGAGGGCAGGTTTCTTGCACATACAGCCATTTCTTAAGACAACCCGCATGAAAAAAATGGCTACATGGTGTGATCACAGCAGTTTTCATATCCTGAAAGAAACAAAAAAAAAAAGGAAGATGACATTATTTGTAATTCCCTTCCTCTCCTCTCATCCCATGTATCTGATGGGTCCATTAGCCACAGAAGACACTGAAGCAGTCTACAGGTAAGTAAAAGAATGTTCTTTCCTTCATACCAACAAGTCTCTGCATTCAAATACAAACACAGGCCAGGTCTGGCTGTTTATACCACAGAGACTAGAAATTAGACAAAAATCTTTGATTATAAGGTGTTATTAAATAAAAGCTTCTGTAGGTTAAGAGTCCCAGAATTAGCTGGTTTAAGAAGCAATTGTGCATGTCAAAACCTTCACATTTACAGATACAACATGTAACAACAGCAAGCCAGAAATTAAGTAACCCCTGACCTCTGTCACCTGAGACCTACATGTCACTAATCTGGTGCTTCAAACACCCTCATTCAATCTGGCACCAGTAGTTTTACTCTTCAAAGCGCCTGGAGTATCAAATTTGGAGTCAATCCAACTGCTCTCCAACCACACACTCATCTTAGGGTGGTTCTTTCACTGTCATACATAACTACAATTTCTATCCAAGAGAAAGAGACCTTGGAGCTAGAGGCACGATAAAGATACTACTTTCAGCATTGATTTCTAAGGTATTTTCATTTGCTGGTTTACATTAGAAAGGCATTCGATAATTAGGTTTCTGTTATAAAACAGACATTGCACACGAAGCTGAAGTAGCAATGCCTGTAAATACTGGGCTACTTCTATGCAATAATAACAAATTAGTTACAGAGTACACATTGTCTTTCTCTAACAAAATCTTTCACTACTGAAGAAAGGGCATATTTGCTGTTACTTTTGAGACCAAACCAACCCAAACGCGAGAGGTTTCAAGGAAGTTTTTTGTGCAACTTAATTAAAAAAAGGAATAAACACTTCCAAACTATCTCTTTATTCTTAAAAGACTCTGTGGGTGACAGCATTCCAAATCAGTTTACACAAAGCAGAAAACTGGGTAATTCAAGTAATTTACTGAGCACAGTATTACTCATTAAACATGATTCAAGTAACTTATTTTACTAGTCGCAGACTGAACTTGACAGTATAGAGACGTCTAAATTAAAGTCAATCTTCTGACATTTTTATTCTTACCTGGTAGCAGATGGCACAGATATCATTGTGTTGCTCCAACTGCTCTTTTGTGGCAACAGGCAACGATTTTATCTTATTCACAGCATCTCTACGAAGAAGGAAACTCTTCCATCCCAGTTGGGCCCGCAACCACACATTGTAATAGGAGTGAATGAAGATGATCACAGAACCCATCACAGTCCATTCACCAAAGATTGTCTCCGAGACACCGTATGCCACCACACAGAGAGCGACGAGAAATTCCAGCAGCCGATACGTGCCATTCACATAATAAATCACATCATCCATATTTTCTACAGGCTCTTTTCTGAACTCCTCCACCATAAACAAAACATAAATGAAAAGTGTTCCAAGCACCTGTAACACAGTGAAAAGACCATGAGCTCGGCATTCAGTTCTGAACCAGAGCTTAAGTCATCCAGTATTGTCCATTGAGCTCTGTACAAACCAGATAGAGAGGAGGTGAGCCCCAAAGGAGTAAAACTGTTGCTGAGCTTCAAGACAAATAAAAGCCACTCTTTCTTGCAGAGCATGTAAACTTGTTCCCAAGTACTTCCCCTTTAGTACTTTTCTCAGTCCAGAACATAGCTGAGCTGATTCAACAGAAGTGCTGAGCATCATGAGCAGCAATTTTATAGTGTTATAACAAATATGCTTAGTAGAAAACATCTGCTGCATTTATACTGCTGTGTTGTGAACATCAAATCACTTTCAAAGAGCCACAGCCAAGTAACAATACATAGATGAGTACTCTGGGAGGCAAAAACCCCCAACTTTTTATTATGATAGTTATGCCTTCAAAAGCCTTCTGGCTTTACAATTTGAAATTACTTCCATTCACCTGTATTCCTAGCCCTTAGCCTCAGATACAGGCTAATGAAAGAGATTTCATATCCTATCTTGTACTTCTGCCCTTCTATCATCCCTGGTCTTTCCTCATCATGCACATCACCCTCTAGAGCAACAGGATCACAGGTTAATGCAGGGCTTCACAGTTACTACAGGGCTAGCATTCTTACCTGAAGAGAGGTTAGAATACTGCTGGAGATAATGATTAACAGCCAGAAATCCATGTGGAAAAATTGACAAATCATGTAGGCCATGTACGCTGGGAATACGAGTAAGAACAAACAGAGGCTGACTGCTCGGAAGTGCTTCCACAGACTCCTGCAAACAACACAATAGGGTTTTATTTTTTAAGTCAGGTTTAAGTGTCAGGATAAGAATAGGCTGCCTGCTCAATGTAGGCACGTTAAATGTTTGCTCAAGGCTTTAACTTGTTGAAAGGAGTTTGTATTTTACTCAGGCACAGTCTCATTCCAACCATGCATGCCTACACCACACAGAGTGTGTAAAGTTCCCTCTCATATGGCCTTTTCTGTTTTCAATACAAAGACAAAGATCATGGGCAAAAAAATCACCCACAATAATAGCCATAATGGGTCTGATCAGTGGTTGAACAAATGAGGTATCTGAGATATTAAATGTTTCAGATGAAAGACCAGCAAAATAAAGAAAATTACTAAATATGCACGTAACTTTTGTATGCTTTTCCATATAAACAGTGTTTATCCAGACTACATACTTACTACAACTCTTCTGTGTCTTTCGGCTAATATGCATGGGGCAAAGGTATTTCCTCTCATTACTAGATTTAATCCTGCTGCCTTTAGAAGCGTATTCCCCAATTCAGACATCACAAAAGAAATGTAGCAGGACTTGAACATCCATCTCTGCCATTCCTTACTCTGCTCCTATCATTTACTTCTTCCTCATCTCCTCCCCAACCTGAATACACCATCAATCTTTTTACATCCACCCATTTGGAAGGCTTTCAGGATATCTCTAGTAATTTACTATACTACCTCTGCATGTTCCTCAGGTATTTTAACCTCATTTAGGTTAAAATGTGGTACAGGAATAGCCAGAGGACAACAGCAGAAGCTGACTAAGAAACTGCCTGAAGAGAACACTGCTATGAGGCATGCAAGTCTGTGTCTGTAGGTGAGGGAGAAAAGCAAAGCTGAAGTGGAATTAATCCTGTTTTTAGCTGATTTAGAACTGCCTGGGAGATTGGGCAGAAGAGAGTTAAAACTCAGTATCAGCACAGACTGCTTGTTTAAGCTGGGCAGATGCTCATATCCTGGCTCTACTCCCTCTCCCTGTGTTACTATATTTGAAGTTAACATTGCTGCAGGCAGAACATGCTGGCTACAAGTAGCCTCTAAGCTAAACAAAATCTCTACACATAAATAAGCCTTCTCTTTCATTTCTTCACTTACAGGTTACAGAAAAAGACACAATTAACAAAGATACAAAGAGATTAATACAAGAACACCAGATACCAATACAGCTTCTCAAATCAGAAATCGAACTTAAACAACAATCCCACATCATAACATCTGGTGCACTAATGCAAGCCTTCCACCTCTTATTTTCTGCCAGTAAACCCTCTCATTTTGGGATCGGTCTCTCAGAAAAAGTAAAAGAGTTTACAATATTAAAAGGAGGTCACTCTTAGAAACTTCCCACCCTCAACAGTTGTCTGAGATCACTGTATAAGAGAAACCTACCCAACTGCAGAGGAGGTTAAGCAAAACCATTCTGCAGAGCCACACAATGGAGGGTGGGTGGGATGAGCACTGGAGTCCTGGATTTGCTTAACTGAGACCACAGTGCACTGACACTCTAGCTAGGTAGAATAACCACTGAACAGCGCCATGCTCAGGGTGTGCAACCAGCAGCTGCAGAACAGCATGGCTTTGCAAAGGCTGGATGGATGAAGTCCTGGGCAGGAGCAGGTGACCAAAGTTACCCCTGTTTGCCAGCACACAGCATGAGGAAAGTATTATACCCTGTGCACTTGAGAAAACAGGATAGGGAGGGAAAAGCTAGAGAATTCAGACTGGAAAAGAAATCTGCATACAAAAGACAGGGTAAATTTACAAGCTACTAAAAAGCCAAATCGGGCCATCAATTACTAGTTTATCACCTCCTAAAACAGCACTGAGTAACTTTCATTTTAGGAAACCAGTCTCTTACTTGTCCCTTGAGGCACCTAATGCCAAGACAATGGGATCAGCGATTTCCAGCATGGACTGAAGTATGGATGCCACCACGATGAAAAGAATAATACTGAGCAGGAACGCCCGATGCACTACTTGGAGCTCAATCAAACCTGTCTGCACAGCCAGGATGAGGAGTGTGACTCCTTCAGTCATTCCCCTGCAGATTAACAGAGTCAAAAGAACAATCAATCACATCTTTCTGTGCGTCAATGCTGGTTCAAGTATACATCTAGAAACACCAGAAAATAAGGTCTTTCTGCCACAACCCTTCAAATGTCTTGTTTTAGCTTTTACTGATGTCCCTGCTAAGGCTTTAATCAGAGAGTGTTTTCAGAAACACTGAAGTGCTGGGGGCTAGGAACCAAATTTCAGATTGCTTCTGCCTCAGTGTGTGGGCTACCTGCAGCCCAGCAGACATCACCCAATAAGAGAGTCCTCCCTCAGCACAAAGCACTGTAAGGATGCATACTATGCCTTAAGAGGAGGAACCCACCCACCTCAGTGATGCCTACACAAGCCCAAAGCAACCCTGCTATGCCTACATCTGGGCACCAGTCAGCCTCATTCCTAGATCACCACGAAAACCCCGTCTACCAGTTACATTTCCCCATCACCACCCTCCTGTCTGTCCTTTGGCCTCAGGGAAACATCCTTGTCTCAACAATCCACCCAGTGACCAGTTCAGGCAACCAGCAATTTAGCCATTTTTCAGTTTATCCTCTCTGTACCTACACACTGCCCTCTTCTTCTTGGCTTGGAACCTCAAACTGAACATAATACCTCCAAGTTCCACAATTCAGCACCAGTATTTGACACAGTTAAAGAAGAAATCACCCAGAATTGCATTCTTACCCAAAAGTTACTTTTAAGTACACTATTCCTGGGCACCCCCAATTTATACCATTTTCACTTCTACATCATGGGATCCAAAATGCAAAACACTTTTGCATATGGTCTAAACTTTCTATAGAGTTACGGGCTGGAATAACTGAGAAAGGTAGTATCATACGTGGGATCCCAATTTCATATTGGACAAGTTGGGGCAAGTGTTAAGGCAGTTTCCATATTTTGGCTATTTCCCATAGTAATTTACATACAATCCATAAAATGCTGTGTTTTAAGCCTCACAGATCAGTAATGTTTCACACATGAGTACAGGGTAAATGAGGAAATGGAAAGATGAAGTGTTTAGATTATCCAAGCATGTGAAAATTTTCCAGTGACTCATGAAAATGAAAGCACTAAGACAATCCAAACCCCAACTAAGAGCCCTGAATTTATCACAGAAATTAACCATTTCCCAAGAAGTCTGGGACAAGTTGTATTTTCACCTCAAATCCTTCTTATGCACAAAGACTGGCATACAAAAAGCGTGTCAAGGATACCCAACAGTTCGTAAGTTAAAAAACTGCAAAGCAACCTTCATGTTTTTGTATAAATCCCTTCTTTTTAGACCTTAGGCACAACAAGGCACTTACCTGTTCATAGCAGGATCATTCATGAATGCTCGATAACCCTGCAAGTAAAACTTGCAGAGAGTCAGAACTCCCAAAGCAACAAAAGAGACTGTGAAGACCAAGCCCAGGAGTGAATATGGAGTGCTACAGCATTCAGCAATACTGGGAGGAGAGAGGGAAAGAAACAAAAGGTCCATCAATTAAAAGCAATGTGCTGAGCTCACCCCTTGTCCTGTTAACTGTGTAAGCTGCTTTGAAAGCAAAATTGGACTGGTTTAATGAAAATATTAAAAACTCTAAACCACCATGAAATGCTTCTGTAAAAAGAAAGAGATGAGATGCATTCTGTTACTTTTTCCCAAGACACAACTTCATCTCAGCTAATGCTGCTGTCAGGGCTGTGCTTATGGTGTTCCTCTGGTCCTTCCTCAGCGCTGTGCCACACGGTGGCACTGTCCTGCTTGTGCAGTTTTCATAACCTAAAGTCAATCGGGCAACCACAATGCACCCAGGTTACCTGCTGAAATTTCTGCCAGCCACCAGAAGCTGAGTTAAAGCAGATGGATTCGCTAAGGCACTTCCCACTCAGATCCACAATAATGCAAACAAACATCAAACTGATAAAATTCACACCAGGTTCAGGTAGGCAATGCCTGTCTTTCATATAGCTGAGCCAGAAGCAGCAAAATAAGACAGCAAAGAGTATTTCGCAGGAGGCTTCTTCCTCTCTTTTGCAACAGCAGTGAAGTCAGACAGACTGAGATCCCAGAATACATCTGCTGATGCTGAGAATAGCTGCATTACTTCAGCTCCCTCACCTTCTGTTGATTCTGGCACTGCAATGTTTGGAGCAGCCTGAGCCTCAGTGTACTCTAGCTTCTGAAATACAATGCTGCCAGGACAAGAGGAACACAGCGCAGTCACCCCATGCCCCAGCACTACGTAAAGAATCAGCTTACATAGAACCAGAAATCCCTGTTGACCAGGGATTACACATCTGGAAATTTTCACATATATTATCCAAGGTAATGTACACTGACACCCCCATTCACAAACAAATAAAATCTTCTCTTGCTCACCAGGACAATAGTCTTGTAAGAGAAAATATGGTGGTCAAAACCATGTCAGGCTAATTAACCAACTGAAGAGTGAACTAGTCCAGTGCTCTGACAAGACAAAAGGACTTTGAGGAAACACATGCCTCAAAAATAAACAAAGCTTGTCCCAGAGACATTTAGTTTGTCTCTTTTAATGACCACTTTAACTGGAAAACTCCTTTGAAAGCCATTCAAAACAGAAAATGTTGATGTGTTTACATATACTATTTGCAGAGCTTCTGGTAAGCCTTCAAATTCGGCCTGGTAACCAAGCTGGGCAGGGTTGAAAAAGTTTTCAAATATTCCTGCTGCACAATGGTAGTGAGAAATGCAGTATTTAAAGCACCTATTTCTGCAGGATACTTGAGGAACTCTAAAGTTTTCCTTCAAAATAAATTACAATAAATCAAGACTCTGGCTTTTCTGCCTGATTCTTTTTCATCAGAGTAATTTTAACACCCTTAAACTTGCTTTCAGACGATCTACTAAGCGAGGGTCTCAGAGGAGATTAAGAGCTCAAAGAGAAGCCTAGGGAGCAATGAGTGTTATATTGCGTGTCAAGCACATGTTCATAAATTGTCCCAAAGAGCTGAACTCTTCAAGGCTTCTCAAAAACCACAGCAGTTACACACACAGAGAAAGGATTTTGACAGGAACAAGGACAACAAAAGGTATCCAACAGTTGTTAAACAGCAAACATGCAAGCAAGAGCTTTCCAGCCTGGGAAGAACAAACTTATGCTACTCCCAATTTTAAAGAACAGAACTGTTTGGTATGTTGCTCTCCCACCCCTATACATGGAATACATGAATCGAGGGGCACTGAATGAAACTATATGGATTCAAACAATCAAAACAGATATTTTTATCATACAGACCAAGTTGAGCTGTGAAGCTCCTTGCTCAGGACCTTAAATGATGCAGGTGTACATGGGTTCAAGGGCAGCAAGCACAAACTGATGGAAGAGAAGTCCTTTTGAGGGTTACTGGATGTATATTAACCATATCCAGTTAATGCAGCTTGACAGCTGAAGCTGGATGCAGGACTGGAAGAGTACTAGAGTGTCCTGTCTGTCATATTATGAGTGGATGTTCTTCCAGGTATCCATTTACAGCCACTGCTGGAAAGTGGATCCTGGGCCAGACAGTATTTTGTCTGAGCCAGCACAGCCACTCTGATATTCCTATGAGAGCTGGGCACAGCTGCTCTGCACACCCCAACTGCTCTCACCTCAATTCCAGTTATAACATTTTAAGAAAAGGGAGAAGATGCAGAATTCACTCACTCTAATGGAAGAGCACATTTTTTCTTCCATTTTGTTGAACAGACGGCACTACAATATTAACTGCCCTCACAAGGTATTCCAGCTCCCTTCTAGGGGTTAAGAGGCTATTAGTGGTATTAGGTTTTTGCTTTTAAGATGAATAAGCATTTATAACCTCTCAACTGCAACAGGGCTGAGAACATTTGCTTCGTTTTTCTTTATTTTTCCACCTGCAGGGAGAACTTCACAGATCAACTGGTATTCAGTCACTCACAGATCAAGTCAACGTAACTGCAAAGCAAGTTCCCTGTTTTGCCATGAACACAGAAGTTAACAATTTGGTGTAGGAATAAACTCAACTGATTTATAAGGAAAAGAATCACCTCCCCCACCTCTAACAGCAGTGCTCTGTTGTAACAAAGGTAAAATTGCAGCAGAGATGAACAGAGGAAAAAACTTCAGAGACCAATGGTTTAGTAAACAACCAGGTAACATAGCACTTTTACACAATGCAGTGTGACAGTGCAAGCAATTGTAACACTACATGGAACAAAATCCCTGGCATTTCGCCTTACTGATAGTGAATTTTGACAGCTTACACCATTGCACCATAGGTATACACACAGAGAGGCAAGAAAAAGGTAATTGTAAAGTCCGATTGGAAAACTGCAGTGATGAGCAAGTTACTCAATTTGCTGCCCAAACAGCAGAATTAATGGCATATGGTCCCTAAAGAGCACACCCTGTGTTGCCTTTGTGCTTAGGCAACTACTACCTCTTTTCTTCGCATCTCAGTACTACACTAATTTGCGTAACTGATCCTTTGCAATACACCCAGTTCCTCTCTGCCCCACACTCCCACTCCCTTTTGTATGCTGTCATTTCTAGTTAAAGAACAGCCAGCAAAGGCAAAGAGGTTCCTGCCAGAATCCCCCAAATGCTGCCCTTCTCTCAGAAACAGCATGAACACAGGCCTCTCCTTTATCTCACAACCAGCTTTTACAAAGCTTTTAGGAATTTGGTATCCAAGATCTTTACACCTCTGCCAAATTAACCACTGGACTCAAAAGTACTTTGGGAGTGGAGTACTTTGGCTGCTTGGATGAAGTCAGGAACGTGTCCCACACCAGAATGATGAAATGAGACATACAAGGCTCAGAAAGTAACACAATCAGGAGCATCAGTTGGACTGAAATTCAGTTGAAATGTCTCAGCCTTAAAACCAATCTCTATACTGAAAACAACTCCTGGACCAAAGCTCTAATTACAACTATTTCCTCATCAAAAGAATATTTTGCTTTCTCTGGGAACTGTCCACAGTTTTACTAATGCTGTCTGTTCTGAATGGGATCCATGCCTCCAAAGGACAAGCTTAACAGGGTTTACATGTGTGGTCACTGCAATAAGGACAAGTATTTGTTTGGCATTCAAATGCAATAAAGCCAACCTACATACCCAGTGTCTAAAAAAGCACATTCGTTTCAGAAGACAGTAACAATGGAAAACCTTTTGCAGGCCAGTTAATTACCTTGTCAGGAAGAGGAAGAGGAGCCTCTCTCTTGAGGCAGGCTGGTCCCGTGTACTGAAATAGGAATAGATCTGAAGAGCAAACAAGACAAGCCAAAACACCATGAAAAGAACTGGGACGACCAGCTGGTTCCACAGAGACATTCCCAAAGCCAGGAGACCATACACCTCCACCACCTGGGCAAGACAGAAAAATGCAGCTTGTTACTGGTTCACAGCACCCATGATTTGGTATCAAAATCAACAATACAGCCACAAGGAAGCTAAGGATAATGCATTAGCCATCCCAAAGAAAAGGAGATACATCAAATTACAGTCTGACAAAGGGACAACCCAGATTTAGCAGCAAGATATTACCACTATCTAGAAGCAGAGAGAAGTACCTGACTGTGCAGCAAACTATCAAAACAGCTGAATGCACCTTCCTACCAAGAACTGGCTGGGAGCTGCTGACTGAAGCCTGCTCACAGCCAGAGGGGTGAGGACACAGGCCTCCAGTTAACACACAATCCTTTTGGACTTTTTTGCCCAGCTTAAGTCACAGCAATGTTGTTTTCTCTGTAGATACTGCCAAGTCACTGCACTCACAGGTACTGAAATAGGAGCCACATCACTTCAATACAGTAAATCTCCTTTGCTGACCTGTTTTTAAGGAAAAACTTAATGCCTCAGACATTTTAAGTATCTCAAAAAGAACATGTACCAGACTTCTGACTGCTCCTAATCTACCAGGTATTTTGGAATTAATGCTTAAGAGTTATTTCAGAAGATTCTGCAATACAAAAGAAGACATTTGAACTTCAAAGCCTAAATTACAGTGCAGTCATTTCCAAGAAGCTGGAACTTCATATAGCTGGACTTAAGACAAAAGCTAAAGAGGAAATCACTCATAACTACTATTTCCTCACCACCTGCTTCCCACAGTGACATACAATCCATAATGGCTAGCAAATTTTAGCTAAAGAAAAAGCTGAAAAAGCTGCCTACCTAGTCTTTCACGACAAGCTTGAGGGATATTATGCTCATAGGACCTGCTGCAGTAAGTATGGTGGCCGATGGACAAGCATATGGTGCTGGCAGGGATATGGTGTCAAGCTCCTGCGTTTAGCTTTGCATACAGACGTGAAGGAAGCGTACCAGCCCTCAGGAGGTTCCCCTGAGTTCTCCCTTGGCATGCGACCAACACAAGCTACCCTATTCAGCTCCTGGCAGAGTGCTTCACCACATCGGAAAAGGGTCATGCTATGCTCATAATGTAGATTCATAACCATGAGGTATTTCTGGCATCTTCTGCTACAAGCAGGCAGCCAGGGGTCTGGACTTGCTTTTAAATTATACCATTACGCACAGCCTGAAACACACACACACAGAGCAGTCTTGCCCCACCTTTCAGGGCTGTGTCAGAAAACACCCCTGGTGCTTAACATCCTAATATTCACCAGTTTTGCCCCTGGTATCAAAATAGCGTATGAATGTATTTGCAATTAAACATTCATAAAATGTTGAAGTGTTTTAAGCACAAGTGTCCTATAAAAAATAGATACATTACTCTCAAACCTACACCCAATCTGAATATGATTTCAGGAAGCTAAATGCTGCATTGTTCATGCACATGGAAACCGGAAGTGCTGGTTCCAACCTGTTGCAAGTTTCTGAGCTGTACAAAGACATGCAACTGGTTCACTTCAAACGCTACACTGTATGTGAAGAGTAATCATGACTTTCCTATTCTCATTGGAAAACAAAGATACTGAAGCTTTGCCAGTTACCTCCCAAATTAGCTTTTAATCAGCAAATCTACAAGCCAGTTATGGGCAAGATCAGACCATGGTAGGTACTGTACAAACACAGAAAGATAATCCTGCTCCAAAGACCAATTACATATAAAATAAATAACCAGACAGTAATGATCAACATGACAGGCTGAGACCTTGGCACACTACACACTTACTGCTGCCAAGTTTTTGTTTGTGTATGACAGATATGACAGCAAAGCAGAGCTTTACAGGAACTTAACAAGTTAATTTTCAGATTGCTTAGGGACTGAAAAGCAGAATTCAGAAAACAGTGAGTTGGTTTGAAAAGAATCCAGCAAGTGGTTCAAGCAAGCATCAAGCTTTATATGTCAAAATACACAGAACTATTCATATTCACACACATTTTTACAGAAAAACATGGTGTGATGTTTCTGTATCATTAACAAAGTGCCTTTTCAACTAAATATATACTAGATGTCAAAGTGTTAACAAAATGGATACATGTCAGATCAGTCTTCTCTGTTTCTTCTAACTCTTTTGTTAGCAGTCTCAGCAATGCTGCTGTTCTAAAGAAAACACTACAGACTTTTCAAATCACTGTCTGCAAGTTACAGATCACTGACTGTAAGTCAGTGATTATTAGAGTCAAAATGAGCTTCAGTGTTACTCCCACTTTAACACCACTATAATTATAAATGCTTTTCATACAGAAGGCACCCTTTGAAATGAACAGCTACTACAATTAATGCATGGGGATTACTTTGCTCACTTAATGAGGCTTTAAAATTCCATTCTACCACAACCTTGTCTTTTAGCCTGAATTTGGGCAGGACTAAGCAAAGTCATAAGGATGTGCTCAGCTGGTCAGCAGCATAATTCAAACTAATGTCTTAACTGCTCATCCACACAAATTATAAGCTACCATAAATTAAAGAAAGAAGATGCTATGGATAAGAACATATTTGGTTTGCTAAGAAAAGGGAACACACACACACACAGAGTTGCACACAGAAGACAGACGAAGTATTTTTCTCTTTTCTTTCCTGCAAAAAAAGGCTCAGGCCAAGGAAAATGAAATCGTTATGTTCGCTGTCTTACCTGGACAAGCTCTCTGTACGCAGATTTTGCCAAATTATAGGGCACCAGAAGATTTGATGCCAGAAAGTAGAGAACTTCCAGACCAGTGAAAATCATGGCAAATTTGTTGATGATGACGATGGTTTCCAAAGGGACCAGGCAAAGTCGTGCCAGCAGAGGGAGCATGTGAGCAGAGAAAAGCCAGATCTGTTTTGTTTTCATGACGCAGGAGCAGAGCGTACATACCACCAGCTGACCTGGAAACGCGGCACAGTATTTTATAATCAAGCTGATTATCCCGTTCAGGAAAAAAACCCCATCTTTTAATATGTTATCTTTCCATAACGCATTTATCAACATCCAGGATATTGTGACAGTTCTAACTAGGCCATATATGTTATGAAACCAGGCTCCTCCGCATCCTTTGGTGGCTCACACCATTTTCAAACTATGTGAAGTGCAGGCTTTCACTTTAAAGATTAATGAGATGTAAACCCAAAACACATGCAGAATCATACTCAGATTAATAGGAAGTCCCAGGAATAACATTATGCAGAGGATAACCCTGCAAGTCATCTGTCGTCTTCTTCAACACCCCAGCTCAACTTCAATACTGGTGGGATCTGTATACACACAGTAGCTTTTCTGAAGCACAGCTATACTACTCTTTCATTCCAATCTATGCAAAAAAAGGTAATCAGAGGTCTCAAATGGCTTTTAGAGCAACAATATTTTTCCTGTCAAGAGGAATTACTGGCCAAGAAGAGCAACAGGAGAACAGCCAGGTCAGCAGCTGAGACTTCAATAATTTCATAGTGCCTGAGGCAGCTGAACAGACTGAAGCTTGCAAATGATAGGTAATTAATGATTAAATTCTAGTTAACAGTTGGCAGGGACACCAGCACATCTCCCACACACACAGAGCTCTGGAGGCTGGTATTTCCAGAGCAGACCACTCCAGTATAACTGTTCCCATGGAAGTTGTACCCCTTCTCTCAGAGCGAACGGAATGGGGGGAAACCCAGAAAAAAACAATTCTCACTCATCACTTTGCAGTAGAGAAAACGTTTATTGGCTATTACTTAAAAGCAGAACCTTGTTCCTCACTTTGTTAGCTAACAACTGAAAGCCACAATATGTGGTGCTAAACCCAAGTGCTCATCCTGTTTTGGAGCTACCTCCACCAATGTTTGTATCTCACAGCTTTTCCCAAAACCGGGAATTAGCCTTAGCAAAACAGAGTAACAAAATCAAGGCCCTTACCATCTCTAGGTCACTGCTAACTCCACATGTTCACATAAGCTTACTGACCTTGTAAGCCCTTCTGGATGGGTTGGAGAGGGAAATAACAAGAGGAGAAATAGCAGTAGCACGGTTTTGCTTTCATTCTGCCCAGCTTTCCTACCTAGAAAAGGACTTCTGCTTTCAAAATAACTGCAACTGAGCTGAAAGCAATCTCTAATCTCTACTAAAGCACACAAAGTTCTTCCTCCTTCACACTGTCCTCTTTCAAGTTAAAAGCCTACCACCAATTTGCTAGATGTATTTCTGAATTAGCAGATTTCACTTCAAAACAAACACCCTTGCTCTCAGCAAGACATTCTCAGCATGCTGGGGCTTGTAAGCCTCAGAGAAAGTTACTCTACTCATCTTTTCAGAAGTTCAGCGCACCAGCTCTGAAGCATTCTCCCTCGGCTTTGTTGTTCTCTGCCCACACACACATTGCTACAACCCTATTTAAGATACCACCAGCATACTGCTGTGCTGTAATATTCAGGAGCCTAGCACAGTCAGCTTGTGAGAATTTCTGCGACTCATGGTAACTAAGGTAACCCAGCTCCACACACAAAGGGATACAAATCCCAGCATCCAATACGTTCTTGGGTAAGTATGTCATCATCTGAAATAAAATATTGCAACAACATCACATTAAACAACCCAGCGCTCTTCAGGATGACTCTGGAGCTCTCCCAATCACAAAACGGGACCTCCAAGTTCAGTTTCATCTCATGCAACAGCAAAACCTGCTTTCCTCCAGCAGTGATATGTCGAGTATGCTGGTCATCCCTGCTAAACTCTCTGACCCTCCTACCTTTTTTAATTTAAACTCTGACCTAATGTTACTTGTCATGGGAAGGAGAGCTGTACACACCATCAACGGAAATACATGGAGCACTTTCTCTGGAGGTCCCAATGTTCTTCCTGAAGTCTGCATCTTGTCAATTCTCAGCCCCTTCAGGAAGGGCCTGAAAATGCCTCTAATGGAGCTTTTAATGACTGGTACTTCCCATTTTAAACTGGGGCAGAACCTTAGTTCAGGACAGAGACACTCTCTGCAGTAAATCATAGCCAAGTGGGGCTGTATACTTTCAGTCCTCAACGTAACATCATAGCATCAGATGAAATTAGCTTGTACCTCATATCGAATCATAAAAAGATTCTAACACTCCAGCTATCTCCTAAGATCAGCAAATCCAGCTGAATGTTTGCACTTCATAAACTTAAACACCATGGACTGAAAACTGCCAGACACAGCTGATAAGCCCAGCAGCCGGAATCCTCCTGCAGGACACCAGGCTCTTCTGCTAGAGAATGAGGCAATAAGGAAGAAATCTATTGCCTACATTTCTGCCCATTCTTTTCGCTTCCCAAAATATCCACAAATACATTAAACATTGCTGACAGGCAGCCAAAGCCCCCCAGCTCATAAGCTAATAGATAATGTGCAACAAGAAAGCCTGTGTGGTACAGCCACTGTTCCAGCCACTCTGACTGTACAGAACTGTATTTCATTCCCAATTTTAAAAAGCTGATGTTAGCAAATTCCCTGGCTACATCATTATATGCTACTAAAACCCCAGGATATTATATGTACATTAAAGTAAATATCTAATCCCATATTGTGCACTAAGAAAAAGCAAGTCTTCATGGTAGCATCCAAAACCACGCACCTTTGCAACATTCACAACTGACAAGCTTACAAAATAGCACACTCATCCAAGGGATGGTCTTCAAAGACATTTATTTCTTCCATCCAGCACTTTGGAATGTTAGTAACTCTAGCCAACAGTCATCAGACTGAATTAGATGCAGGGAAGAAATGACTATGAGAGCCCATTCAGAAAGCACTAATGAACAAAAGCCATTAACAAAGATTGAATCTGTGAAGCAGCTGGCATACTGTACATCATCCCCTTAATTCTGACCAGGACTTTGAGGAACGAGAGCTAGATCAGCAGCACCATTATTTCCCCAGGTACCTGCCTCAGTGCCTTTGTCAACAGTGCTGCAGCACAACACTGAAGAAAAAGATGGAGCAAAGCACCTGTATATTCATTTTGCTGTGAAGATGACAGTTAAGTGCAGTACACTCCCGAGACATGGCAGATTGCACTGGATAAATACCCCTGTATGTAACAAATCTAAGAAAGTATTTCATATTTATACAAAACACTGTCAAGTCTCATAGCTCACTTGCACAGGTCTTCCCCAAAGACAACTGCTTGCATACACATTTGCTAGTATTGTCAAGTACCTACTTTTAAAAGACCATTACAATATGGGGACACTTTAGTCTGACACTCAGTACAAGCCAAAACTGTATGGGGTACAAAGAGTATTATCTTTTTCTTTCTTATTTTCAATCCATATTAAAACCTGGATGAAGCAAAATGGGCTTGACTCTTGGTTCAGTTTCTGCCTGTGAATGACATAACGCCTCCTGACCTCTTCCTGCCTAATGCTTCTGTGAAGCTCTCTGAAGGATTCTGCTTTACCATGGGACCCCACATTGCACCTGAGATTCAAAGGGCTAATTACAAACATTCTGTCATAGAAACATGCTAAAGGCATTAGTTGTACTTTAGTGTCATTTGACAAGACAGTAAAATGTATTTAGAAATTCATAAGAGTAAAAAATGTATCTGAAGTTTCTCTTTCACTGAAAAATACCAATGTTATTTCTATTAAAAATATTAAAAGCAAAGACAATTGCTACATTTGAAAGTAAGGATGCAGGCAATCAGGAGATGTATATATTCTGGTAGACCTAACACACTAAAGAAGTAAACCCATTTATATCTGCCAGTATCAGCTGCAAGTAAACAGAAAGCAGCTGAGTTTTGCCAACCATACATGGCTGACTAAATCTCTCAATAACCTGATGAAATCCATAGATCTTCCTTAATTCCTTTCACTAAGATTTTTCTTCCAAGCTTGTCTCAAGCTTAATTTCAAAATACACATGGAGCATGTGTGTATTCCAATATCCTCTCAGTAGAACATACGGTGTGCTGTATCAACCTTAACACTGAATTTATTCTCTTCCTGTCAAAGTTCAACGGGTAAGGAAACAGTCGAGAAAATCCAATTCTTTGGGATTTATTTAGGATTTTTAGTTAGAGAAGTCATCTTTGCCATAAATCAAGCACAGTTTAAATGTAGTTTTGACTTGTTACTCCTTACTGTAGTTGTGTGCACCCACAAATATATATCACCAGGTTTTTTGTGAGAATGACAGTGCTCACCTACAAGGCAAATGAAGAATATTTATACAACACTTTCATTGACAAAAGCCCTACAAATACAAGTTACTGCTGAAACGTCTATAGTACTTTGCACCTAAAGATTATGACAAAGAATCCAGTCATCCCGAATCAGATGGCGTGTCTGAGAAGAATGTAGGGGCACAGAATGAAAAACAGACCTAGAAAATACTTCAATGCTGCAAGTACAAGAGTATTGGTAAATCAGTGCCATAGAAAAAGCCAGGCAGGATACACCTACCTTCCTATGCTTCTTGCGTATTAATGGGAAACACAGCTATTAAAAGTGATGAGAAATTTGAAACCAAGAGGTAAAATGTGCATAGGTTTCAATAAAGAGAATTAGGCAGAACTCTTTCTTGCATCACAAATATTTAAAGCACTTACCTACTAAAGCTGTCATGAAGCGATTCATAGAGAGAGGTTCCAAGTACATTGGCCCTTCATATCCTGATTCCAATTCGCTCCTCACATAATCCCTAAAAAACCCAAACCAAACACTATTAAGATCCATCCGATCAGATAACATGCAATTTAATCATTCCACACATATGCAATTTCAGTGTATGCCACAGTGAACTAAATTACAAACAGCAGTATTAATACTACTGGTACAGCAGCCTCACTGGTGTAAGTCATGCCCCAGTTAGATCCTTAAGTGAGACAAGTATTATCTGTAATTAGACTCATAGGCATAGCTGTAAAAATCCTTTGGGATATCCAAGCTGTCCTTCAGAGCGTGGCCTGAAACTGCTTATTGACAAAGCCTCTAAAGCACCATTCCATTTTTAAGTATCCTTATTAAGTGTTTTCCTTCCAAATAGTAACTGCTTTTCCCACCAGCTCCAAGTGAACAAAAAAAAATAAACTCAAGAGCTCGACAGAGAGGTCTTCCAATTTCATGCTTATTGTATTTTGCAGCTAACAACCTCTTTGCAACAAATTAAAAAATAGGCATGAAGGAAACGTGACAGTCATAGACTACAGTCAGGAACAGAGTTGCTACATAATCCTTTTACCCAACATAATTTAAAAGTTTAGCTCTATCCTGGGAAACGTGAGGGACAAACCAGTTACCCTCAAACTGACAGACACAGGAAGGTAGTCTGAAAATCTGACAGAGTACTTGTAATTTCTCTCAGAAGTTGTGTGAGCTCAGGCAACCAAAGAAAAAGGTAAGAACCCAAAGACACTGGGAATTTTTCTGCTGTTGGTGATTATCCATCAGCTCTGCCTACAAGCAGGCTAACAAATCTAACAGCAATATAACTCAACATGAACTGCACACTAGGAGCAAGCATTTTACACTTTCAGAAGGAGATCCTGGAAGAGGAGTGCTGTAATTGTCCAGCGGCTCCTTAATGTCCTGCCACAACTTAGCAGGAAATACTCATGAACCTTTGCATCATGATCCAATACTCCAGCCTCTTTTTCTGCCTTGCCCCATGACCCTTCCTTCTCCACTCCTAGGACGGCTGCTGCTCCACCCTTGTACTACACGACCAATTCTGCCAGCAGCAGCACAACTAAACATGTGCTCCAATCTGGCCGATATTGTCCAGTCATTTATGTGTACACACTTGATGTGATCCTGCACTGAGGTAGCACAGAGTCTGTTTGCTTAAGGGATGTGGTATTTCATTAATTATTTATTTTTCTGTATGAGTGAGGCAAGCCACACTGGCTGGGAACAAATGCAGTCAATGCGAGGCAAACAGTACCGGAAACCACAACCAATACAAGAATTGCTGTTTTGATTTCAGTGCAGAAAACGATGCAACTCGGGGCTACTAGCAGCATTCACTTCTCCACAGAGATGTGGAAATACACACTTCTAGTTAAGGTATTCACATTTTCATTTGCAAAAGAATCTCTGGAATTGAAGACATAAATCTTAAAGTACTAAAACAAACACTTCAAAGCCTGTTCTTCATGGCTGACAGCCTTCCTACTCACTGCAGCTTTTCAAGTGTCATAGTATATGCAAGGTATGTTGAAATGGGTTCTTTAGACTGTAACCTATAATTAAAAACACATGAGGATTGAAAAACCACTTAAAGCAACTGATTCTAGATAGAACTTTCCCCTTATTATCAAGGCGTAGCTAAGCACAAGTGTTTTTTCTCCCTTCCGCCATCTGTACAGATGTAATCTTTGGGACAAAGTTGAGTATTTTAGTATTTTTATTTATTTCACATGAACCTGCAGAAAGCACTTCCTGAATGTGCTGGGTTCAGCATTGAAAGCATTACCAACAAACACCATAATCAGAGTTAAAAAGGGAGAAAACAATAACACCATTAGCAACATGCTGAAGATGGCTGGATTAGCAATATTATGCTCCATCCTCAAATTTAGGGTGAAAACAGCAGCTATTTGTAAAATGCTAGAAGAAAAGCAGTGAAGACATCATGTTTCTTCTTTATCTGTTAAGAAACAGGTCACAAAATCATCCAGCATATCAACTGTAGCAAGATGACCTTAAACAACTTAGCAAAGACATATCAACAAAGCTGCACTTACAGTTGCTTCTTCAACACCGGGAACATGCCTGGAGATCACCCAAATTCCTTCAAGCTACACGTCTTGCCATTGTCTAGCTGAATCAGTCACCTGCACAGAGGTCTGTACTTGTCTTAATTCTTTAAGTAACTCTCACTAATTGAGTTTTAGGCTTACCAGCTTGGAGAAGCAGTGTTTGAAGACCTCCTAATTTTTTTTAAACAGTATTTGTAGACGATGTCTGAATAAAGGAAGTCAAAGCAGTGATTCTCTTATTACCAGTACAAACACAAGGATCTTTTGGCACAGACACCAATCAAAAGATGCCTTGAACAGCTGCAGTGCCATACAAGATGCTGAGAAGAGCAAGCGCCTGCACTCAATTTTGATCAATTAAAGCTGTATTAAGCTGCAGTTTTTACATTTGAGAATTGTTCACTTTACTGCAGCAATGTAAGAAAACAAGAATGCTAAAATCATTATTTACAAGTTAATGAAATGACTGAAATGACATTACTACTTTAGAAAATTAGGATGTAAGTATAAAACTTAGATCAGATTGCCAGTTATTCATTCTGCAGGCAATGCACTGCCAGCTTCATATAATCAAACTGCTGGACTGTTAACATACTCATGCACAACCAGACTAACATTGCTCTGAAGAAGTAAAAAGATACAGTGCTTCACACAAGACCATTTTTTGTTACTGAAAGTGCAGAAGGGTCTCCTGTTGTTAAAAATATGCTTTGTAATTGACTGACATAAAGCACGATGGTTATCTGACCTAACTGACTCATATAGCTGACATTTACTTTGGCTGATTAATCACTGCTGTCAACATCAGACACACTCTCATAAGTTTTAAATGTCTAAGACAACCTCAAAATTAAGTGTATTTTAAGATTATCGTAAGAAACGATTGAGGTTCCTGCTCCCTCCCCTCTCATTCTTAGCTCTATGAGACTCGACACTTGGAATACAATCAAAACTGCAAAACTTGAAATAACACCATGATGCAGATTCTTTTTTTTCTTTCTTTAGCATTATTAATTGCATTGTTTCTTTTCTGCATAACTGCACTGTTTATTTCCCCAAGTTTTATTGCTGGAAATGGGGAAATGTGATCCTTTTAAGCAAGACATTTGTGCAGCTACATATCAGCTAAAACCAGCATCCATTTTCCTTGTCAGGAGCAGCAGGATTTTGGTTCTCAAAGCTGACTTCTCCTTTTTCCATAAACAGATGGTATATTACCTCCAAATTGCCAGGTTAACATGCTACATACAAATGTAGCATCTTCTCAGACTCTCCAAGCATTCACAAACATTAGCTAACCAATCTTTACACACTGAGGTAATTCTCAGTCTTGCAAATAAGGAAAAAAACACTTAAGAAATTAGGGGACTTGTCAAGGTCACACAGATCTGGAAATCTGAAGTCAGAGCTTAACTATAAAATTCAGATCTTCTTATTCCCAGACTTGCAGCTGAACTGCAGGCTATTTCTGGGGTGGAAAAAAAGCACTGAAAGCTGAAGTCTTTCAACAGCTCAGAATTTCCAGGACACTGCAGAGTCATAAGTGCCAGCTGATTCTAGTCTGGTTCTATAATTTGCACTAACCAAACTGGCCTCAATATGAGACCTCTTCATCTATCTTAAATAGCATCCCAACTGGTAGCGCTTGCAAGGAATTCGACTGGAAGTTTTCAGCTCTAAACACAGTTATTAACAAAACACACTCAGGAACAGTTTGCACATGTGACTACCGTATGTCTTGTTTTTATTTAGCAGACTGATCGTAACATCAGCTGGAACTGGATAGCTTTGGCAATAAAAGAAACAGCTCCACTAACACTGTATTTGTGTGTTACACTTCACTATTTTCAATATTAAAACTAATGGGATTCAAATATTCTTTTGAAAAGCTAACACAAGTGTCACTCCCCAAATTGTACAAAGGCTGCTGCTGAGAATCCCTTGCAAACCAAGTCTAGGTTATGTCTAAGGAATGGGTAAGTTCACTCAAAAGTGTCAGCAACTACATTTCCTTTGCAAAATAGCTAGGGAATACTGCTGGACTATTTGAATCCAAGACATCTTTTAATTAAATGTATTTTTTGGTGCCTGTTGATGCAAGATTTAATTAAAGTCTTTATTAACTCGCTCCAGATATATCAAATGGAGAAAGCTTAGTAAGAATATGCCAAATAGTCCAAGCAATAATTATCTAACATGTTTCAAGAAAGCCTGTAAGAGTCTCAAACTTCACAAAGCACAGAAGTCACAACTCACATTACACAGAAACACAAAGAGAAAAGTTATTAAAAACCCAAACAATGCTAGCCCATAATGGCTCAACCAAAATCCATACCATGTCTCTCTCAAAAAATTTAAAGATCCAGAATGGCATGAAGATCTCTAGAGGGTAAATCTTCTGGACCAAGGCCCTGTATCTGATTGGAATTTGTTACCAGCTTTATTTCAACACAAGTTCTTAGGTAATGTTCAGGTTGCTTTTTTAACGAGTAAGCCTTCAACCCTGTAAGAAACACCCCCAAACTATATCTATAAAAACTCAGGACTCTCCTAAGGGTGATAAAAAACCCTCTTCCTTCCTACCCAGGCAATAAGAGCCCATAATTCCTCTACTGCACCCTCATCCATTCAGGAAATCATTAACTGCAACTCTGAAAGCCATAACAGTAACATGCCAAGTCACCACAAAACCTTCATTAACACTCCCCTGAAGAGCAATATACTAAGAAAGAGAGTCCCACAAATGCTTTGGAACAACAATTTTGATGCAGAAACAACAAACTTACTGCTTCAATCAATCAAAACCACTTTTTAAGTGTTCCCCCATGGGCAGGCACCAAAGTAAGTCAGGCTCAAGTCTGTATTTTCAAAACTTCCCATGTAAAGCCCTTAATATGATGGCACTCTTTGGTTCCAACTAAGCATCTGTCAGTAAGAGTTTACACTGGCTGTCAACAGATTTAGCTGCAGCCAAACAAATGAGGAAGGTTTTGTC
Source organism: Psittacus erithacus (assembly GCA_009867235.2). Classification (NCBI taxonomy): domain Eukaryota; kingdom Metazoa; phylum Chordata; class Aves; order Psittaciformes; family Psittacidae; genus Psittacus; species Psittacus erithacus. Next base: position 198,980 of record WYDI02143424.1, on the reverse strand, counting down.
TTGCCCAACCTGGAGTTCTCCAGTCTCTTGCTTTGTGTTTCAGATCCGTAACACCTGTCTTTGTTTCCACTGTAAAATATATTACACAAACAAAGATGAATTAAAGAATAAACTCCACTATTACTTTACTTTTGTGATCTTCCATATCACTATTTGCTGTCATCCTAGGGGGCCAGGAAACTAAAAGTAACATCCCATCCACTTGCAAAACGCTGCAGTGTTGAAAGCACATTAGTTGAACCATTGACTAACTCAGATTAGCGCATCAGAGGCCAGATTTAACCTTGTGGTAAATGCTTTCTCTTCCCAGATGAGTGGGCATTACACCCCACAGAAAAGTAGCTACAAATGACTTAAGTCAATGAAAATACACCAGAGCTACCTGACTGCGTATTTATTTCCATAAACTTTTTCAAGACAAATAACAGCAAGACACATTTATGTGTCTGGCAGAGAAAGAAAAGCCTCCACAAAACCAGATGTACCCCATTTATATCAAATTTTAACAAAATACCAGTTATTTTCCTAATCCTCAAACCAAACTATCAAAAGTAAACAATTTATTCTTACCTGGAAATTTGGTGCCCAGCATAAAGCAGCAGTGCAGTCAAAAAGTACAGGTAAAGCTGAACCAGGTGTTGTCTTGGTAAGGTTAGAAGCACAACACTTAAGATGTAACCTGTAACAAAGAGCAAAGTTGAAATTTCAAAAAATGCTATCTAACCCCAAATTCCCTAAAATATGAATTAACATTCATTCAGATTTCTTTAACCATCTTCGTATTTATTTGGTTTTAAAATTCTTGTACCTACATTTTCCTGTCATCAAAACACAGAAAGACCACCACCTTTTCTTTTATTTCCTCCTGAACAGAAATAACTTTGACAGCTTCTGTAAAATCACATCTAAAGGTCAAGAAGTAGACTTGATCCACAGTATTTTAAAGAGATTTAATTAATATAACCTATGTAACAAAGAGAAAACAGGCCTAGGTCTCCCTCTTCTTCCAAATGCAAGCAAGTTTCAGTGTACCAGGGAAAAAAGCCTATCCAACAAACTCAATTGATGTAAAAATCCTTGTCTTGCAGCAAAGGACACAAAGAACACTTTTCCATGCTGATGAGCATTACACATTTTAATTTTTCCACTGTACCTTCATGGTTAAAAGACACTTTGCATGCCAATAATCAGAGATGAGGACACACATGCTATTCTCCACACTAGTAATATTAAACCACAGTCAAGCTTTCAGTGCTGCATAAATCAAGGACAGGACTTGGCACAGCCCAGGATTTGCAGGCATTTACACTGGCAATTCTTTCACTTCTTGTTAGCGTTTAATAAGGCTGTGGAAAAAGACCTGATGCAGATACAGCTTTACACTTCAAGACCACAGCTTGGGTGCTCTGTAGTCTCCTGGGCAAGTAGTATACCCATATTTTCTCTCATACCTGCTTTTATTAGGATACTTAAACAAAGCAGTACTTTGAAGTTCACTTCACAAGTGAGTGGTACATGTCCATCCTCTTTCCTAGACAGACTGCAGGTCAAAAACCCAGCACGTGGTGCCCTGAGTAATCTTCATTTCCTACCTCTCCCTCACAATGCAGTGCACCTTCCTGCAGGTCTCTATATGCTCTTTCTGAAGGTCAGCTTACATATCTGGCACTGAAATCCATTTAGGGGAAAAAAAAAAAACCTCGGCAAACAACAAAACAACTGCAACGTCTAACAGCCTCCCTGCAGCTAAGAACAAAACACTACAGAAGAACTTACCATGACACTTAGAGCTACACTAGTCACATTACATTTGGACTTTTATCCATCTATTCAGCAACACTAAGCACAGTGTTTTTAAGGGAGTTAATTTATACTTGAAGCTTTTAAAAAATACTTAAAAAATAATGTTACTCTAGATGAAGCACTCATAAGTAGTGCAATAACCAGCTTGAGAACACAGAATGTTCCAAGAGTTGAAAAAGATTTCAGAGCCAGTTGGTATTTATGCAGAAGTATTTCAAGGCTGTCATCCTCAATAAGCTACCTCTAAAATTCCACCAACAGTCAGGTCTTCAAGATGATAACTCACAACATGCTCCTAGAAAAGGCATCAGACCCACAGGATGCCAAGCAAAGATCATTTCAGATATGATAAATGACAGGAATGATACAGACAAAGCAAGCCTACTTACCTACCTTTTCAAAAATACAAATACACAACATACATACTTAGCATTAAAGAGAATTTTACAAGTACTTTCATAAAGTCGATGTGGCAAGTTGCATATCTGAGCTTTTGAAAAGGTATATCCTAAACCAATTGATAGTTTCTTTGATTAGAATGAAGTATAATACAAGTCACAATCACTAATTCCTGTACAGTATCCATCTGATCATTTACAAAAGTGATTAGAGTGATAGAACGCCTCTCCTGTAAGTGAAGCCTGGGAGAGTTGGGGTTCCTCATTCTGGACAAGACTCTGAGAAGACCTTGTAGCAGCCTTTCAGTACTTAAAGGGGGTCTGAGAAAGATGGAGACAGACTTTTTAATAAGACCAGTAGCAACAGGGCAAGGATAATGGTTTTAAACTAAAAGAGGGTAGATTCAGGCTAGATATAAGGAAGAATTTTTATACAGTGAGGTTGGTGAAGAACTGGCACAGGTTGTCCAGATAGGGGTGATGGATGCCCCATCCCTGGAAATGATCAAGGTGAGGCTGGACTAAGCTCTGAGCAATCAGATCTGATTGAAGATATCCTGTTCATTGCAGAGGGGTTGGCCTGGATGACCTTTAGAGGTCTCTCCTAACCCAAACTATTCTCCTACTCTGTGATTTTTATTTTGAGCTTTCTAAAGGGGCCTGAAACACAGCAGTACAACAGTTTCCTTCTAGTAACTGTTTTATACAGAATAGTACACTTTAGCTAATACAATACAGATGTTCTACATCATCAGTTTTCTTAGCGAACACATGTATCTTATCATATTCATCTTCTCTGTTCACCACCTTCCTTCTATCAAATACACAAATGACAAGAGGAAGAACTCAGCAGAATCTCCAAGAAGACGTTTAACAAGTTTGCACCACAGCATCACAAACCAGCTCCAGCAGCTCTCACACCATCTGCAGACATTCTTAACACCTCATCTTTGCTGTACTCACCACCTTCCCTTGATTGCTTACTTAGGGACAATTCTCTCTGGGAACAACCCACGTGGCACAACCATGTATCATTCCAGCACTTGAGTCGAATCTCTAAATCTTTCCTTCTCAACTGTAGCCCATGACTCACCTTCAGAGAATTAAATGGAGTTTATTATACAGTCTTTTATTCCTCCAGTACTCTATAAATAGCCTAAGAATACCTGTTTACTGTATCTGCATTTAAGCTCTGCCATCTTCTTTACCTTATTCTATCACATGAAAGTTTGCTCCTTGGCCACATGATGATTTTTTCTGTAAAAGGAAGACATTTTAGAGGGCAGTAACTGCATTTCAACACAGCCATGTTACACAGGAGTATTTTAGAAGTGAGTGAACTAAAATACATACGAATTCACTGAAGTAGTGAAAAAAAGGTCTAAATACAAATCACATGATGAGAAGATTACTGTCACATCTGTGCCTTTTAAACAGAGGGCTTCCAAACAGCACAGATGGTTATAACACTGCACAGGGAAGCAGTACAAGACAGCCAAGGTTAATACAGAAGCTTGAGCAATGAACTCCACTGTTCCTGAGTTTGGGCTGGAATTTAAATGTTCACTTTGAAGCAGTCATTTGCCCTAATTGTTGGATTTTGAAGAGAGGGAAAGTGAGAGACATTTGAAGTAGTTCCCTTTCACTCCTATTTACAATTCCCTCTTGTGACTTGATAAGAGAGAGATTTCAACACACTTCATACTGCAACATTTGCATTTTTGCTGCAGTGGTACCAGCCTCATTTTTATTGACAACACCTCTGCCAAAAAAAGGCAAATAATTCATTACCAAACCATCTCTTTGCTTAAGAGGAAGACAAAAGCTCAAATTCAGACATACCAGCAGTAATAGTCTATTCTCTTTGTTCTTGCCCAAACAAATGATGTAATTAGTGTATGGCATAAGTAAGATTCTACTTTAAAAAAAAAGACCACGAAATGAAATTTCTCACAGTAGCTTTCTTGTCTAAATCATTACATTCTGTTTTCATTTGCACTTCCTCTGTCAGGAAAAAACATGATGTTGAGAACATACACCCCTTTGGAGAGATCCTCCACACACACTCTCTTGACACTCTGAAAAACAGTCATCCTTTTGGGTAGCCTACAGACATGGGTTAATAGTAACTTAACACCCACTTCCATTCAAAGCTTTTTGACCTCTACACCTACAATGAGCACTCCCCTCCCTTGATTTAGGCTGCACTTGCTATTTTTGCTCTTGAGACTTGGTGTATTGCCCCTTTTGACTCACCAAGTACATTTCTGCTCAAGTGTAAGCAGAGCAGGCTCAGTGAAGCCCAATTCCCACCCCAGTAAAGAAACCGTTCTAATGCATATTATAAAGAGATACAGACACGAGAGAATAAATTCTGTAAGGAGCCCAAGAAGACATTCTGCCAACCTTACAAATATACAGTCCCCACACACAGTACCTATTCAGGAGCACCAGGATGCAGAGAACTTCTACTGCCTCTCGTGTACGATGCTACAGATTTAGGCCCCAGTGAATAAACTGTGAATCACAGAACCACAGAATGGTTTGGGCTGGAAAGGACCCCAAGACCATTCAGCTCCAACACCCTGCCTTGGGCAGGGACACCTCACACTAGACCATGCTGCCCAAGGCTCTCTGTCCAACCTGGCTTCGAACACTGCCAGAGATGAGGCATTTACCACTTCACTGGGTAACCTGTTCCAGTGCCTCACCACCTTCAAGGTAAAGAACTTTATATCTAACCTGAACTTTTCCCCTTTAAGTTTAAACCCATTACCCCTTGTCCTATAACCGCAGGCCCTGATGAAAGGTCCCTCTCCAGTATGCTTAGGCCCCCTTCAGATACTGAAAGGCTGATATGAGGTCTTCACACAGCTTCTCTTCTTCAGGCTGAACAGCCCCAACTTCCTTAGCCTGTTTTCATACGGGCTATATTGTAAACACAATAATAAGTAGAAAAGCTAAGCTAAACATGCTAGAACATATGTATTAGCTAGCTCATGACCTCATTTACAACTTGTTGATTCAGCTACATGAAAACCTCTCACTGTGCAATACTCATTGTTACTGTAAGCAGCAGCTCAGACTGCCTTTCAGCAATCTCTTCACGTGTGTACTGCCAAGGTGCTTCCCAGCTTCTCTCACCCCATAGTACCTCTTTGCCAACTCAGGTGTATGAGTTTTATTGACATCCTGCATACAATGGAGGCTTCTGGAGCATGATCAAAGTTGCAACCCATCCTCTTTATGAAACATTTTAGTGCTCATTTGCATGATTACAGTTCCCTTGTGACCACTTCACATTATTACTCAGTTTCCTGCAGGTTTAGTCTAAAAATGAGAACTCTGCACATGAAAGAGTTCATAACATTTCTTAATAAAACCACACCATCTCCTGGAGTGCCAGAAAGTAAGAGCACAATAATTTGGGTTCTACTAGGAAATTAATTTGGCAGGCCCTAACTTCCGACTCACTCATATCCTAAAATGGTAAAGGGTCAAGCTTACAAGAACTTGCAAAGTAATTTGCTGCTTCACAGCAAGTTGAGATCCACAGAATACCATCAAAACTCCTGTTTCCATGCAGGATCAATGCATGACTGAGTCATTACATCCCAGCCTAACCTTTGACTGTCTTTATTTCAGTTAATTCAGACAACTATCTGGCCACAACATGAAAATACCAGTAACACAGGGCAGACTTCTGAAAGACTATTTGATATGGTAGAAGTATTAAAACAACTGGCACCTTTATTTTCAGTGTGTTTAATTCTTAGGACAACCAGTCACCAGACTGGTCACACAAGAATTTTCACAGAGATTTAATGTATTGTTTGTCTAAATCATCTATCCTGAAAGTGGATGATTATTAAGAGATTCACTTCAGAGTTTGCTTCAGTTAAAGACACAATGCAGATGTTACTAGGAAGATTTTGTGGCCTATTCACCAGAGGGCAGATCAAGCCTAGAAAGAACCCTAACTGCCAGTTATTTTTAAGTCACATAAAACAAGAGACAAAAAGCTCTTGTACATCCTCAATTCATCCTAAGCATCCTTTGCAGAATGACTCAGCTAAAGGCAGTCTTCTGAATTGACTGGGACAGCTATGCTGCCCTTCTGACAGTGAGACTAGTTCTTCATCTGCTCTGTTACAAAAGGCAATGTCATGCAGAACGTCTGCCACTGGGCAGAATGACCTCTCCTGCCTCAGAAGTGGCTCCAACACGCAGCTCATGCAAAATTCACTCCACTTAAATCAACGTAGAAATAAGCTATTCAGAGAGCCTTAACTGCTCTCAGTCTGAAGCAGCCACTGAGGCACTAGTATTACCCCACCATAAAGGGTAGATTTCATCTAGCTTGTCTCACCACTGCCAACTGATACCTGTTCAAGACAGCATACGCATAGTAGGACTTAACATGTATAGCATTTTGGGGGAGTGACGTTTTTGCATGGTGATTCCTTACCTTCCTCCTCAGCTATAGCTGATCGAATAAATGTTACTCACTCCAAGTAGTTCCACACTTTGAACTAATGTGCCCTTCAGAAAATGCTGAAAAATCAGTTTTGAACTGAGAAAGCACGTTCTAAACACACTTACACACAGGGAAATTAGTGTTTACCCAGTCATGGCACAGTGCAACTATAAACAGAGCTCAGAAATCCTGTTATCAACATCTGCACACTCAGTGAAAATAATGCCAACAAAACAATTTACTTATTACTGGGGTACTGTCATCAGTCCCAACAGCTGTTTCTTGAATTTTTAAATGTGTAACAGATCAGGCACTCTAAGTATAAATAATCCAAGAACTGAGTCCCTTACAGAGATTTGCAGTATTCTCTGAACAAATCAAACGGACTTCAGTTCTGCTACATGATTCAGGTAGTGTTTCTGTAACACAGCATACCTAATGATCAGAATTCTGAGCCTAATTACAGCCATGGAGAACTTGAAGAGCACTGAAAAAGAACACAGAAGTGGAGCCATAAAAACAGAAATGGTCACAATGTAGTCTAAACTGCAAACACGAATTGCCATGTTGCCATGAGACTGGTACTCAAGAGTCCACTGAACCTCAACATTTTAAGCACCTCCTTTCAAGCAAGCTGCTATTGGCTTTTAACAAGAAGTGATGGAGGTTGCCAAGCAAAGATACCAACTTAATACAGAAAAGTTACCTGCAAGTATCCATATGCTGAGAAAGCTGTTTAGTAAAAGCTATGACACTAAGGCAACACTACATGAACTGGCAGTTCCTAGAGCTGGAAAGAGGAAAGAAAGGGTATACTATGTTTTAAGCACTGAGGAATCCCTAGCCAATTCTGCATCTACCAACTGCAGTATACGCTGCATTTTATCCAAGAAGAGAATATGAAGACATAGCAAGTAATTTTTTAAGAAATGAAGACCAACTCCATATCATAAAATTGCATTTGATTAAAAATAGCTACAGTTTAATATAGTAACTCTCAGAGAATAGTCCTACCACCCATTTATCTAAACACTGTTGGCAAGAGGAAGAAGACATGGCAGAGCAAACCCAGAGATGCTGAATCCGAACAGCATCTCTCTCATCTTTATATGCATTAACTGCATTTACACATCTAATCATGCATCCTCTTCTCACAGTTTTGAGAAATTTGTTTCTGGAATGAACTGTGACTGCTTCTTTACTCTCACACTGAAGCTTCACATGGTACTTCTTACTGTGTTTGTATCAGAGTACTCTATCTTTACTTTTAAGAGAAAAGGCATCCCAAAAAAAGCAATCCAAATAAAAGATCTTCTAATTAGTGCATAAGAGCTTAAAGAAAAGTAAGCAGACCAAGCAGAGAGCAATCAGCAAACACAATGGCAGTAAGCTCAGGTTTCTCCACCCAGACCCCCCTTTAAAAAGGCAGCATTCATAATAAGCACTTCACACCCAGCAAGTGACGTGACCAAGCAACTAAGGTTGAACCTCATAGTTCAAGAACAGAGTTGTGAAAGATGACACACTCTACACCTAGTCCAAGTCTTTAAATAGTCCCTCACTTTTTTCACTGAGAATGCCTTTTTTGTGTGTGTAATGACAAGGAATATAATTCAAGATAAATCGCTCTTATTTTTATTCTTAGGTAAGAAAATACGATGAATTTAGTGCAATTCTGTGCCTCTAGCTTGACAGTGACTTAAATTCCAAATCTGACTATGATTACAGGTTAAGCTCGTGATTCTTCTCTTCCCATCTTGCCCAGAGTATTTACCAGTTAGCACAAATAGCATTGCTTTGCCCTTCACAGGAGGAAATTACATGGTTTCAACTGTTTCCACTTTCTTCATCAAAAAAATGAAAAACAAAACAAAACAAAAAAAACCCACCCAAAAAAAACAGAACCCAAAAAACCACAAAAAACCCAAAACAAACAAAAAACCAACCAACGAAAAAACCTTACTGTTTTCTCAGAGCCAATCTACAGTGCAGAAGAAAACACTCAAGTCTAGCAATAGAATGGGCTAGTCTACCCTACACAGAGGTTTGACATAAAAGGCATTTTAGTTAGCACAGACCTTTCCTGAAGCAGAGGCTATTCTAAATTTATACAAAATTATTTTAATGAAATCTTAATGAAACCACACTATACCTTTAACAGCTGTGGACAAAGAAGTTACTTTGCCTTCTAAGCTGCTTTCCCTCCAGACCCTTCTACAGATACCCAGTAGATGTAACAAACAAATCAAATACAGAGGTCAACTCCTTTTCATCTGAAGCACCTCTAGTAATTTTAAATTAAGTTTAATATTATCTGCCAAATGTCCTGCAAGATGCATCAAAAGTATTTCCAGAAAGATAGTGGATATGATTAGACAAGTTTTAAGCCTGAGGTGATCCTGCGACCATTAAGTATGAATTTCTGCACACAAACAAGAACTTTTCAGCCAGAAACATTTTTGAACTGTTGCTTAACTGGTTGTCTTTTTAAGCACAGCTGGCAAACCTAAAAAAGTTTCCAAAAGCAAAACAAAAAAACAAAAGCAAAACCAATGGTGATTTTGGAAGATAACCTCTATGCAGAAAAACAGTATTATGAAATAAAGCAACATAACACAAACATTATACACAGGAGCTTAAGTGCACATTAAAGACCACTGCAGGCCATTCACAGCCCTTTTACACCTGCCTGAACAGTAACCACAGTGCCCTTTAGCAGATAAAGATCATAAACATTACTTTGCAATTTTTCCTATATGAAATTATTCTGTTTATATTTGCCAATTCTAACCAGAGAGCTCTCTCTGCTTTTTGCTTTGCTTTATACGTATTAAGTTAAATTTCATGCAGTTGAACCCATGGCTGAGTGGTTGCCAGCACTGAATAGTTTCCCCTCACTAAAGTAGATAAGGTCTGTTTCATGAAAAGATATGAAAGGGAAAAGCTGTATCAAATGGCAAATTGCATCCTTGAGGCTTTTATTATATTCCCAGTACTGCTGGCTGGAATGTGAATCACACTCGCTTAACAAAAACAACTGGCTTTCCAAACTTTAAGTCAAATGGATGGAAGAAAATAAGTGCATTTAAACAGAAAAGATATCCCTGGTAATCCTCAGTGCTGAGCAAATTTCCAACTTTGTATCCTTAGTTCCAGGAAAGGGTTCACTATATCAAACTTGGTATGGTTTATTGATTTTCATGGTTCTCTAATCAAATCATACCTTGAGCATCTGCCCAAGATAGATGCACCCAATTTCCTAAGGTGCTAGAAGCACTTCTATGATATGGTCTCATACACTGTCTATATAAGAAATTCAATGATTGATTGATATTGCAAAGGGCACTTGCTGATACTGTGTTATATAACTGCAAATATGAACAGAGCATTTTTTTCTCCTAAATAAAACAGATTAGCATGGTGAAACATATCCATGGCAAATTGTTATTTAAATTACATACTGGCAGTTTATTTCCCTCAATACATCTTCAAAGAAGCTTGATTTCCCAAACTGGTGAAAAAATACTTTGTTTTCCTTAGAAATCAAATTTATATACTTTGATTCATTTTAATTAAGGTTATACTGTAACCTGATGCAATTAAATCTACATAAAGTCATGTGTAGGCATGCAAATCAATTTAGCCCAGCCTCACACTGATGCAGCTTAAAGCCACCTCAATGCCCAGGAAACCATAATGAATCAACTTCATTTGAAAAACACTAGCAAAGTTTTGTCACTAAAAATTGCCTAAAGATATTTTAAAACAGACAACTTGTTTGATGACTTAGAAGCCCTTCTTGATCAGTTGAAGCAGTAAAAGTACAGACACCCAATATTGTAAAAGCAAAAAGTGAAGCAACTGTTGAGTGATTGTGTACCAGCACAAAAGCACCACTTACATGAGGAGAACAAAGACAGAATCACTGGTTTAGTACAAAAATAGCATCCAGGTGAGAAATACTTTATTAACAATACACCCATCAAAACTGCTATAGAGAGGGTCGTTATCTCAATGGAATTAAGGAAGGACAAGGTTGTCAACTGTCTATAAAGAGAGGGTCTGTCACAGCTGGAAATTACCACTGACATCTTGACAGCCTACTGCACAACTGTTAGTGCTGTGATAGAAACTGAGCTGATAAACTGATTTCTAGAAGATACTTATAGGCATACAAGCACATGAGAAAGGCAGCCCACCACAGTCCTGTGTCATGCTCACCAGCAACAAACAAGAATTCTCTCCACAAACATAAGAAAACGGCACAGAACTGTAACACCGGCTTTTTGCACTAGAAGTACATTTCTATTCCAGCATGAGGAAGTGAAGCCATAACAAAGAAAGCCCCATGTGTTTTTAATGGCAGTAAATAATTTCCAGAATAAAGAGTCACATGCCAACACTTAGGATTAAAAACCTGGACAGGCCACTTCAAAAACACACAGTCCTCCAACTGCTCAAGTAAAGGGTGTTTTCTTTACCTGACTCCAGCACATCTTTATCCTCCAAAGCCATCTACAAGGAAGAAACATCTCAGAGTGGGAAAATTATATGCTAGCCATTTCTCTCCAAGCTAGGCAGTACTCATGCAGATGACAGTGGCTATCAACCTCAACAGCCTGGATCCAATCCCTAATTAACCCCATGTGCAGATGAATCACATACCCACCTGGAAAGCAGGTCCCAGAAACATCAACCCTTTCATCTTCCAAAATCAGATGTCAAGCATTCCAGAGCTAGACTTGCAGGCCACAGTTCAAACCTCAGCTCCCTGAGCCGTGCTAGTAACTTCATCCATTTATCTACAACACAAGGACTTGCTACCTGCTCTAATCCACTCACGTCATATATACAGTTCATATGGCTCTAAACTGAAGAGCTGTATCCATGCAGCAGTGAAAGTTAACCTTCTGGCGCTGTGATCACAGTCCAAACTAGGCAACCTTTTCCCTAATCTCTTGTTTAATGACAGTGATATAAGTTACAACACTTCTTGCCTGCACAGCGTTTCACAGCAGCCTTCTCATCAGACACTGACCAAAGTCACTGTGCTATACTTTCAGGGCACAGATCCTGTTTCCAGACACTATTTACATTATCAAGGCTAAACATCAAAGTTGAGTAAAAGACCTTAGACAGGATTTTTACAGCTCATATCAACAGACTCAAACAGAACTGTAATGAATATATCATCATGCTATTTGATGTAATCAATATATTATCACACTATTACCAAGTTCTTAATATTCTCATAGTAAACAAACTGGTATTTACTACAGCAATGTTTTCTCTCAAACACATGTACACTTACCCACATAATGCATATTAAGGGCCAAGTACTTGTACTGGAAGAGAGGGTTGTTGTGCAGGCTACTTCTTTGGATCTGCTGGAAGAATGAGCTGACATCCCATCTGTACAAGACATCCAACAGCATGATGCTTGGGACCCTTAGGGCCACATTTAACACTGCCTCCAACTTCTCCTTTGCAGCCATTCTCTCCCCTTTCTGTGAACTGGCAGCAGACTGTAAATAGCACAAGAGAGAGAAGAGTAATCAGATCAATCTCACTGTACAAACAGCTATTAGGCTTTGTGATCATATGAATGGGGCTTCCTGTGTGGCCACAAATGACTGAATGAATCAACTGAGTTAAATTCAGATCCAGAGAGGACAACTTCTATTTTTGCTATATAAAGGTCAATTTTTCCATGGTAATACTATAACATAGGGGGAGATTAATTTCATTAACATGGTCAAAGGGCATGCACTGAATAAACCTTCATTCTTATCTGCAATAATTTTGTATTCAAAATCCCAGCCGAAAGACACCGATGTATTAGGTATTACATAAACATTAACACAATAAGCTTTAAAAAGCAAATACGCAATAAGCTTTAGAAAGCAAACACCAACAAAATTCAGACGCTACCTCTACTTAGCTTAACTTTATGCGTCTCAAATGAAATAACCACTAACTGAAGAGTTCTTACAACATTTTAGCTTCACTTTCTCAGTGCAAACTAAAATAATTTCTCAATATCTAAGCTTTAAAAAAATAATTTACAGCATTCGTTAACATCTACAGTTTATGCATTTATGGAATCTGGGGGCTGCATGTTTTAAAGATTAGAACCAACAATGCAATTATTCCACTAATTTGAACATAATTTATACAAACAAAAGACCATCTCCTCACTCCACAGTACCAGAAGGTAATTTAATTTTGAAGCTTGCTATCAAAGAAGATGGATGATGTAAGACAATGAAGGGTGCTCCTTTTTTTTTTTTAAACAGGAAAAAAATGCTGGTCCACAACAGCATCTCTAAAGAGATCTAGTCACCAACAGGACCATTCTGAAGAGCAAAAGGATCAGTTTCCACATTCTGTTAGGGCACTGCTTCCAGCTGAGACTGACAGTTGTTCCTAAATGAAATGTGCCGTTCTTGCCACATGCCACCTTCCCACCCTAGGAACAGAATTCACCCCAGGCAGTAGCTGGAAGCCACCGATCATACACATTCTATGACAGAAGTGCAGTTCAAGTATTCAAGGCCAAGGTGGGGATAATTCATCAAGCTGCAACCCACAAGCAGCCTTTCAAACAAGTAAAAACAACTACCTGCAACACAATCAGTCCCCCAATGAAATCAGAGTTAAAAAAAGGCTCCTGATCCCAATTATTAGGCAGACAACTGGAAAGAACTGCAACCTGACCAAAGAAACAGAAAAATCTGCACTGGGAAACACACTTTTAAAACAAAGTTTTAAAGGACTTTATTCATATTGTCCTTGTGTAAATTCTAAAAGCTTTTGCAGTTATGCAAGTTCTACACTATCAAGCCAATGTAGAAGTCCAGCATGAAATGAAACCATGCTAACCAACAGAAACAAAACCAAAAATCTTCCTTCTTGTACAGGGATACCCATGCACTATCCTCATATGAAGGTTTTGTTTGGGTTGCTATGGCCAAGATGCTGCCATAAACTGACTGACTATGTACACACCTAATGCCACACTAACACTTATCAAGGCATGATGATGTAAAATTAATTCAGCTGAGGAAGTCAGGACAGATCAAAACTGAGATTTGGCTCAGTAAACCACAGGTTACAGGGCTGCTGCTTGTCATTGTTTAGTCCACAGTCTAATTTTTCAAATTATGGAAACTCACTTTTTATAGAGCTCTTGCAACAGCTCTATAAACCCCGAAGACAGCACATCCTTCCTTTTGCACAGGAAGCGTCCCCACTACATTGGACATCCCACACAGTACCAGCATTTCACAGTGCTTCCCAAAACAAATCAAAGCGTCAGCCAGAAGACTGCATACATTCAGAATGACCAATCAAAACCACTGCCCAAGCAGCTGATATAGAATACTCACATTCACCATTTAGTGTGAATAAAAGATGGAGTTTAAACATATGGTATTGTACAAAAGTCAGGGGCTACACAGATTGTATACACTGAGTTTTGCCAGGCTTAGTACTGAACTACAAGCCCATGCTCAGCACAGAGCTTAAATAACTCATATAAAAATACTTTAAATGTCCTGGCATTCTCAAAAATCTTTGGGTTTGCCAAGTTTGCAAAACTTATTAAACCTTTGAAATTCAGCTGCCTTCTGGGTTTTGTTAGGGCTCAGGGTGGGCGGGAATTGACTTACAGGTTTTCACCTTGTCATAAAATACCCATGAAAAGTGACAGGCAGCACCTAATTTCAAAATACATTCTCATAACTGTCAAACCTTTTCCAGACATCAACAACAAGCAAACATGTAGGACAAGAAGAAAATTTTCACTTGAGCTTTCACGTTCCTTAATTACTCCAAATGTAGAATTCTACAGACAACTTCTAATACTGAAAGTTAATTGAAGTTCAGCACATCCAAATTAGGCTGAAAAACGTTGCCTCCCAAATTCACAAGCACATACTTGAGAATGGAAGAGAACTGGAAAGGACGGCATTTATATATCTAATAAAGCCATCCAAATTTCAAATCCTGTTAAATGCAAAACAAAATTCTGAAAACCACATTACATCGCAAAGGATAGGCCATGAGAAGCAGCCACCACAGCATATTCTGTCACTGACTGACAAAGCATCCAATACAAATAAGGAACCCTTTAAAATTAACTCCACTAGAAATGCGGATGTGTTAAATAAAGCCCCAGCTGTAATTGCTGCCAAGTTCTAACAGAACGTAGTACAGGCAAGCAACAAAGTCCATTGCTTTAAGCTCATTATACTGTAAAGAGCTCTCACAATACATTATTTTGATTGGTATAAAAACAAACAAAAAACAAAAAACCCACCACAACATTAAATCTCTAAAACCTGTAAATAAATGATGATGACAGGAGTTGTCAGATACTCAGATGTTAGGAAAAACTAGGTCACTGCTGCACATAGCCAAAAAATGGACTTAAGAACAGAAGCGGGAAGCACTTACTTGAGTTTCAAAAAATGTTTCCCGTGTTTTCAAATATCTTCCTGTTCCAGATCAGGATAAGAGAAGGAAAAGTCTTAGGAAGAATGACTTTGTTAACCTCAGCTGCCAACTGAGTACCACAGAGCTGGTTGCTTGCTTGCACACAGGCCCCCCCCCCCCCAGTGGAAGGGGGAGGAGAACCAGAAAAAAGGTAAAACCCAGGGCTGAGACAAGAACATTTTAATAACTTAAATGTAATAAAATATAGTAACTGTAATGAAAAGTGGGGGAAGAAAAGCTAAAACCCAAGAGAGACGAGCGATGCACAATACATTTGCTTCTGGCCAACTCCCCCCATTTTCTATACTGAGCATGATGGGCTATGGTTCGGAATATCCTTTGGTGTAGTTCAGGTCTGCTGTCCTCTCTCTGCTCCTTCCTGACTTCTTGCGCCCTGCTCATTGGCAGGGCATGAGAGACTGAAAGGTCCCTGATCAGAGCAAGCACTACACAGCAGCTACTAAAACATCCGAATGTTCAGTGCCGGGTTGGACAGAGCCTTGGATGACATGGTTTAGTGTGAGGTGTCCCTGCCCATGGCAGAGGGGTTGGAACCAGGTGATCTTAAGGTCCTTTCCAACCCTAACTATTCTATGATTCTATGTTACCAACATTATTCTCAGACTAAATCTAAAACAGAGCACTGCACCAGCTACGAGAAGAAAATTAACTCTACCCCAGCCAAAACCAGGACAAAAAAACTTCAGGCTTCATATCCTATATGAATGCTACCATAGTTGTGCTATTTGACCCAAATCACCTTTTAAAAATTCCTCATTATAACTGATTGTTCATGGAAACATTTTTGGTTTCCAACAACAGTAATTCACAGAAATATCCCCTTCACCTGACACAGCTTTTTCGTCAAAGCCGTATTTCTGATTAGCTTTAAACAGCAGAATTGGCAAAGCAAAATATTTATATGTATATATATATACACATGTTTGTATAAAACCACCATAAGCCTGTCCCAGCTCATTCCATTAGCAAAATAGATTAGCAGTAAACTCAGAGAAAAAATAACCCAAAACCTCAACGATAACACACGTTTTCCTTTTAACAAAGTTTTCTTTCCGAGGATTTATCATCACACAAAATTTACCATTTCGGCTGAAGCTGTGAATTATGCCACTTAAACCAGCGTAACTGTTGTTTATGCACCAACATAAATAGAAATCTATTGCATCACAGGCAGAAAATACTCACTGCTGAAGCAGTACAAGAGGCTGCACAAAATCTGCATCCATTATCCAAGCAGGTGCAAAATTACTTTAACAGACTAGAGTTTCTACATTTAGAAAAGGAGTAATTGTAAAGTTATTTACTAGTTACAGAAATACACTGGAATATCTGAAAATCTAAGAGTTATTCTAATATTACGACCACTAAAAATCACCCTGGAAAAGTGCAGAAATTCCACTCAGGATCAGAACTTCAAAACCGGACTTGATTCTGCAACAGTCAGCATAACATCTGTGAACAAAATGCTCACTCTCCTACAGGACTGTAACCTAAAATACTTGGCAAGATTGACTAGAAAGCAAAAGAGACAATTTCAGTTTCCGTTCCTCACATCTACGAAATCCTAAGTACTTCGTTACCCAGCAGACTTTGATCTGTAGTCCAGTTTCCACTTGGAATTATTTTTCAGTGACACATTCTGAAACCGAAAATGTCCTAGCAAAAGCTTTTTATTTTCCTATAGGATAAACTTCACTAGACAGATCTCGAAGTAAAAAAAAAAAAAAAAATAAACTCAACCCAAAATATATAACTCCTACCTGTAACTATAGAAAAGTTCAGCATCACAGTTCAAAAACTAAAATTAGACCTATCAGGTGGGCTGGATTCACATACTCCCCAGAACCCCTCCTTCTACGCCTGTCCTGTTCTTGGAAGCAAATTTAAAGGAACTTGAAGTACAGAAGAATCTCATTCTTCAGAGCCATAGATCTTTATATCATCAGTCTGGGAGGGAGAAAGAAAGAGAATAAAAGGGAAGAGACAGGATGAAGAGGTCTATCAGTTACGCACTCAGAAAATCATTTCCCTGGGTGAGTCTGTATCAAAAATCCCCTAGAACTCCGGAGAGTATGTGAGTCATGGAGCCATCAAAACGGCTCCTTCCCATGCAGTCAGCAGCAAGGAAAGCAAAAGATGTCTCGCTTCCTTACAATTTAAATTGGTTAACAAGGATAGGTTTCTAAGATTTCTGCTGAGAAGGCCAGATACAGTGAGCATACCAAGTGCACTAATGAAACAGTGAAACATTGCAGATGTGTGCGGTAGCACTGTCATCAGCATCCGGTCAGCATTTCCAATGCTACTCAGGTTCTGTAGTTTACACTAGAGTAGTTCAGTAATTTCAAATAAACAGAAAGTATTTAGCCTTCAATTTAAGGATATAGAGAGAATCAGGCAGCAAAGACTCCTCTATCCTGCTGTGTAAGAAATTAACAAGAATAAACTTTTTTTTTTCTCCTTTTTTCCCCCATCAGGTCTAACAATACAGACTGTTGTAGAGCTGCTGCGGTGGTGTGACTGGAGAACTGTTATTTCTACCTAGAAAACACATTAATTCCTCAATTCCTACTCACCCAAGACTCGTTCCATTATGAAGTGAGGCACAGGTAAGGTTAATCACTGCAAACTAATACATAACATACTTTGCGAAAAAAAAAAAACAAACCCAACTTTTAATGCAAATCAAATTAGGTCAACCTCTTATCTGTCCATAGGCACTTAAGCGAACAGGCATTCACATTAAAGACATATTATAACGAACAAAACCAACCAGAGATAGTAAACTGTATTAGAAGGAAAAACTGCATTTCCAACTTCCATTTATTCTAGCCAGTTTTACATGAGAGAGAAAAAAATCAATTTGGGAAATAAGGATACATATCACAGAGCTGCGAAGTTCAAGGTTTCTTTAAAGATTTATTTCTGGGGTACATAGATATACTGTGAGCAGTTCCAGCACGCTCAATTGAGCAAGTGTATAATTTATAGTCAGCCTATAAAACATCTTGTGTCTTTTATTTTTCATAATGAGCAGGTAAGACCAGGGAACTGAACTCAGGGGCCGACACATGTTAATAAAGGTTAACAAATCCACCAGGGCCGTAGCAAAATCTTTCTGGATTCCTGCAGAATCATCACTGCGCTTGAATATAATCAGTTCAAATACAGCCACACTAAGAGGGATTGCTTGCAATTTTTTAGATCAGAAACTTGCGTTGGGCACCTGAATGACAGGAATCCAATTCATTAAAATAAAAATATAACTAGTCATATCTTTAAGTAAAATAAACCTTCAGGAAAAAAACCCAGTCTACATCAAATCCACAAACCGAAGTGCTCTGAGGTCCTTTTTGACTCTACAGTTTCTTGCCAGTCCCAGGTTTGGTTTATTAACCAGTTATTCAGCATTTTTTTTTCTGCCATCACAGCCATGTTTGCAAGCCTACACCTACAATCCTGCCTCACCACATTTGTATCAGCACATTCTGAGAAAATCTGGGCAGCAATCCCAAAGCGCCTCTGCAGAGGAGAGAATACCCAGAGGACCTGTACACAGAGCACTAATGACAGCCTAAGATGATGCAGTCTGTGACAACCCACCCCAACCAATGGATTACAGGAAGACCAGCCATAGAAGTGAAGCTGGCAGACCCCATCAACCTCACAAAAAACCCTGCAAGCCAAATGTGTTACCAGGATGCACTTACATGACAGGATGAAATATGTTTCATTATCCACAGTTGCTCATTTAGTTTTTAGCCATTTCAGATACAGACAAAGCCTGTGCTTAGAATCTGCAATGTTAAGACTAGTTACCTCACTGGCAAGAAGTTAAAACACAAAATAAGACTTTCAAGATTTTTCTAGGTCAATAACTGATAAAGTTTCCATTGCTGCTGCTGCCTTAGCTATTTGAGGTGTGTAAATAAAGAGCATCAGCTTCCAGGCCTGTGAAACAGGCAGCTTAGCTTCCTGCAGTAACAGATTCCTGTGACAGAAAGATCAAACAAATGGTAAAAATACTTAGAAAAGTCCCTTTAACACGTTCAAACTCAAGACACAGAACCAAAAAAATTTTCCAGAAAAACTCCATGAGATGACGTACCCACTTCTGAATGTTCCTTTCAAGTATGCAACTAATTACAAAGCAGCAGGGCTTCTCTGAAGTGAAAGGAAATGTCATAAAAGCAAAGGCAGGGCAACTGGCACAAATCTCTGAATCATATTGAAGGCACTAGACATGAACATGCACTTAAAAAGCAAAACTACAGTAAACTGTCCACTCCATAACCACATCAAACATTGCCAGGTGTATCTGGAGCTAAAAATGGATTCAGGGAGTAAATCACCATACAAATATAAACCGACTCAGAGGGCTGGAATAGAAGCCATCCGCACATCTGTGTAAAGGAGGAAACCAACTCAAGCTGAGCCAAGAGCTTAGAGAATGTTTTGAGAGCCCAACACAAAACACTAAGTAGGCTTATACCGCTTTCCATGACACACCCATTTGTACACATCTTCTTGGCATGATGTACCCATCTGCATCATGGAGTCCAGCTGTTGTACCAGAGTGATATACTGATCTCTTTCCACCATCTCCAAAGGAAGGAATTCCCCTGTATTTCTTCCAAGGCATGTCACTTGGTTCATACCTCCATCGGAATTAGGTTGTTCTAACATCAGTAGCTCCTCACAAGACTGACATAAACAAGGTGAATCCTGTGTTTTGGACAAACAGCAGCTATATGTTTTGACAATCCTTCTACATAATGGTGGTCAAAAAGACAACTATTTCCTAATGCTAATGAGTTTAGGAATTAAAGCCTTTTATGACATTATGGTTCAAACATCAGCAACTGAATACAATAGTTACTAAGGCTAACTAGAAAAAAAGAGATACAGTTTCTTATGCAGCCGGTTATTTAAGGTAACTGGCAAAAATAAGCCAGATAAGCAAAAGTTATAGGGTGCAATAGCTTAACAACTCTCACCTTAAATAAATTTTAATATTTAAATCTACATTCATTAACCTTCAAGAGTGATCAAAGACACTAATTAAAAACTATTTCCCTCTTTCCTTCCTAATTCTGGTCTCCAGAGGTGCATTACACACACAAAAACCCTAACACAAATTTAACTAAGAGTATCCAAGTCCCAAATCCACAAGTTAATAGAAAGTCTTGCACTAAAAATTGAAGAAACAAATATAGCAGCACCTTCAGAGTTTTTTTAAAAAAGGAAGTATTTTGAATAAGATCACAAATGGCTAATACTTATGAGTCAAACATGTTACCAGAATCTCCTTTTTCACTGGCATCTTTTGCTTATAATGTCTGCTATTCTCCCTTATTTACCACTACCTACATGCATTAAACAGAAAACCCCACCTTTTTTTCCACTTTATTCTCCCAATCACATTCTTTATGCAGCAGGCCCACACACACACCCAAAAAGGGCAGTGCAACCAACAGATAAGAATCCCTCTAAGTGCAACCATGTCCCAAGCGTACTTAGTGCCCAGAATGACTCTCGTTCACAGAAAAATAAATGAAATTTCTCATCACAAACCTTATTTTAAAAGACTACAGAAGGTCTCTAAAATATCGCTTAACATAACATAAGTAGGAAAGATAGCACAAGCCCCGTTCTTCACGCCACGGAGGCTGGTTCTTACATAAGCATTACCATATGCTCCAGGGCCCGTCTCCAGCAGGCAATGGCCGGGCCTCCCCGCTGCCCGCCCGGCTCCCAACACAGGGCACCGCTCCGCCTCTCACCCGCACGGCGTGCAGCGCCGGGACATCAGGAAAACGGTGTGGGAATACCGACAACTGGCTGCCGGAAGCAAGAAGCAAGGCCAGACCCCAGAAAGGGAGGGGAGCACTTCGGTCACGGCTGCAGCACCGAGCAACTCATTCCCCGCGCCGAGGTGAGGCAAGCCGCGCCGCCAGGCCGAGCACACGTACATGCAGGCTCTACGGCCAACCCTCCGAACCCCTCTACACACCCTCCCCAATGGGCGACTTATTTCCTGCCAGCCGCCAGCGCGGCGAAACCCTCGCGTTCACCGCCGGCGCTGCAGAGCCCCTCGCATCCTCCCCCGGGCAGCTCCGCCGCCTCTGAACTCTAGTAACCTCCGCACAGCTCGCTGCGAGCCACTGCCGGCGGAGGGAGGGGAGCGGCAGGAGGAGGATGAAGGGGGCCGATGGTCACTGCGCGCAGGAGAAGCCGGGGGAGCCCCGCACACGCGTGAAGCACCGGGGTGCGTGCAGGGGCGCCCTGAGGGGCGGGGGACGGACACGCGCGTGCCTGAGGCGGCGGGTGGGGAAATCACCTGGGCCCGCGGGTTCGCCGCCTCCTCCTCCTCCTCCTCTTGGTCCTGCTCCCCGATGTCGTGGCGGAGCTCCGCGCCTCACAGCGACGACTGTGGCGGCGGCTCGGTGCCCGGCGGCAGAGCAGCTCCTCGAGGCACCATGGCCGCGCCGTGCACGCCTCAGGGCGCCAACACCTCACGGCCCCACAGACAGGCAGCCATGGCCCCGCTGCTGGCGCGCGCGCCCCCCCCCCCCCCCCCCAACCCGCTCCGCGCATGCGCCCGCCAGCCCGCAGCACAGCGGCGCCCCGCCCGCGGCCGCGGTGGAGCGGTGAAGCGTAGCGTACGGGGTCCGTTCCTACGTTACAAACGTGCGCGGAGAAACGCGGCAAGGGGTCGAGAGAGCAGAATGTGCTTTTTGAGCGGCAGGCACCGGTTTGGGGTGGAAAGCGCCGTTCCCCGGGCGTAGGAACGTAGCCGGGGAGGCTGCGCGTTATGTTAGTTGCCCCTAATGCCGGCTACCCCCGCACCACGGTGTTAAAACACACTCCGGAAAAGGCAGAGGGTTGGGGTTAAGTTCCGTGGGGAGAGCAGGGTTTGGGTTCTGGGTCCTCCCGGGACGTGCGAACTCGCCAGGCAGCTGCGAGTCTGTAGGATGACTCACAAAGGCCGGTCAGCAAGATCTGAGGTAGCGTCTGGGCAGATGCTTAAAAGGCAGCTCTGCTATTTTAATAATACTCTTCACTGGCCTCATGGAACACAAAGAGCCGCATTGATTTCAAATGCTAAGGTTGTCTCTGTGCTTTTTTCCAGTGGTGTACTGCAGAAGTCACCTTTGGTGTGAGATCAAACAGAAAATACCGGCTTTTTGTCTGTCTGCACTGACATTTTCAGCACAGGAGACCTGTGCTGGGGCAGCTCCTGCAGCTCAGCAAAGCTCAGGTCGCTGTTCAGGAGCTCACACCTCACATCCTGTGCTCACAGCCCTTGCATGAAATGTTCCTCTGATGTGCACCCATTCTGTAAAGGCTGCATGGCCAGGCCACAGCATACTAAGGAAAAATCATGACTCAAGAGAAATAATGTTTTTTACCTTAATATCTGAAAAAATTACAAAGCCACATTGTCTGAGACACAAAAAAAAAGCTGCAGTGAGGAATGAGGGGATACACTGAACTGGAAAATCCTGTAGTTCACAAGGGTTGGGCCAGCCAACTTTGTAATTGCTTTTTTCCATCCATCTCTAATGAGAACTGGAACATTCACAGCCATGAGTATTAGCAATGTGTAGCCTTGACACAATGTCTTTAACTGTGTGAAGATACTAAAATAAAGGGATTGGGTGCCCATCCATGTTCTGCTTTGCAAAATTACCCTTGTCTGAATACCCAACGGTTTTCCAAACACCAAAAGAGAAAAGCAGTTTGAATGTGCCTGTGTTAACTTCTACCAAATCCAGGATTAACCCAGGACCTGTCCTCTCCCTAGCTGCAGTCAGGCTGTAGTGGAACAGAAAGGAGCCCAAATGGCACAACTGATGGAGCTCTCCTGGACATAAGCCTTTGCTCCAGCACCATAGGGGAGCTCAGCTTATTGATACAATTCTTCACAAGCTTCAGATTTACATGTTGTTTTTAAAGTAGCAGGCTTTTATATTGTAAAGCTTTTCATTTAAAGCTATCAGTTCATGCATTGATTCCCCAGATTCCCTAACTCAGTAATTCTTAGAACAAATATGCATGTTCAGCCAAACTAAGGACATGCATCTCCACGTGGTTATTGCTTCAGCCAAACTAAGGACATGCATCTCCACGTGGTTATTGCTCACAAGTACTCTGTACCCTGATCAGGCTCATGAGGTTTATGGAGACCCTTCTGCACAGGGCTTCTCTCGCTCTCCTACGCCGTTAGCTTCCTCCTTTGTGATTTAACACATTCCTACGCTACAAGTACTTCAAGCTCTTGTTTTATGCATTTTTTAATTAATTGTGCCACTATCACCTAATTCTTCTGTTTTATTTGGGGAAATCACACTACTCCAAACCCTAGACTCCTGCAGACCATGGGAAAACAATGGCATCACGGCCTCCAGACCCTCCATTGTTCCTGGCTCTGCTGTGGCACTGCTCACCAGCACCTGCTGGTACTCTGCTGCTTACCACAGGGACTCCGACTCAGCTGCCATACCAGATGTAAGAACTGCAGCTTTATTTCTAGGGCTTTCTTGTCTTCTCATGCCATACATGGAATAAAAAATCATGAGTTGCTTCTTTTCTGTTCTTTGTGGGCTTGGTTCAATACCAACTGAGGTCAGGGTGATGGTGCAGGATCTGCAAATTTCACCACCTGTCTGCAGTACTACTTGTCAGAAAAAAAGCAAGCAGCAGAGAGGCACAAATATATATTCACAACTGCAGGCGGCAACAGGTACTTAGAGGAGATGGAGTGGAAACCTCTTACTATTTTAGAAGTAATTATATAATGAATATATTGTAGCAAGTCACCAAACTTCTCGCTTCACTTTGCAAGCAAACAATAAGAACTGAACCCCACCTTTACTTCATGTTATCATCTCTCAGCATTTATCTGTGAAAATATGTTCCTCCACAAAAGCACAGGTTATCTATTGGGCAGAGCAGGTAGGTGGTGTTACCATTGGCTTGTCAGGCGTGTCTTCTGAAAAGCACCTCAACTTTCTGCCTCATTTCTCTGGAATTTTAAAAGCCTTTCCTCCATTTGACACTGGGCAGCTAAGAATTCTGAACTCAATGACTGTTTATTTCTCATTATCAAGAGAGGCATTTGGATTCCAAACATTCAGCGATCAGCACCAAAGACTGGTGGGAGCCACTGTGGTAACATCTCATTAAAACTCTCAAAAGCCCTTCTCCAAGTTCAGATATTGTGGAAGCTTCATTTGTCCATGTGGATGGACAAATGCCAGCCCCCCAAACTGCTTACAAAGAAAAACCCTCATAAGAATTCTCAAAAGCAGGAAAACAGGCTGACATAGGACACTGCATGCCTAAAGTGGACAGTAACATGGGCAGTTTTATTTGAAGCTTTTTACAAGCCATTGTTTCAAAAACAAAAAATCAGACATACTATGTATAAGCAAAGGAACATCTTAACAGGTAGGTTATATTGCATCAAGTCAGAGAAAAGTTAAATAAAGCAAGAATTAAGATTGCCTGCAAAACCTAATCTGGTGTCTCGTGCAGATGCCTTACAATCCTGATGGCAGCCAGCCCCCAAAGCCTTTGTACTCTCTTCTTGCAATTTTATCCCATTCACTAAATGAAGGAACAAATAAACTTAAATTGCTGCAGAAACACATACCCGGACACAGGCACTGGGAGCATTACTGGGTTCCACAAGGGCAAAACAGCTGGTGCATCTCTTTCTCTGATTCACCTTCTCTCACTCCATAGCCCTATCTGTGACCCTATTTTCTAAATTTCTCCTCATCACTTAGCTTCTCATCAACTCTCATTTTGCCTCTCATTCTCACTGCTTTTCAGAGGTTTTTCTAGACATTCGGCTAGTTCCAGTTTCTCAATTTCATATTTGTTTTCACTCTCTTCGGGAAACACTTATGCAGTACCTCTGATAATTATATATCTCATATGATTACATACATTTTTACCACTTTTATAACACTGGAAAGCACTGACTCCAAACAAATGAACAGCTGCTGTGATTTACAACTTACCTAAAGGGAAGCCATGCCAATCTCTGTGTTGAGATGCTGGAGAGCTGGGTGGTGATGTAAGGAAAGTGATGAATCAGGTTTTGTTTGGCGAACAAAAGCATTACAGTTCTCTCCCGAGATCCCTTGCCAGTGAGGCATAATCTAGAATACAAAGAATTGAAGTAAATAAAATAAAAATAATTGGGCTGAATAGTGGCAGAAGAATAACAGTTGCATTCAGAAAGTGGAAATCATTTGGTATACTGGTACGAGCATCTAGTATTTATAGCATTTCACAATGCCAACATTAACTAAATAATCCTGAAAAACCTGCTGTTATGAAACTATATAAATATTATTCTAACCTTCACTTTACTGATAAGGAAGCTGAGACAAAGACTTACTGTATTAGTGATAACTTGAAAATGGGTTTAATTTCAAACTTGAGAGATTGCCATGTCTCTGACTGAGCTGCCAGCTGTTAAAGCACACCACATTACTGAACACTGGGAATTCAGCTGTTGGTGTTTGCATTCCAAAGCTACATTGCTAGGGCACAGTGATGGCAGTGTCCAGTAAACCATGGTGCCTGGTGTGGAACACTGAAGTGGTCATGAACAGCATGGGCAGCTTGCACATGCATCTGCATTGGGCTGGAACCGCTTGAACGGTACAGGCTTGAAGAGTCTGACATTCTTGGACATCACTGCTTTTACTGCCTGCTTAGAACAAATTACAAAAGGAGAAGAGAAACTGGGAAAAAGTAGCAAAAGTATTGTAGGAAACAGAACCATAGAATAGTTAGGATTGGAAAGAACCTTAAGATCACCTAGTTCCAAACCCCTGCCATAAGGGACGCCTCACATTAGACCATATTGCCCAAGGCTCTGTCCAACCTGACCTTGAACACTGCCAGGGATGGAGCGTTTGCCACTTCCTTAGGCAACCTGTACCAGTGCCTCACCACCTACACAGTAAAGAACTTCGTCCTTATATCTATCCTGAAATTTCTCTGTTTAAACCCATCAACCCTTGTTCTATATCTACAATCCCTGATGGAAAGTCCATCTCCAGTATCCTTGTAGGCCCTCTTCAGATACTGGAAGGATGCTATAGTAAATAATAGTAAAAACAGTCAATAGAGGAAACAAAAAAGCATAAAACAGATTAAAATACACTGGTACCAAAGTGTATTTTAAGGATTCTTCTATTCCTAGCGGAGAGAACATGGGCTCTGCTTTAGATTTTTTTTCCTTACATGGGTTCAATTTAGAATTGCAGTAGAGTGACTGGCGTATAGTCAAATGAGTTTTCTAAATAAAAAAGAAATTTGGGAAAAGGGAAACAAAAAAGGTGCAAAATCTTGAAATCTGGGATGTGGCTCATTCACAGCCTGCATCACATTAACATCTGCACAGACTCTCTACCATTAAAGTTGCAGAATAGAACAAGTATTTAGCATCTCTCAGCCTGGCAATGCCACCATTGTGTGCTTTCTCACTCATGAGATCACATACAGATGTGACAATCTTTCTCTTAAATTTCAAAGGAACTTTTTGATCTTTCCATACAGTTTTCAGCTTTACATGATGATTTTAAAGGATTCTTACCTAGCATCCCCTAGAATTGCTAGTAGGAATTTTGCTCCTACATGCAGCATGAATAGAAATTTAGGAGATGAGCTCCTGGGCTTCAGCAGTTATGCACAGAAGCATATTCCTCAAAACACTTGCTGTGAGTATGAGGTACTGAAAGGGATCCAGAAGGCATCAGTTTGACATGCATTCATTTTATTTCACTCTGGAGCATCCCAGGACATAATGCATATCAAGGTGAAAGGCAACACACATTTGCTTTAAAAGTCCCCCACTGCTTTTCCTTTCTCCTTGCTCTGCAAGTTTACCACAGTGCAAACACAGAGTACCACCACAAAACAAATTTCTGAGTGCAAAGAAAAGATGATGCTGTTTGGGCTCTGAACTATAATTACACAGCCTTAGTCAAATTACTGTACCACTTTGCCCTTATTACGGTTGGGACTGAGCACCACCATGTGTTTTCACAGCTAAGTAAAAGGACATATTTGTCTCTGCCACATGAATGTGGGCAGGACTAGAGCACTTTTCAACAGTGCCTAGCACAAGGACATCCTAGTCATAGCTCAAGATACTAAAACACCAGTATCATACCAGAAATGAAATATGCATAAACACTTATACTTCTTCATATTACTCCTCAAATAGGAAAAAAAAACCCAACCAAACCCTACTGCCTCCTCAAGAGAGCTTCTTAAAAGCCAATCAGAAAGTAATGAAAACATATTTTTAAAAGATTCCAGAGAGGTGGTAACACTATATTATAATTTTCATAGCATGATTTTTCAAATGGGCCTGGAGGGTGTATAGTTTAATGATAAGGTGTGACTTTAATTAGGATTTGTAGCTCTGGAAACTTTCCAGCACTACTGTAATGTGCTGCCTCTGTGCAGAGGACAACTGTGTACCATTAAAGGAAAAAGCAAACCCTTCATGACCGAGATATGCACATAGTGACTGGTTTTACATGGATTTAAGTGCAGTCAGAAGCTAAACTTGGCGTGAACAGTCACAGCAGCAGTCTCCAATTTGTCCCAGTCATTTAGAACCAATGTGCTTTTATGCTGAAAACTAAATATAGAACAGAACTCAAAATACATATCCAGACAGGAAATGCATTGAATTTGTATCAACTCAGGGAAGAAACCAGGCTTAAATGCAGTTTTTGTTTATACTGCACTTCTTCACCAAGATTTACTTACACTAGGAATAGCTCTTAGAAGTTACAGCAGACCTTCTAAAGGAACTTGTACTCGGTGCACAGCTGCTCACCTCTGCTCTTTTGTTCCCTTTCCTATTTATCACCAAATGACAGAGAAGAATTATCTAACCTCTCCTCAGAGCAAAACCTAAGATGAGAAAGGACCTAAACTTTCACTTCCTTCCTCAAATTTAACACTCTCATTACTGATACCAAGCAGGACTGCAGTCTGCGTCATCTCCACTTTATTTCACATCTGGAAGAAAAGAAACTTCACTGCAGAACATTTTTTTTCCTTCAAACTATTTCTGCAAAGCAGACTACCTGAGTACAGAAGGTCATCTTTGTGCAAAATGTATTTTTCCTTTTCCATGTCCATGCACAAAACCACTGCAGCTGAAGCCCAAGAATCCCAACACAGCTGAGCAGCAACACTTGATTCAACAGACCCGGTAAGACAACATGCCTGTACAGAGTCAACTTAGGAGGTAAGAGCACACTGAGTCAGGACCCCCGGCTGCAGAGAAATCTCCTTTCAGGGTTAGTAACGAGAAAAACACATGGAGGAGCAAACGCCACACACAGCAGCTCCCTCCACAGCCCTCTCCCGGGCCTAGGCCATGCTCTACCGGACTCCAGCCGGCTCGGCAGCACGGTGGCCGTGAGGGGAGCGCGGGGGGCCTGGACAGGGTCCTCGCTCCGCGGCTACCGTGGATTTTACCTCACAAACCCACCATCTCCTGCGTGAGCCGAGCAGGAGCAGCCCGATGAGCTCTCCTCAGGCGGGCATAAGAGGTGAAACATCCGCCTCGCCTCACCGCCTGCCCGCTACAACAGCGACAGGATCTAACCTCCCTCCCCATCACCACTCGGTCAGCGGGAAAACCGCTCGCATCCGGGCCTCCCCTCTCGCCGCTTCCGGTGGGCGCCAATTCCGCTTCCGGTGCGGCGGATCGCGGGACGGTGCCGGTTCCGTTACCAGGGTGAGGGGCCGCATCGCGCTGCCGGGGGTGCGGGCAGCGATCAGCAGCGGCACTGCAACCCGGTGGGCTGCGGGAGCGCCGCCGCGACCCCGATCGCCGGGGCGGTCCGGTGGGTCTGGGCCCGAGCCCGTCCGTGTGCGGCAGAGGCCGGGCTTTACTGGGCCGGGGTGAGGCAGGGCCGGTGGCGGATAGACGGGGCCAAGCGCGGGGGCTTGTCTCGGCTGGGTCGGTAACCCCATAATGTCTGCGGGGCGGGAGCGGCTTCCCTGGGGCCGGCAGCAGCTTGTGGGGCTCCTCGCTCGCCTCGCACCGTGTCGGTGCTGGAAGAGCCCCGAACAGGAGCCGGGGGCAGCGAACCTCGGCTTGTGAATCCTCGGATGCTATCCAGGGATGCGGTTGCGGTGGTGGCTGACCCGGAGCAGCTTCGATTCGAAACCTCGTCTCTCCACCTGTTGCGGGGTGGTAGAAAGTGCTGCGGTCCCGCCAGCAGCATCGCGTGTCCTCTGACTGGGGTTATGTTCGGTGGTGCTTAATGAAACTGAAAGATGCGGATGTTTCTCTTTTAAATAGCCAAGAAAAGTGGCGTAAGGCAACAGTTTAACTACAACAACACAACTTAAGCACTTTCCCTCTGACCTAATGACCTTCCAACCTGCAGGCTCTTGGTGGTAGGGGCTCTGAAGATGTAGTTAAACCAAACTGAGCTTCAGTTTTGCATTGCATCCGGCACCGATGGTAGAAACTTTAAAAATCCCTGTGTCTTTCTCATTTCTTCATCTATTTTCTTTTAATCATCAATTCTGGTCATCACAATTAGTCCCTTAGCATTTTGGCATTGAATAAAGGTATCATTTCTGCCTGGTGTTAATAACGTTCATCCCAATAGGACTGTAATTCAGTAAGGACAGGCGCTGGGTGGGTTCTCACCTTTAGAGGGATGATCTTTTCAATTTAGCACTGGATAGAGACTTGAAGTTTTCTCACAGTTCTTGCCCTGTGCATTTTCTTGCAGAATGATTTGAGGTGTGTGGTACCGGTGAGAAAACAGACAATAAACTCTTCTTTTGTAAACTTAGTCTAGGGATTATGGACAGGGATAGCTTATGATCATCAACTTGCTTGACGCTATGGAGTCTGAACCTCAGATGATTTCTTGGTACTTCTAGGATCCCTTTTTCATGAGTCTGTTTTTTCACTGGGTAATGCCAGGTCCCGTTCTGAGTTGGGAATACTGGGTGGGGGGGAGGGGAGTGAGAAGAAAATTCATTTTTCTGTTGTCAGTTTTCCTCTTCAATTTGTTTTCAAGGCTCTTAGAAGGAATAGTGTAGAGGTGTGGCTTGTAGTGTCCTCAGCAAGCAGGTTTTATCTAGCCCTCTGTTTCTCATCTGATCTGAGCTTCATGGATGCACAAGTTGTTGTTCACTTCTAATAGGCTGTACTGTGTGAATGAGAAGTATTTTGTCAGAGAGCAGGTAACTTCTGAGAATACGATGCTAGAGAGGGAGGGGAATCAGAGTTTTGGATTTGGATTCTGAGAATTTTCAGAATTGCCAGACCTGTATTTCTTGGTGTAATGTATTCCTTGAAGGCTGATAGCCTCAGGGGTTTTTTTCTACAATTGTGCTCTCTCGTGTTTTCGAATACGAGTCTTTTGAGGACAACCTTGCCATTAGTGGTGCAGAGGCTTTTTCTGCATCCGTTGACAGTCTGTAGCAGCCTTTTTGTACCTTTCTTTCTCCTTGATTCTCTGTTTCCAAGCTTTAATGGATAAAACCACGTTCTTTTTCCTTTCACATAAAGCTAGAAAACTTGGTTTTCTGCTGTGTTTAAGGTAGGACTAAAATATTAAATACAGTTTGTATAAACAGTCTGTGTAAATTAAAGACAATATAATTATGGCTGTTTTGTCAGCACTGCAATGAAAGTGCAGTTCTTACAGTGTAATGCATTGTGTAGGTGTGTATTTTGGGTTTGTTTTCAAACTCCTACTTTGATATTGCTACAGTGAGACATGAGCTGGGGTGTGTATTACTGCAGGTATTGCACAGTGAAAGTGATCAGAGAAAACCAGTGCTAAAAATGAACTGTTGGCTTCAGAACTATGTTTATGGGTTTATATATTTTGCATATTTCACATTTGCCATTTGTTGTTACACATGTACGATAGCCATGGCTGGTTCGGTTGCATAATTATTGCAGAGGACATTTCTGAGCTTTGAAATGACTTTTATGATACTGCAGTACTCTGCTTGGGTGCAATGAACAGGCTGTACCTGCACAGAATGCACAGCAAATGAGCATATGCTGGAGCAAATGGTGAATGTGACATTGCTAAATACATTGAAGTGGAACTCGGAGTCCCAGTTTTAGTGCTGTTCTTTCTCCCTTGGTTTCAGCATTTAATCAGCGTGTTTATTATCTGCTTATGCAAAACAAACGGCTCTTTGATGTACAACATAATGAAAGATCAAAAATAGTTTAAATAGACTGTATGGTTTGTCTCCTGAAAAGAGCAGTTCTCCTGTTTCCTCCTTACATGATCATTGTATTTTCCTCCTGCAGCAGATTTTTCAGAAAATAATACTGAACATATGCTTCCAGGATGTCTCTCCCTCTCATAATAAAATGGGGTGGACAGGAGTATACAATAACCTCTCTGTCAGAAGAAGACACTGTGTTGGATCTGAAGCAGTCTCTTAAAGGCCTTACTGGAGTGTTACCAGAGCGTCAAAAACTACTTGGACTTAAAATGAAGGGTAACTATTAATATTTGCTATTTGTTGTGGATATGCCTGAAATGTTCAAAGATGAACATCCTTTGAGCCTAGCCAGGATGTGTATACAGGTCATCTGCCAGAATGAACATAAACATAGAAATGTTATACATCACGGGATGTAGTTTATTATTGATACATCTACCTGGTCATTTTTTGATGGCTGACATGGAAGTGCTGCAAACGTATGTTAAAAAAAGTTAAATTGCTGCTAGCCAGGCCAGCAATATATCTGTATATAGAAGAAGATGAAAATACACCTTGAGGTGTTCCGGTGTTTAAAGGGGTAGCTTGTTTCAATTAACCGTGAAAAGTTGCAACAGTTTTCTAAAATCTCTCTACCCCATTAAAAAAGAAGCAATTATCTGCTTGCATTATAGGCAAACCTGCTGATGATGATGTTAAGCTTGGAGCTCTCAAGTTGAAACCAAATACTAAAATTATGATGATGGGCACTCGTGAAGAGAGTTTGGTAAATATTTTAATTGTTTATTAACTTAAAATAGGAAAAAATGCTTATAGGTCTTCTAATTATGATTATCGGAATATTCAAAATTTAAAATCAGTTGAAAAATGGCATTACAGTAGATTTCTGTTGGTGTTTATTTTTGTACATAAAGCTTTTCTGCAGAACTCTGCTAGCAGTGTATTCATGAAACTCCTGTATTGTCCTGGATTTGAAGTACAAATCTATTATTATGATACTGACTTCTCAAATCTGAACAATCTTTGGTATATTTCAGTAATTCCACTAATAAAATGAAATCATTTTGGTTAAATAGTACTTTTGTCTTGTAATGTGCAGTAATAGGAACTTGATACCAGATGTTGTTTTCCTTCAGCGATCCTAGTTACCTTTTATTATTATTGTTCCTCTAGGAAGATGTCCTTGGGCCACCTCCTGATAACGATGATGTTGTCAATGACTTTGATATTGAAGAGGAAGTTGTGGAAGTAGAAAACAGGTTAGGAATTGTAGCTATTGAAAGACAGCCCTGTTATTGAATGTTCAATATGCATTTTAATTAACTGGAACTTTCTGCACTGTTACATTAGGGAAGAAAATCTACTAAAAATTTCCCGCAGAGTTAAAGAATACAAAGTGGAAATTCTGAACCCTCCTAGAGAAGGAAAAAAGCTGCTGGTGCTAGATGTTGATTATACACTATTTGGTGAGATTTTGTGCTACTTGTGGGTTTTGTTTAAGAGGTCAGTTTATTTGCCAGTTCACATTTCTTGAGTTTTGCTTTACAAGTCTACTTCAGTAACTTTGGTATGTGTTGTACTGTATCATTTCTGTTTTGTAATATTTTGGGGTCTTCTCATATTTTAAAAAACATGGGCATTTTAAGCATTGCATATTGTTGATTTTAGTGCAGCAACTATTTACTTTCTTCAAGAAGACATAAAAAAGTAGTGATTTAGTGTTCTATCCAAATAATCTCTTTTGACCAACTTATGTTTTGGACATCACAGTGACAGAGTGAGATATTGTAAACTAACATCTCTGTCTGTACCTGATTGAGTCTATTTTTGGGGGGCGTGGGAAAATAGCTTCAAATTTTATTTCCACATTGTTACCAAATGCACAAAAAACATGTTTTACTTGAAAATTCTGCCAGACTGGTTTCTTTGGAAGCCAGAATTTTCCTTATGACTTAATTTTCTAGGATGTAGGTGTGTCACAGTAGCTTGACTATAAGCAGTAATAAGCTTGTCTTATTCTTTTTCCTTAGCTTTCCTTTTTGATGAGATCTGTTTACAATCTGAGATCAATATTCAACCTATTAGTCAGTTTAACATTTTTATTTGGAGGTGTTCTGCTAGCAGAATTTGGCATCAGTTTTCTAATTGGAACAAGCAATGTTTGCGTGTCTGAAATAAGCTTGATATATGCTCACAAAATTACTGGACTAGGTTTAAAAGAATGTGTTTCGTATCTGTTCCAAGTGCACGGATGAGCTAGTTGGCTTGACTCTTCAAAGATATTCAGACCCACAGATCTCCAAATACCTTTAAGAATCAAAGACCTGCAAGATAAATATCCCTTCTGTTTCTTCTTTCCACCTCTAAAATGGGAATGGTAGTTTGCTATGAGTTCGTTCATAATTTTGAAGTGCCTCAGTGCTTCCTTCATGAAACCTTTAGGTCTCTGGATAGATAGGAAAGTCAGAATGAACTTTCATAACTTAACCTAAACTTTAATAATGGATTGCTTATCTATTACATTCTATTTAGATCACAGATCATGTGCTGAAACTGGGGTAGAACTGATGAGGCCATACCTTCATGAATTCCTGACATCTGCATATGAGGATTATGATATTGTAATTTGGTGTAAGTTTTATATTCAGTACTTAAGACTTTATTGTAAATTGTCAGAGCTGAGACTCCAGGAGGGAATTTATATATTGCTTTTTAGAGTGAATCACAAGTTCTAAACCAATACATGAATGTTGAGTATTAACATTCAGCAGGAATGTTCACATAGCTATTAATGCTAGTATAGAAATGTAGTATTTTTTATGTAAAAAAACACCACATATTGCTCATATGAATGGCTCTAATCACAGTATAAAGCTCAACATCACTTTACAGAGTGTGACTTTGTACAAACAAGTGCTTGAAGTAGCAGAATTGCATAAGCAATGTTCAAACACTGATAGCTATCTTTACAAGCACTCTG
The DNA here is from genome assembly GCA_009867235.2 of Psittacus erithacus. Taxonomy (NCBI): domain Eukaryota; kingdom Metazoa; phylum Chordata; class Aves; order Psittaciformes; family Psittacidae; genus Psittacus; species Psittacus erithacus. Next base: position 164,536 of record WYDI02143424.1, on the reverse strand, counting down.
AATCCAGACAATAAGTAGTGAACTGCCAAATGAACCAAAGTGTCCTGTCTACAGACTTTGCATACTGTTTCACTTCCTGTCTACAGCTGGAGAGCAGACTTGAGCCAGTGCAGGGTTTACACAATATTGAAATTGTATTACAAAATTTAGTTTCTGTGGTCTGCAACAGTGCTTCCACATACTCTTAGATCAGTGGGCAATGTGGACACTTTGTCCTTTCCAGGTCTTGTATGTCCTTATCATTGCTTCCAGAAGAAAATCCTGCACTGGCAGTATGATTTCTCAAATCAGGTTTAGCCCACTTCTTACAGTCCTGCAGACTGTAGTTAGTAACAGCTGATCTAGAAAATGGTTTAAATGCATGCAGTACTTCATCTACGTGTTCATTTGAAACATAAGCTTTTCCAAAGAAAAATAAATTTCCATGAAGGAAGTCTGGCTTCAAGGCAGTGAACCCTAAAAGCTGTAACAAGGATGAATCTTTCTGAAATTGTGTGTAAAAATTTGATATGAGCATCTTCTTGGCTTGTTTCCTTTTTCCTATCAGTGACTTGATTTGATAAAGAATTCTGTTTTCTCACTTTTGTTTCAGCTGCCACTAATATGAAGTGGATTGAAGCTAAAATGAAAGTAAGTTGTTCTGGAAATGTATAATTTGTTTCTAGTCTGATTAGCTGTTCATGTAGTTGAGCTCATGCGCAACGTTATAGAGCAGCAACTGGTCATATGGATCAAAACCTGAGGGTTTTTAATCTTCAGTCACTTTAAATTATCTCTGTCACAAAACTGGATTAAATCTAATTTTAGAATTCCACACAAACTGTCAGCAGTAGGTGCTAAATTTAGCAGAACTAAACACAAGTCACTACCTGGTGAAACTGAGATTAGTCACATAGCATTCACAGTTGCTTTCATCTTTCCTCTAGAGTTCTAATCCTTGAGTGTAATGTAATTTTCTTTTTAAAGGAGCAGACAAATGTGGCATGCTGGAATAGGTTATCAATAGGAAACTCTTTTCGTATTTATCTTGTGCCTCTTGCAGCTGTGTGGTTCTGTTTCTTCCTCTGTGTTATTAAACATCCGTAAGAACTGCTCTTTCAATCCTAGTTTCTCCATACCTAAATCAGGCAACTAGCCAGTTTGGCACAGCTGACCCAGTGATAAACGCATTTACAGTCAGGCTTAGCTGTAAATCTAATGAGCTTCCTAAGAATTGCTGTATGTTTGGTTGGTGGGTTTTTTTTAATGCTTATAAATCAAAGTTTGTTTCCATTTCAGGGAAAACTTTTCCAAATCTAAGCCTTTGTATCTATTCTTTGTTACAGACTAACCATTTTCTTTTTCAGGTTTTAACAGAGCAAAGTGCATTTTCAGTGTTCTCTTCCTCAAATTAATGAATTGCTACATTTTTTTCTAAACAAAGGAGTGATCTCAGAAATGAGAACCTTTAATCACCCATGAAGTGGAGCTAGCTCAAGTAAAATTGGTGTAGAGCCTTGCAAACATTGCACTTCTTGTGGCAGTTTTATCTCCATTTACATTGTGTCTGTCAGTGTAGTGGTAGAACTCAACCTTGTGGAAAACCATTGTTAAAAATTTCACCTGCGCTGGTCGCCTTTCTAAATTTCTGGGTTGCCTTTCCAGCCCTTTCATATTCTACTGAATCACAGCCTTTCTAGGCCTACTCCAGAATCCTGATGAGTTGAGATTCCTACCACTAGAAGCCAACTGCTGTTTCTCCTCAAACTGATAGCACCAGGGGTGCTTACCTCTGAAAGTTTCACTTTTTGTCAGAAAGCAATGGTTCCAGCAATATCTGTTTTACACTACAAAGCAGGAACAGGGTTAAAAAGAAAGGATTATCAGATAACCAAGTTTAATCTCTCACCATCTATTTATGCCTGGAATTCAAACAGTCTAGAGCATCGAGTTTTTTCAGTGTAACAGGACACTGACCCAGGTAGGCAGCTCTTTTCATTTGCAAGATTCACTTTTTCATATACAAGCAAATCAGTTAAGCGTGGCTGGATATTTGCAAGAGAGCTGTTGCAGTGGGTATTTTCTCCTTGTTCTGTAGCTTTGCATATTACTGCTGCTGCACACACCAGAAATTGTCAGCAGTATATGTGTTACAGCATGTCAGCAGATTTTGCTATTCCTTTTCAGCTTTTGAAAGGATTTGAGATGGAAATGGTACGCTCTCATCTAATCAGAGTTTTTTATTTCTGAAAATGATATTTTCCTTAGAGTCTTTATTTCAGGAGCTATCAAAACTTTACAGTGCAAATTGGCAGATTTTTGATACACTGGTTATCTTGGACGCGTTTAGGAGGAAAGGGTAACAATGAACTATTACTGTGTATTTCATCTTCGATTGGGCCATGATTTACTGGAAGAAACTGTCCTGGTTTTGGCTGGGGTCCTACTAGCTGGTGCAGTGCTGTATTTTAGATTTAGTATGAGAATAATGTTGATAACACACTGATGTTTTAGTTGTTGCTGTGTAGTGCTTACCCTCATCAAGGACTTTTCAGTTTCCTATGTTCTGCCAGTTAGCAGGGTCACAAGAAGCAGGGAGGGAGCAGAGCCAGGACACCTGAGCTGAACTAGCCAAAGGGATGTTCCATACAATAGAACATCATGCACAGTGTAGAAACAGGGGGGAGCTGGCCATGAGCCACCGATCTCTGCTCAGGTTCAGGCTGGGCATCAGCCAGTGTGTGGTGGGCAACTGTGTTGTGCATCACTTGTTGGTTTTTTTTTGGGGGGGGGGTTGTTTGGGGCAGGTTTCATCCTTCCCCTCTGTCTCTCTGCATATATACACTTTTATTATTTTTATTATTATTAGGTTTTATTTCAGTTATTAAACTGTTCTCGACCCATGGGGTTTTTACCTTTTTTGATTCTACTCCCCATCCTGCCAGGGGAAGTGGGGGGGAGTGAGCAAACAGCTGCATGTACTTTGTTGCTCTCTGGGCTCAAACCACAACAGGAACAAATAGCAGACAATACTCAGGTGCTGTCCTTGCTACAGATATTGAGTGAAGTTGAGGCATGCAGAACTTGTGAGAGATTATGCATGAAGGTACAGGCAAGACCTCTCTGTATTTTGCCTTTTCTGCAAAATTGCTTTGATTTATGCTGACAGTTGGTAAGTTTATGATAGTAAACCCTGAAAAAAAATTCCTATTAGGTTTTTTTTCTCATGGTAGACTGCTGTACTTTTATGATTCTCATTAGGTAAAAACATTTAAAACCTCCCAGATGCCTATTTTTAGTGTGTCTCTGGTGATCCTCATCAACTCACACTTTGACAAACAGTGTATTATAATTGTAGTTCTAGTTGCACAGCAGTAAAACTGTCATGATTAGAAGCTTTAATAATAAATCTTTGTGATGCAGGAGCTTGGAGTGAGTACCAATGCAAACTACAAGATAACTTTCATGTTGGACAGTGCTGCCATGATAACAGTGCACACTCCTAGAAGAGGACTTATAGATGTAAGTGCCTATTTTTTCCTAATCTTCTTCTGCATTCAACCAGCATGTTATCTTACCCCTTTGAATAATTCAACAATAAAGTTGTGCTGGAGTTTTCATGCAAGAAAACTGAGAATCTTGGAAGCATATATTTGGGTGTTTTTCTACTGAAATTCTTGATGTTCTGAGTAGTACATTTGGATGCTGCTGCTTTCAAATCAAATAATAAATAACGGTTGCAAGGAGATTTAGTATCAATAGAAAGGTTTTCTTTGAGGGGTTGGGGGTGTATTTACTATGTTATACTATTTCACATCTCTTATTAAAGCCAAACTACCTGATAATATTTCAGTGAAAGAATGTAAGTGTCCATTCAAGTCTGCACTCAAGTTCCTATAGACTGGTATTGTCATCTCCTGCAGATCTAATTTACCTCAGGTACCTTGGTTGTCTTATTTTTCAGGTGAAGCCTCTTGGTGTTATCTGGGGGAAATTTTCAGAGTATTACAGCAAAAAAAATACTATAATGTTTGATGATATTGGCCGAAACTTCCTAATGAATCCACAAAACGGTCTCAAGGTAATTTTTAGCTGGAATTTTCATTTACTTCTTTTTCTTATACTTCAGGCAGCACTTTCTCACACTTTACTGTATCATAAAATAAGTCTGTTCTTAACTAGCAAAGATGCATGTTGGGTTGTTTTTTTTTGTTAGATTGTCATTTGTCTGGACTAATATTTCCCTGACAGTAGTATTAAACAAGCTTTGTCTTACTATCAAGTGAGCTTTGAAGAGACTATTGAAAATAAAGAAAAACATGATTTCTGCTTAATTTACGCCTGTGAACTATAATCAAGCTGGGCATTGCTGACAGGCACCATTGAAATACACAATGGTCAATCCCAATAGAGGTTATATTCAGAAAATAAATATCTCACTGGGAGAGGATTATCCAGAATGTTCCTTCTAGCTCAGATTTGGAAGATGTTTGTCAAAATGTTAGCAGAGCTGCAGACAAGAACATTGAATCACTAAAACAAGGCACAGGTATAATGTATTCTAAGCTGAAAACTGTTGTCAGATAAGCTTTATTTCTGACATCTCTTTTCACAGAAGCTATGATTGTAGTCAAAGGCTTTTTGTTGAAAAAAGCACATCTGGTTCCAGTGATGCCGCACAACTCAAAGCAGAGCTGAAAGCCCCTCATGTCTCCTGAAAAAATATCTATGAAATCATATCACAAAGTGTGGCAGTCCCTTCCAGATCATTTTATCTTTCTGTCTCACTGGAAGAGGAAGGCTTGAAGTGCAAGACAAAAGAAATTTCTTCCTTGTAGGCATGTCCCTACAGTCCAGTTTGCATGAATAACAAGATAAATCTTGTATGGCCACTAGTGGAAAAGGTTTTTCCTCCTCTTACCCAAGAGAAGTTATAATTTGGAATAGTACTGAAAATATATTTTAATTAGTTGGTAAATGATAGAGAATTGAAAGCATTTTTCTTACTTTGAGCAAATGGTTATAACCAGTTTATTTATTTTGTGTAGATAAGACCTTTTATGAAAGCACATTTAAATCGGGATAAGGACAAGGAGCTTCTAAAGCTCACTCAATACCTCAAAGAAATAGCAAAACTAGATGACTTCTTGGAGCTGAATCACAAACATTGGGAAAGGTAAGAATAAAAATAATTTCTTCCTTCTGTCCCTGACCCCGCTGTGTTTTGCTTGAGATTGTCTGTACAATGATCGCAAACATCTGAGCTGATGAACTTTGACATAACTTGCAGTTATGAAGGTCCTTTGAGTGGAATTTTAATAAGGCTATAGTGTTTGGGCTGCTTCCCTGAAATGATAAGATTTTGACAGAATGGAGCTTTTTTTTTCCATACTTCTCCAGCATTCAGGTCTGAAGCTTGTTTTCAATTGAAGCAATTATGCTTCCTAAAGGGAAAAAAAATTTTGAAGGAATCTGGTCCCTGGAAATCTCTCTCTTCCCACCCTTACAAAGTTAGGCTGTCAGTTCAGATCTCAGGTCCTTTGTAACAAGGCAATTTTTCTGGTGGTTACTTCAGAGGTTTAGGGTGTTACAGTGTGGCTCTGAGGCAGCATCCAGGTTGTGTGGTATTACAGTATTCATCAGATCCAAAATATGTGTTACTGTGTTATGAATAACAGTTTTCCAAATGCTTAAGGCACCAGTTAGCATCCTAATTCTTGCTAGAAAATGATTAGCTGAAGTATTGGTGCAAAATTATGAATGATTTTATGCAACAGCCTGAAGTTACAACACATGAGAAAAAAGTGAATGCAATATGCTATTCAAAAGATGCTCATTCACTGCTTAAAAGAGCAGCCTTGCAAACTTGATACAGTTTTCTTTCTTGTTTCTGATTAAAACAGAAAGTCAATTGTTACACTTTAAAAGCAGTGAAATTCACTGGATGTTTCACACTGTCTGTTGAATTGGTTGGATTTTTTGTTCTGGAGTATTTGCAAAGACTTCAGTGTCACCACATAGACCAATTGCTCCAGCTACAGTGGTAGCAGAACTATGAGATCAGAAAACAAGCATTTTAGAGTAACTCAGATCCTCTAAAGAAGCTAGTGGAGGGCTGTTCTTTTCAGGTTATTCTAGATGACTGTTCATTCAAGTCTTGAATGTATTTGAAGGAGTTCCGTATCTAATGGGCCTTTTTGTCTTCAAGGGTAATAGCTGTTTTTCCAACTGATGTAATTTTCAACCTCTTAGAATAAAACGTTTTCATTTCCTTCCTCCCTTTTGTTAAAAAACAAAAACAAAACCCAAACAAACAAACAAAAAAAACCCTAATAGAGCCTAACTCTGTTGCAAGAACGTTGAAATAAAATAAAATCATAAGTAGTATTGATCACATTTCTATTTTCTTGTTATCAATAGGGGGATTCCTAGTGAGAAAAGCAAGCAGATTCATACTTGGAATTTATAACACGTACTCAATATATTTGTGCCTGTGAAAAACTGTACTTTTGTTTCTTTCAGGTATCTTTCAAAGAAGCAAGGACAATAACAATAATAAAATTGTGTGGCACTGAATTGAAGGGAACATAACTAAGATCATTGGACTTCTCCGTGCTTTTACGCTAGAGTATAATAGTGCTGGACACTGGATCCAATGCCAGAATGACTGCTATACTTGGTCTTCCAGTTGGTTGGTTATGGGTTGTTTGGGTTTTTTTAAAGATCACAGCAATAAGCTCAAAGTGGGAGAAACAAGTCAGTTACTTTTCCTTGCATTCAGTTCTGGTGTTACTACTTTAAACACTTTCCTCTCCTTTGCTGCCAAAGTACAACCATAACCATTAAAGACCAAAACCATTCTGAAACTAGAAAAACAAATATTTAGACCAAAAAAGTTGAGTAAGGAGCCAACCTTGGTGGTGTATGAATTGTATAAGCCCTCTATTCCCTCCATCTTTAGAAACAGTCTCCCTCTCCCATTCCAGTATTTAAGTCTATAAATTACAAGTTGTCTAAGTTTGGTATGTATTAGTATGTCAGTGTTTCTCTGTGCAAGACAGTAAGATGGGAAAGTACCACCTCTGTGGCCATTTTACCCCAGTGTGTGAACTTGTACTATAAAGCAGTGTTTACTGGAAAACAAAAGATTGAAGTTTGAGGGAGAGAAACCCACTCTTATTTGGTAAGTGAAAAGCAATCTGCCTGAAAAAGTCTCATATGTCACATAAAGAGTTTAAACCTCAGATGGGAAAGTCACATTCCTAACAAAGCATGAACAAAACCCTTGTTCTCTTCTAGCTAAATCTTGTCAAAGTGCAAACACTGTGTTTAAATACAATATTCAGCCATACTGTTCTTAAAATATCATCTACTTGCGCTGCTTATGCCTGCACTATAGAAGTGTGATGTGACTGCTGTTTGGCATTACCAACACTTGTGCATTATGCAGTTCATGTATTTGAAAGAAGACTGACCCTTTCAAATAAAAATGGTATATATTGTTCTTAAGGAACTGTAGCAGTTGTGTAAATAATAAATACCTTTTTCATAACATGTGTCTTGTGCTGTCTTAGAGATCTGGTTTGCATAATAGAGAAGCTTTCAATAATTTATTTTGGGCAGTGGGGTTGAGGGGTTTTCTTTGGATGCCAGAGACACTAATTTTGCAGTTAAGCAAGAGACCGGTATGTGCCACTGCAGTTAAAGCAGTGGTGTCAAACACTGAAGTGCCTCTGCCTCCCAGGAGAGAAACCATGACAGCAAATGTCAGAATGCCAGCACAGGAGACACGAATGAGGTGAGCGTGTTAGGCTCCAGCTCAATGACCTGTCAGAAAGTATAGTTTCTTTTCTGCTGCTCTTTGTGATTTAGCATCATCCCAAACTTTTTTAAACTAGTAAACCAGAAACCTGGTGCATAAAAGTCTTTTGTTTCAGTTAAACATGGAAAGTGAACTTATGAAGTTTTGTCTCCTAGAGCTGGTTTCTGGACTGTAAGGCTGCTCACTCGTGTATGTAACAGGGCAGATCAGCCACTGAGGTTAGAACAGTGATCCTTTGCCTAGGAAACCAGCAGTAGCATAGATACGAGCATACAGGACTGATAATGTGGCATACAGAACACCTCTAAATTTAAGCAACTGAAAGAAGTCAAGGCACTGCACTTGGATCACCTACAGAGTTTGTTGTGTTAGTCATATAAAGCAGACTGAACTAAGGGAATGTATTTCAACATGTGCCCATATCTTTTCGCTCAAAGTTGGCATACAAACAAATTTCACAGTGAATGAGTGATACTCTTTTCTTTTGCTTTATACAAGGAACATTTTAAAAAAAGATTTTAATTTAATTGACGCTGGGATTTCATCCCAGAATTTCAAAGTACAAGTAGATGTGCACTCCCCTTTCAAATATTTTATAAGCTGAACTGGAATACGTGAGAGTGGGATCTCAATGTGATGGTAACACATAGCTGTTGCTGACAAGTCATTATATCTTTTATGACTAATGTTGTTTCCCTTACCAGATTGTATGTTTGAAGACTAGTCTTGCAATCTGTTTTTTCTCTCCCACAACAAGAAAAAGGAAACGTGTATTTTACTATCTTCTAAAAGCACTGCAGTGATTTACTTGGCTGAGACATGATGGAGCTTTGAACAACCTGGTCTAGTGGAGGGTGTCTCTGCCCACAACAGGGGGTTGGAGCTATATGAGCTTTAAGATCCCTTCCACCCCAAACTAGTCTGGGATTCTATGATTGAGATGTATAAAATCATGAAGCTGTGGATAAGGCAAATGCAAAACTTATGTTCATCAAATCCCACAATGCTAGAGTGAGGAGTCTCTCAGACAAACAGGAAAGTGGCTTAAAATTAAGAGCAGCAGGTCACAGCCTCCTGGAATTTGTTGCCATAGTTTATTGTGGAGGCAGGTAGCATCAGCAGGTTCAGAAAGGAGTTAGACAGCTTCATGAACAAGTACATTGTCAGATGCTAAAGGAAATACACTTGGAAGGCCCAATATCTGTAATACAAAAACTGCAGGTGCGCAGGACAGTGGAAAGCACTTCTGCTGATTTTCTGTTCCTCCTTTTTGATATGGAAGGCAGTTTTGACCTACTTCTATTTCCAAAGTGTAGTTGATCCTTGGGAATAACTATCACCAGCAAAGTTTAAAGCCTCATTTGCTGTTAACATTTAGTTTCCTTTCAGATTCTGTTGAGGTCCCCGAGAAGCATTTGATCAGTGGCTTTCACAATCTTTGTTAAAAGAAATAGGATTCAAGCATAATCAGAGGGAGCATGTGGCTTAGAGTTTATAATTTACTGTTTTGAAAAACTCCAGAGAAGCATTACATGGAGTCTGAAATATTCCAAATATTTTCATGTGTCAGACTGTACTGGGCTCCCAGTGCATGTCAAGCATTTTGTATGCTGTTCTGTCTGATTATTCATATCAAAAGAGACAGTCCATTTTAAAATGAAGTTATTTCTGTAAGCTCTGGATATCTGACAACTCTAACGTCTCACTGTGGCATGAATGCTCATCACTGGGGGTACATGGAGTGACAGCTGAAGCCAAGAACTGAACTGCACATTCAGCTCCACAAATCCTGCTGCATGACTGTGAAATCTACAGCTAGTTGCCAATTTTTATTCCTGACTTGACATCCAACTGACAGCAAGTGGATGCCAAAGGGTTTAAGACAATTTTCCACTCCGTCTGTTCAGGATGTATTTAAGACTGATGGAAGAAGTGCTGAATACTTTCTATCAATAAGATGAAGCTGTGGTAAAAACTGTGCTCCAGAGGGTAAAGTACACAGTTCTTCTGAGTCATTAAAGCTGATTAAAACAAGAAACGCTGAATGAAGAGGTGTCAGAGGGCAGAATCCCCTGACATTTCACCATTGACATTGCAACCCTCATGGTGGATGCCAGCCATTATTAACCGACGACCACTGCATCCAGCATAGGGTGGCTGATGAAGTGCTTTGGCTGGGGGATTGATGGAGAGAGACTTCAGTGAAAAGGAAATGTTTAGAGAGAGAGAGAATTACAGGACTAGAAGAGAATAATACTGATCTGTCCTGGAGAAGACAAGGTACATCTTTCAAGTGTTATGAGTTTCTTGTGTAAGTAATATTAGCAATATCTTGTGACAGCCATAAGTTACCCAAGTACTATACTGACATCTATGCTCTGAAATGGCTTCTCCCTAATCAGGGCATGTTTTATATATAAACGACTCGAAAGACTCAAGGTCTAAAGGGATTGCCTCATGGCAAGAGATGAACAATTTCTGTTCAGTTAGGTTTTCCTAGAGAATGGAGAAAAATGGCTCTGATGGCTTACAGTGCTGAGTGTGACTCTGACTTTACCTGCTGGACCTTTATTTCCCAGCCCAGCTGTATTTCCCGTCCTTATCTCTTAGATCCCTGATAACCACACAGGGCTTCAACCTCACCATTGATACATCAGCCCTTTCGTGATGGTGTTTTGTAACAGAGGATTTCAAAATGAACTGTTTATATACCTATGAGCTTTCTCATACATCCCTGAGCATTATTTATGCTTATTTATGAACTTTGCTCATCTCTGGAGATCCTGTGATGCTCCTTTGATACTGTGAGCACTCTGATGCTCATTTAGCTCTCAGTAGTCTGTGCATAGCTTGGCATGTTTCCTTGCCACACAGACACATACAATGCCATGCCATTAATTTCTTTGTCTCTCCTAGCAAGTAGTTTTTCCACCAATTAATTTCTATTGAGAATAGTGGGTACAAGTCAAACAGAGCTTGTTCTCAAATTGCATGAAGCTCTTGGTGCTATGGGGGGGGGTGCTGGGCACAGCAAAAAGAAGTGTATCCCTAACACTTGATTGAAAATTGTGTTGTGTTTTCTTTCAACTGTCTAGTTGAAATTGCACACCCACTGTTTTCCCCCGAGGTGTTTATATATCAGAAAAGAGCAGCTCTTATCATTTTCACTATACCAGGGGCCAGGGTTGGCTGTGTGCCTGGGACCTGGAGCAGAGCCTCCATGGTCACTGATGCTGAGCTATGTCCCCTCCTACCCTTGCAGCACCGCAGAAGATTTTGACTTCCTAGAGCAAGCTGAGATGGCTCTAGAATTGTATTTAGCAAAGCTTACCAATTCCTTACTCTGCTTTCTAGATTCAGTTCACATTTCATGACATACATGGGTATGTAACATCTGTGATTCCTGAAAACTGCAGCAGCAGTTTCATAGGTGAGCATGAGTACAGTTTGAAACGCATGCTTGAGGAGCAACTGATGCACTTTTGGGTCCCTCTGCTGTCCTAATGATGGATATTCCTTGAATCAGGACCAAAATAAGCACGTTTTTGGAAAAGTTAAGTGTATTAAACTGCCTCAGACATAAAAATGATAAAGTGATGTGGGTTTTTTTAAATCTAAGTAGTCCCTTACAGATGTGACATAACAGGTACACTGTTGTAAAGCCTTCTCCTGTAAAAGGGTAACAAATTAAAACAAACAATTTGTGTCTGACATTTGGAAAGAAGGAAATTCTGAGCTCCAGATGCATGTGGCTTTGTACTTACATCTGAGCAATATTCCCATCAATAGGAAATTAGTTGTAATAAACATATTCAGAAGCTATTAAACTGGGTTTTCTTGGATCTAATGAGTAGCTGCAGCTGGAAGAAAGCACGCAAGTAACTGAAAATTGTCTCCTTCAATTAGAATCAAAATATTGCATTTTGTGTGTGCATTTCTACTTTCAAGTAGTCCTAAATTTTAAGAATTTAAGTAACCTGAAGTGATTTTTTTTCTTGTGAAATGATTGGTTTTGTTGATTTACTGAAAAATACCAGACACCCCCCTGAAAAGATATTTACTTTAGATAGACCAAAACTGAGTAAATTTAGGTAAATTTAGTTGTGCAACTAGAAAACTATGTAATAACTGGTTATATGGAACTGAAGTGCACTCATGCAGCATTGAGATGGCATTATTGTCACTGACAACACTGAATTCATGGCTTGTCACTCACTCATTAGAGCAAACCCTGGACAAGTTACACAACAGTTTGCCTGGTTTTCAACTTAGAGATGCTATAAAACAGTAGTCCAGTTAAACTCACGTCACTGATGCAGAGCCATTCATTATTCTCCAGTGCATGGGAAGATGTGTTGAAGAATGTACACTGAGAATCCCACAGCTTGGTGCTGGTCCTGAAGCCTCAGCTGGGTGCTGAGAGCACGACTGCACAGCTGGGGGTCAGAGATAAGAGCAAGTTAGGGGGTGACAGGCTGGTAGAAATGCTTGTCTGTATCCCTGCTCACCCCGCAGTTAACCCAGCACACTGCAGGCAGAGGGCATGGGCAGCCGGCAAGATGAAAACACCATAATGAGCGGTAGATCTTGTGAGATTAATGTATCAAATCCCTTAATGGATTTGCAGGTAACAGAGATAATTACAGATCCACATGACTCAGTCAAGTAAAGGGCACAATTCCAGAAACTACGAAAGGAGAAGAGCTGCAGTAGTACTGTCAAAGAAACTTGAATCAAGCCAGAGACCAGCAACATTACTAAGTTATCAGCCTCTTTAGGCAGTAAGAGGGCAAATGGAGACTTGTGGGCAGTGTTTGCAGTGCTGGTCCATTTTCCACACGAATCAGTTGAGCTTTATACCCGCCTCGCCTTTCCAGAGGGTTGAGCAGAAACCTTGGGTCAGGTATGGGACGAGCACTGTAGCAGAAGGCTGGGAAGGAAACCAGCCAGGCGCTTTTGAGCTAAAGCTTCTGCCAGAGCCAATTAATGTGCAACTGCTGGATTGCACCGGCTTTACAGCAGTGGGAGACAGCAGAGTGACCTAATCTTACCTTATAAATAAGCATAAATAATGCTTAGAGTGGCTTTATAGATACATGTGTGTGTATATATATATTCAGGAAGGTAGAAGTTTAGATGTCACCTAATCATTACACTCCAGAAACTGAGGCTTTGCAGAAAAGCCCACAGCAAGAATCACAGCCCGCTGCCAGAAGCCCTCAAAGCTGAACACTGCTGAGCAGACGCGGCACCACTGCTAAAACCACCCGGTCTGTGGCAGCATCCAGTGTCCGCCGTAGGTATTGCACTCTCTCCCCTCCATCGCCCTGATCTGCTCACGAGAGGAGTAACTTTTTCCTGCTAACCCTTAGAGAGATAACGCTGAAGCCTGGGCCATTCCAGAGGATTATCAGGATCTGGACAGGCCACCAAGACACAACAGCAAACACGAGAGCACCCTCAGGAGGAAAAGGTCTTCTGAGACCCTTTCAGGGTAAAGGGTGCGTGCTATGGCTGTGCCATGGCATGACATAGCTGCTCAAACACAAGGGTGGGCAATGGCTTTCTCCTTTGTCACAGCATTAACAGAGAGAAAGAGCTTCCCAGAAGCAGAGTCCAAGCCTCAGCTGATGCTAAATCTCAATATTTGCATCCAACTACAGCATAGCTGAAAAGCTCTTCCCAAATCCTGGAGGTACAAAGCCCAGCTCATCTCAGCTGCATTTCTCTGCCCTCGACTTCTTCCTCTGGTGTCTGCAGGGGAAGTGAGCAATCCCCTGGGCAGGACAGGAAGCTGAGTGGTCTCGGGCCAAAGAAGTAGATGGTTAGAGACACCTTTTATCTATTATGTCAAAGAGACATGCTAGGACTGCATCCTGCGCCTGAGATCCTTCATGAGAGGTAATGGGCCATGCAGGGCCACAGGAAACTCATTCAGAGCATCCTGACCAATAGCAGCAGTGGGAGATGGGGAAAACCACTGCCAGGAGGGAAGGCTAAGGCACACGGAACAGACAGAAGCAGTTTACAAGGAAGCCAGTGCCTTCCTGCATGGATCTCTTGGTGTAACTCATTGCAAGAGCAGCTCCTGTGCTCAGCAAAAATAGGCTAATGCAAACACTTAACCTGAAAAGAGGATGGGTGCTGCAGTATAAGGAACTTCTGAGTGTGCGAGGGTGAAAAACTGCCGCTATTTGTGACCAGTCCTGCTATGGGCACCTCAACCTGAATTCCAACAGAAGATGCTCTGTGGACGGGTGATGCCCTCGCAGAGGGCGGGGACCACCGGAAGGCGGTTTGCTCATCCAGCAGAGCTGACCTGCTCCCGAGGGTCAGCACAAGAGGACTCTGAGCCCCTCTCCGGAACCCGAGCACCCTCCGCCGCCGGAGCGGCCGCAAGAGGGAGCCCGGCGCCCGGGAACCAGCGGCAGCTCCGGGCGGTACTCTCGGTCCAGGGATGACGTGACCTCCCGCGGCCCCGCCCAGCGCTGCATCATTGTCATCATCGTCGGCAGCGTGCGCGGGCCGCTGTAACTGTGAATAAGGGTTGAGGGTACGTCTGGGAGCAGGGGATGACAGCAGAACGGGTCACAGGGCAGGGCGCGGGCAGCTGATGGCTTTATCACGGGCGAGTCCACAAAACCACCCTCCCAAAAGCGCAGCGTTCGTTGGGAAGAAGGCCAGAAGTGTCACAGCCAGCCCCTGCCACCATACCAACGTTAATGTTCACTCCCAATTTACTGAGCAATTTTAGCTCAGAAAGGCGAATGCTGTATTACACAGCACCGCTGCTCTCCACAACCCTTGCTCCACAAGCTGGGTACTCGGTCCACCCCTGCCACAAGCACTGCAGCAATTGGTTGGGACGAGCCCCAGGCTGGTCGGAGCATCCCTCCAGGCCCAGCAAAAGCTCGGTTTTAACCTTATCTTTTAAGTTCTGATTGAGGCTTTTCCAAAGCCCTGCTCTGATAAGGTCTGTGCTGACCTCATGCACCATGAATGGCAAAGCATTAAAACAAGCAACTCTTTATATGGCACCTGCTTTTCTGTAGGGATATTTATTATGCTTCCCCCCATTTTCCCTTTATGTATTGTGGTAACCCTTGTCTTCCACATGCTTTTATAAACCTTCCACAGCATTTTTAGAGCAGGCTTATAAGACACCACCATCAGCCACAATTACTGCAGCTACGTCTATGAGAAGTTCCTAAAACACACTGCTAATTTCAGCAGGGGACATGGGGAAGGGAACCAGCAACAAAACAAACCCAAAATCATCCACACACAAAACCCAACTAAACAAAGCAAAAAGCCCTCACCAACCCCCCCAAAACCCACCAAACTCTCACAGCACAAGCAAACCCCTCACCTTCTGTGCTCTGGAGTCAGCCAAACAGCCAAATACTCCTCCTGGGCTTCTATTTAAGCCCTTCAGCAGCAATGAGGTGGGGGAACTGTTGGTAGACTCCCAGCATTTAGGAGCCATTTCACTCCAGAGCAGGCTCAGCTGCTCTCTAATCCTTAAAGGACCCAATACACCTGACACTGTCCTGCTGCTCCCTGAAGCTGTCATCATCTACATCTTTTCAGTCCTTTGAAGTACTCCTGCAGTTCTCTCAGCTACTCTCTGAGCAGTCCTTTTACATGTCCCTATAGCTCAGCCTGTCCTCCTGTACTCAGTTTTGGGCCCTACCCCAGTACAAGAAAGGCAATGAAAAACTGGACTAAGTTCAATGAAAAGCCACCAAAAGAGTTGGGGACTGGAGCTCTGCAAGAAGAGGTAGAGGGTAGTGGGCTTGTTCAGCCTGATGAGAAGAAGGTTGCAGGGGGACATAGGAGAAGCCTGCCAGTTAACAAGCAGGTTAGAGAGTGCACAGATCCAGGTTCTCATGGTGGAGATGAGACAATTGAAAGGATAGAGATTGAAACCAGAGACAAGGAAAAAAATCTTTACCATGATGACAGGTAAGCCAAGGAGATGGTGCATGCCCCACCCTGGGAGGTTTTCAGTTCTAGACTGGATAAAGCCCTGAGCAACCTGATGGAACCTCAGAACTGACCCTGTGTGAGCAGGAGGTTGTACCGAAATGCCTCCCAACCTGATCCAGCCTGCTTTCTCTTAGGGAAAATGGGGTGAAGCGAAATGATAACCAAGTCCAGAGCTTCCTCTTCAGCAGGGCTGTGGGAGCCCTGCATTCAGCACCACCACCCTAGGATCATCCCATGGCAGCTAGAAAAGCCTTGTCAAACACTGTGAATGTCAAGGGAAAAAAGTAGGACAAAGGACTCAACTGAGTTGCAACAGTGACACGTGCCTGTGCTGGGGGAGGAGAAGGAAGTGATGGAGCACACAAGTTAAATGGGCCAAGAGCCTGGACACAGTAATCTATCAGCTGCATCACTGGCAGAGCGAAGCTGTGAGATGGCAATACATCCTTCCCCCTCTGCCATGTGCATAGCCTGGTCACAGGCGGGTGCTCAGCTGTGAGCAATGGCATCTTTCAGTAGGAGCAACCATGCACAAACTGAATTCTTCCATTATTTTAACTGCCAAGAGGGACTGAGCGAGCTGCGGGGAGCACAAGGCTCTCATTCTGCTGCAAGGGGCAGTGACTGAGATGCTGGGGCAGGTCCCACCCCAGTCTGTGCTCCTTCTTCCCCAGGCAGAGAACAAGCTGTGAAGATGTTCGTGTTATCCTATTATCCAGTTATTTTTCACTCACCTTTCAAAGCTGTCAAAAACCCCCAATAAAACCCAACACAATTTAAAAGGTGAAGGAAGGAAATCTTCCTGAGGAAGGAAGTATGGGAAGTTTTCCTGACTGGGGGAATTAATTTACTCAAGGGAGACTACTCCCATTCCCCACTTCCCTGGCACAGATGCAGGAGATAGCAGTTGAGTCTGTAGAGGTACATTATTTGTTATTTGATCTGAAAAGCAAACAACAGGATTGTTGTCAAGTAGTGAACTCCTGGAGTTTGTGTTCTCTTGTGATCTGTCCTTGTTATCTCAGCCTCCCCCAGATTAAAATGGATTAGATACAGGAATACGCTGTGTGTCACTGAGGGTCATCTCAGGTGTAAAGGTGTTCCACAGCCCTTCACTCACAGAAATGTCACTTTCCATCTTAAAAATGAGGTTCGTTTGGTCCTGTACACTGAATACAGTGCTGATCCAGAGCCATGCAACATAGTAGGATCACCTAAGGATAAGTCAGGAAGGAGAGGACATGCAGAGGTCATCCTGCTCCAACTGGAAAGAGGAAGGCCCTCCCACTTTCCCAACGTGTCCTTCATGACCCTTTGTTCTTGTGCAGGAGATGCTGCTTGCTCCCCTCAATCTTTTCCATGTTCTGGATGTCTTGCTGTTGAATTTACCACTAACATCTGAATGTGAAACCAAGCAGGTGTACTTCCCCTGGCTGTACCAACTGCGATACAGAGAGGGTAAGTCTGCTTCCAAGAAAACATGGAAGATTCTGCAAGAATCCTGTAGGCTGGGATGGGAAAAACATCAGCATCAAAGACGGCTGGTCCAAAAGAAGCTCCAAGCCAGCCAACATGGAATTTTGCCTGCGTGGTTTAACCACTGCCGCCTGCATGTTGCCTGTAAAGTTACCAAATGACAAAGGATTTGCGAGAATTGGCATCACAAATGTGAATTATCAGAAGAGAAGCCAGCATTAGGTGTGCTGAGAGCATTGCTAAGACCTCTCTTTTTAGGCATTGCACACCAATTGAGTTCAAAGCCTGGATTGTGGCATGATAGGCAAACACTCCAGCTCTGTCCAAACAAGGTCCAGAGGTTTAGATGCTCAGCATTTAGGTGCTTGCAAAACATGTTGACCCCTGAGGCTCATGATAAAATCTAAAGCTCCCTTTGAAAGTTAAGTGTTTAACATGAAGGAGCTGGTGTCCCATTGATCTGCTGCCAATGTTTTAACAAGGGGATGCCACAACTATTTCCCTGTGTGAATTTTGCTCAGTGAATGGGGAGAGACTATAGAATTCATTTTCTCATGTTTGCACAAAGGGGGAATTCCCAGCCAGCATCAAGAAGAGAGAGGGCAGCTGTGTAAAATGTAAAGAAAGGAATAAAGCCTATGTGTATTAAAACCTGTAAATAAATACAAATACTGGTGCCTGGAAAACCAAGGTCTGTGTACGATATAGGGGGAGTTTATCCTGGAGGGGGGAAGGAAGCCCACAGCTCTTCTCCAGGGAATATGTTTGGGTTTTTTTAATTATTGACACTTTATGCAATCTAGTGCTCTTCTAAATACTATTTTATTAGCATGAGAAGCCAGTGGCTGCAGGAAATTAATGCTGGTGAGTTCAGATTCCAAGACAAAGCATTCACTTAGAAGGAAGAAGAAAGAGGCCGATTTGGAAAGAAGAGCCTTGCAGCTTCTGCCTAAAACCAGCCTCCACCTGCCATCTTCTTGTTGCAGGCTTAAATGGAGCAATATTCCCTAGTCTCAGCTTGCTTGTCTCTGGTTTCCAAAGGAGATGAGGCATATGCAGTCACGCTGTTTACCAGCTCTCCTGTCACCCTCCCACAATAACCTCTGAGAGAGGAAAGAACATGTCTATGGAGGCTGGGTAAAGAAGAAAGGCGCCCGCTGTCACCCACCCGCTGGGATGGGGAGAGCTGGGCAGGAGCCCATGAGGTGATTGCACTGCTTGGCTGCCCGGCAAGCGTGTACCAATTTGCCAGGCAGGATGGGACAGAAGAACTGCTGCGGACGGGAGGACACAGCCCACGGGAGCCGTGGGAATCGCCGCTCCAGCACAGGGAGCGCCTTGCTTCCCGGGAGGAGGGTGATGTAATACCATGGTATAGCAAAGCCACGCATTAGGCTCCAGCATGGCTCTATGAAAGCACTTTCCTGGGAATTGCAGAAAAAGGAATCCAGCCAAAGAATCGTGCTGAGCTTTATTTTATTGAGCAGAGATGGCGGAGATGAGGGCAAGCGCTCTCCTGCCCGGGAACAGGCGTCTGTGGCTGTTGCTGATACGGGGTCAGCTCTTGCTGCTGGGTGACAGTGAGGACTCAGCATTTCCCCAGGTGCTTCAATCTTATTTTCCCTCCGCTTCTCCTGTAAAAAGAGCAAGACAGTCTTAGACAAAGCAGCGTATGGCAGATACAGCAGTGTGGGACAAGGAGCTCATCCCTCTGAAGAGGACCATTTGCCTGACTCATGCTAGTGTACCCTGAAGCCTCACAGGCAACATTAAGCCATTTTGTCCTCTCCTTACTCCTCTCAGATTTCCCCTAGGATAAGGCAGCCTTAAGTGTGCACCAAAAGTTAAGGACTCCTAAGGAAAACTCAATATTTTTCAAGCACATTCAGTCCAAGCATGTGGCTCCAATTGCATCTTCTTTAAAAGGTGACAGAGCTCAGCAAAAAGAGAAACTCAGGTTCCTCCCCTGAGAATTTGTGTCTTGTTCCACAAAGTCCATTCAGACTTTTACGGAATAATTTGGCACAGCTCAGCTCCCGCATTCCTCCCAACACTTCTCAGTATCCAGAAGAGTGGGCAGTGAGAGTTGCAGCCTGTGGCATACAGTGGGAAATGTGCATCAAATTAGTGTGTGCAGAAGGTACAGGCAGGATGCAATTGCCTCCCAGGCCCCGTGCTGCCTCTCAGCATGGCAACCAGCAGCATGCAAAGCCTGGAAATGAATTTAAATTAACTTGCATTCACACAGCTTCATTCCAGGGAGGAAATATTCCACTTGGCATGATGCAGGGGCTGGTCCCTACAAGAAGAGCAGCCTGGATGCAGGGCATCCCCTCCATAAAGAATATCATAACATACATGGAAGGAGCGAATTCTCTGTTATTTCAATCCCCTCTACTTTCACTTACAGCACTGCCTTGCAGAAGGCACACTTGTTTCCGTATGTGATGCCGTCCGTGCCGCAGTGAGGGTTGGACTCCCTTGTGCAGTACACGCTTCTATTTACAAACTCTCTACAAATCTGCAAAAGGAGTAAGAGAGCACCCTTTCAGGACTCGCATAGTCTTTCTTTCACTTTCCAAATTGGATAAAAGTCACTAACGCAATGCCTTTTCTGCCGAAAGGATTAAAGTGTCAGTGATGACACTACCTATTTACTGAAGGATAAAGCCCTGTCAGAAATGAGCAGAAGCAGTGTTTCAGAGGAACTTTTGCCCTGTATTTGAGGGGGGGAAACTACAGTCACGTGGGAGAAGTCTTGATCTCCTGAAGACAGGAGTGGATTAGCCTAGGCATGTAGGAGAAGAGTCAGCATGGATGCTCTTTCAGGCATTTGGCGCCAAGTTAGCTCTTTGCTGCACGGCTTCATGCACCTTGCGAAACCATGCTCTCAGCGTGGTGCTTGCTGAGTTTCCTGCCTTCCCAGCAGAAGGAAGATAAAACCATAGTCTATCTGGAATCAAAACTGGTGTCCAGGAAATGTACAGGTACTTTGTCTCTGGACCTTGTTTGGAGGGCTAGAACACTCTCAATAGTCCATTTGTTTCATGAGAAGATTGGACAGTGGAGCAAAGCAGACAAAAGCAGTGCTGTGTATAAACACAACCCTGTGCAAGCACCCTAGACCTAATCATGAGAAGCATTTGCTAAACCAACCATCTATTTCCTTCATCTGCGTGCTAATGTGGCCACACATAACATCTCTGGTACAACAGTGAAGTCCCCCAACTGTTGGAACTTCTTGGAAGCACCCCCATGCTCCCAGCAGACATTAAAACCTCTTTACCATTCACCAAGATCTTACAAACCCATTCCTCCAGACAATGCAGATTCAGTAAGTAGAAAGCTGCGCTAACCTCTTCAATGTCTTGACCTGCAACATCTGGAATAAGAAAAAAAGAAAAAGAAAAAGAGAAAAGCAAACAGAGATTTTCCATTTCAGCATTATTTTCTAATGGAGGCTGAACCAAAGCCACAAACCCTTTATGCAAACAGTGAAACACACACCAGGTTTTTCCTATTCTGTCATTTTGTGCAGCGGAGGAGGGGGCAGGAAATGCATTATCTGAATTGCTTTTCAGTATTTTGCTTTTTTGAAAAATGTTGCTAAAATACCATGTAATCAGTCATTCAGCTGCTAACTGCACCTCAGACACATAACCCAATCTCCTGGAAGGCAGCCACTCCCGGGAAAGTGAGCTGCCATATCGGATCTGGAGCCGCACTCAACAGAGATTTTAAAGCTTTATTGACTCTTAAGGCTTTTAAGCTCCTGCACCTCTGAACAATGAAAATGGCTGGTACTGCTAATGAGAGGGTACTGTGCAGAAGGAGTCCCCCTCATGCTCAGCTTTACAGCCATCCTCAGCACAGAACAGCCCAGAGGCTCTCCTAGAAACAAGTTCATCTTGGCAAGATACAAAGAGATGTCATGGGGTGATACAGAGTAGAACATGGACTGCTGATCAGTAAGAGTGCAAACATACACATTGTAAGGCTCTGGGCTTGAAACTTATCAGTTCATCCTCTGTATATTTCTGCACTGCAAAGACTGCTGCCAGAGGCATAGGTTGAGTCCTTGTTGTGGGACTGGGCAACCCTGCCATGTCTCTAAGAGGGAGCCTGATGCTCAAGGTTGGATTGAATGCAGATTTGCAGAATTTGGGTCACAACACTGGGGAACAAATAGCCAGCATCTCACACAGGAACAGAGATTCAGCTGTGGGGTCACTGCCCACTGTGATGCTGCTCTGGGCAGGAGATGGGAGGACCTTGTCCTACACTTGGGCTCCCACAGACTGGAAATCTCACCCAACCCAGTCAACTAGAACATCATCACCCATCAACCCACCTGACTTCTGCTGGTTGTATTGCTCTTTGATGTTTTATCCCTGGTGCTGGTGTATTTATCATGTCCCCAGGTTAGGCTGGGCTGGCTTAGTCGTAAAGTCACTGTTATGGCTATCTGCATATTATTTACAAAATAGCTCATTAGATAGTTTTTATAAATATTACAAGTGGCTATAGAAGACTGTGATGATGTCTCTTGATGTCTGTTTGTTTTATAGGAGATCACAGAATTTGCTGCTATCCTGCCTGGCCTTGGAAGGAAGCTTCAGCACTCTGACAGAACCCAGACCCAATTAAAACTCAATTAGAGACAGATGAATATTTCATAATGAATAATGTGTACAAAGTAATTCATCTCTTTTCTCCATGCACAGCTTGCCATTTTCTCAAGTGAATTCTTTATTCAAATTATTCACAGAAAAACAAGTAGGAGTAATTCTTGTTCTGCACGCTCTTCAATAGCTGTCACCACAAACCTTGCAGAGCTGGGTCAGCTGGACATAAGCAATTGATAACACTGACATGACCTATATGTTCAAAACCCATTACTCAGCTTCCCCAGATCATCAGAGAGATGTGTAAATCTCCAGATAAATAAATGCTGGCTCCTTTTCATTTGCCCTCTTTGCTCTGACTCCTTGAGGACATTCGAATTTAATTTTCAAGCTTTTCTTTGCCACATAAACGAAAGCTGAAACTTTCATCTAATTACGTTTCCACATCTCCAAGGAAAACACCAGTACCAAGACGCTTAGGATCAAAACAAGAGCTGATGACCCTGAGGTGAGTGAGCTTCTTCTCTAACTGGTTCAGCAAAACTCTCCAGTGAACATTTGCACCAAAAAAACCTCATCATTAAGCTCTGCTTCAGTACATTTGTTGAAAGAGCAGCTTAGGATTTGCTCGCTGTGTCTCCCAGGGACACCTCCACTGCGTTATTCACTGCGGAGGCACACGAGGAGTGGAAATATGTCATACGAGTGAGCAAGTCCCGCAGATATTTTCTACTTGCTCAGCTTTATCTTCAAGCCTGTCATCCGGCGATCAAGGCTCTCTCGAATTTGCTGTTGTCAGGAAAGGTTTGGGATTTGGTTTTCATTTCTAGGCTAGGGAAAACATCACTTACCCGAGAAGAAAGAGAGCAGCAGCAGGCTGAGAAGCACTAAGGCACCTGTTGCCTTCATGCTGC
Organism: Psittacus erithacus; assembly: GCA_009867235.2. Classification (NCBI taxonomy): domain Eukaryota; kingdom Metazoa; phylum Chordata; class Aves; order Psittaciformes; family Psittacidae; genus Psittacus; species Psittacus erithacus. The sequence continues at coordinate 141,731 of WYDI02143424.1, read as the reverse complement.
AGGTAACTCTTTAGTCCAAGCCAAGCGATGTGTGCGGGAGGTGTCGTCTCAGCACTGGAGGCCACAGTGCACACACAGACCTGCCTTTCTGTGTATTTATGTGCCCATCTGTAGCTGTCCTTGTTCTCCACCTTAATTGTGAGAACTTCTCCACTTCATTTCTAAAGTCATTATTGGTCCTGGCCTTGTTTATGGTGCTTTAGGAATGCTGCCGTGTCCACATCAAACCTAGAAAGGGGTAATTATATGAGTGATAGATGGGCTTGTAATATCTTTTTTTTTTTTATCTAAATAGTCACAGGATTCTCACAAGGGTGAATTTTCAAAGCAGTGATTCATCGGGGAAGCTGGTAATTTTCATTCTCTGGGCCCTCACTGAATGCCAGCTCTGAGGCTTTGAGTGCGGCGTGATGACACTCACTAGACGTTACGAAATAAATCACACCATGAGAATGTGTTGTCTGTGAAACCAATTATACGTTGTTCCCTGGCTATTTTTGAGGATGGATCTAAATTTGTTGGGTTGGGGTGGAGAAGCGCTCCAGTGTGACATGCTCTCATAGCTGTGTGCACAGTTCCAGATAGGACTGCTGACTCTCTCCCCTGAACTATTTAAACTCTAGCTGTCAGTGTTTTCCAGCTTTTCGCATTCACAAACATATGTTAGGGCTCTGCTCCCACAGCAAGTGGCAATGCAGGGAATTTGATGGGGAATTGGGAGACTGGAGATCTATTTCCAGCTGAGTCTGCACAGGATTTGTGCTCAGCTCCACTATTTGCAAAGTATCTGTTCAGATCAGAATAAGCTTTAAATTTTAATATATTTACCTAAGGAGACAAGGCTTAGGAGAGCAATGAGTGCAGACATACCTGGTTATTAGTTTCCTCAGTGAATTTTGAATCTGCAACTCATTCCATCCATAGGAGTAAAAAAGAAAATAAATAAAAAGTACATTCTAAGGCATTTTTCTAGCAACAGAGGAAAGATGCTAGTAACATCCTCAGCCAGCAAAGGAGAGAGATTCTGCGTGAGAGCAATGTTATGAATGTCTACACCTGGGGAAGCATTACACTTTGCAGCTTGCTAGACATCTTAAAACCCACACAGCAGAGAAACCGTGACTGACAGGTGAATTCTCAGATGTCTATTAAGGGTGAGCTCACGACCCAGCCTCTCATATAATTTAGTTATCAAGGCAGTCAGCCGCAGCGCCGTTCAAAACCAGGCTCAGTTCTGCCGCTTGCAGCGCTACTTGTTCGCCTTTTCTCGTTTCATACGTCACTGCTCACGACCACAGCCTTAGTACCTCAGTCCTTTATCCCTTTATCTACCCAAACGTTTCGGTTGCTGAAGTGTAACCGAGTGGCTGAAGCCTCAGCATACATGCCACAGGGACCAATCCCTTCCATGCTAAGGAAAGGAAGAGGCTAAATTACCAACCAGGTGATTATTGTTATTACCCCTTTTCACTTTACAGCACTTGAAACAGGCTACTTGCTGGCAGGGGTGAAGGCATCTTTCTGTTCCTTTGACTCCTGTGAAAATCAGGGATGGACAAAGGCATATGTACCTTGTTTTGCAGACCAAGGGGTGTAGCTGGGCAGAGTCTTACTGGTGTCAAGCCAAGTACTTACTGTGCTGGGCAAGTATTATGTGATACAACCTTTCCATCTTCCAAAGAGTTCTTGCTTAGAGGCTCTGGAAGCATCTGGAATACAGCACATACCCAGTACATGCACATTTGCCCTCCCTGTCCAGTAGATGAACAGCTCCTGTCTGGGCTTTTCCAAAGTCTTCTGAGCTCCTAAGCCAGCATCTGTCTTCCTCAGGCAAAAGCTACCACTGCAGAGGAGGTTCATCATAGAATCTTGCTGTAGAAGAAATGATCTTGCTATAGCCAAAACTCCACTAGTCTGTGGCCACTTTATAAACCTCATGGCCAACAAGAAATTGATGAGAGATGTCTTGACATCTCTCTGTTCACAACCATTAGATACTTAGACTGTTTCTTAACTATTTTTCACACACACACCAGTGTGAATTCTCATGACTCTCAAGCTTAACTTTTCTTAAGAGCAGGCACAAAGACATGATGTGATTTATATAGCCTGTACTAACAGAAAAAGACACCTGAAAATGAGAAGTCCCCATCCCTCTTCCCAGAATAGAATGCTGCTCTGCCCTAGTACTAGGGGAAGGACCTACAAAATTCCCAGTCAAGAAATTATCTACTTCAGAAAACAAGAGCTAAAGAAAAGGCTTAGAAATCACAGACTTTGCCCTAAATATCAGCTTTAGCTGCAGATATTCTTGCTAAATATCAAGAGAATGGGAGGTGGAGAAAGGGAGTGTGTGAGCTGTGCTCTTGAGACTTTTTCCCTGTGATGTTTGCCTATTAACAGCTTGAGTCACCAAAAAGATGGCACATCATGATGAACATTCACATATATCATAGCTCCTCCAGTGCACCCTTTAGGCTTCACAGAGATGTTATCTCCATACCTCCTTTCCCAAGGCAAAAAGCACTTTGGAACTACCAGCACATCTTCTGGCACTTCTTTCCACAGGTTAGTAAACCCAAGACCTTTTCTTGAGGGATCCTTTGTCCTACCCCTGCCTCACATACCCCCAGCACAACTTTTCAGATCACTCACCCCAAAAACCTGAAAGCCTGAGCCCAGTCTAATTTCTGCGCTGGTTCTCATTATGCTCATTACAGCCTTACCCAGCTTGCTGCAATTTTGTGCTGATCAACACAGTCTCAATCGACACACCCTTCAAGGAAGCAGCAGTTCCTAATTTTCTTTCCTATGAGATAGCCTCCTCCCTTTGCCATAAGCCTCCTTTCTATAACACACTGCCAGACCTGTCCCTTGCCCAGGTCTGACAGATAGGGATGACTACAGACACCTTTCCCCTTCACACTTCCCCAGGGACATCACCCGTGCCAGGGACCCTAAAAGAACCAGTTCCTCCAAGACTCAGTGCTGGTGCAAAGACAAATCCATTTTAACTCTATAAGACATGGAAATTGGGAAAGTGGCAGTAGTTCATAGCAGCTTGGTTTCTCTTCTGATGGTTTCGTATGGAGTGACGTACACGCATGAGGGCTTGGGCTGGTGTGTGATGGGTGTTACGCTTTGCTCTTTATTGTGGTTTGTTTCACAACTTCTACTGACTGACAGATAAGTGCCTAAAAGCCTGAAGACCATTACCCCTGCCCTGGAAAAAACAAACAGCAAACCAAAAACCAGTCCATGGCAAAGAGAGTAGTTGCATTTAATTTATTGATCAATCAAAGCAGAGACCAATGAGCAACAGTCAAAGGAGCGAGGATCGTGTGTGTTTTCAGGATTTGTAAGGGAAAAATCAGGGTGAAGGGCACAGCTCCAGCACTCAGCATTCACCACGGTGCCTGAGGAACAGACCTTCCTGGCTCAATCTGAAGAGAAAGAGGGAGAGCAAAATTACAGACGTGGATCTCAGTTTTACAGTCTAACTTTACCCAAATAAGCCAATGCTCTCCAACTTATAAAGTACTTCACTTAATATTTCCGGATTCCCCAGGTTACATGCTTTCTCACGTTAAAGAGATTTGGGAAAAAACCCATAATTTCAGACGCCTTTTACAGTTACAAGTTAAATCACTTTGTCAGGGAGGGAGTCAGCAGTGCTATGAGCCTGCAAATGGGGATCTGGATTTAATTGCAAGGGAAGTAGAAGAGTCACTCAGGCTTTAGATCTGCAGTGCCTGGGGGATGACAGAGGAGTGAGTGTCAGGAGAGGAACATGGAGCAGGGATGGATTTACCGAGGGGCTAACAGGAGCTCCAGACCTCCCACACCAGCTGCTGCTGTTGTGTGTGTGCTCCAGCTCCTCTGGTTTCATGGCTATATGGTAAGCTCCATACTTACGAAACTGCATTGCAGAAATGGCACTCGTTTCCATAAGTTCTGCCATCAGAGCCACAAAGGGGGCTATATTCAGAAGTGCAAACAAGATTCTCGCCATTCTGTTCCCTGCAGTCAATCTCCTCCTAATAATGGAGCAAAAACAGATTTTAAAGCTTTTGTTCCCTGTCATAACTGCATGAGTGCGTTATGTTTATTTAATGTTTATGGTATGGCAAAGCATGGAAGCACTTTTCAGGTGCAGGGCTCTATTGTTCTAGCAATTCTGCTAGCTCAGAGCAAAGAACATGCTTGCATGGAGCATCCTGAAGCAGGGAGAAGTCAGGGGCCAAAGAATCTAATAAATACTATTATAAATAACACCATTCAATGAAATAGTGAGATAACCGTGCTGGTGTTTCCAAGCTGGCCCTCTCACTGCCTGCTCTGGTTCAGCAGGCTAGCAGAAGCAAGTGTACAGAAAGTGGATGGCCACAAGCCACGCTGCAGAGAGCATTCACACCTGAGAAATCACCACTCCTAATAGTGCCAGCAGTACACAGCCCTCCCGCTCTCCTGCAGAAAGGATGAGACAGCACCTCTTGCTCATCCTGTTTCCTGGTAAATGTAGGTGTCAGCACCCACTGACTGCTGTATTCCCAGGTCAGAGGGGCAGCTGCATATCTGAGCTATGCATTTGATTCAAAGCCCTTTGACATTGGCACACTTTAACTCTTTTCCTCAAATCCTTTTTCCAGGCCAAATGCACAAGGCCAGTGTGGGCATTTCTATTGCTTAGTTAAGATTCAGTGAGTTTGTGTTGTAAAATGTATTGTAACAACAGTGTGCAGATTCCTGCGCCTTACCCTGGCGCATTCTCCGAGATTGTTCAGGTCCATGTCCACTCCGTTCCTTTGGGAAGAAAGCACGTTGACGATGAATGAGCACAGTGCAGCCACGTCATGAGTCAAACTGCCTCATTATACTCTTAATACCAACATGAGCACCTACTGATCCAGACCCTGCTCCCATGACCCAGGCCCTCCACTTACACTACCGCATTGCAGAAGTGGCACTTGTTTCTGTAGGTAATCCCGTTGGTGCCACACATGGGCATGTACTCCATGGTGCAGGGGTTCATACGACCTCTGATTGGTCTCAGGTAGCCTCTACAGTCAAACTGAAACAGTCACAGAACAACATTTTAATCTCTACTCCTTTTTGCATTAATAATGGAGCAAAGTGCAAGAGACATCTTCCCCTCTCCCCAGAGCTGCAAGGGGAGAGGAGCCCCAGCATGGTTGGAGGAGTTGAGGGAGCCTAAACTATTGAAATCCTGCACATGGGTACAGCAGAATCCTGGAGGATCTGGCTTTTTCCTGTCCTGAAGTGGGCTGCATCCCTATCATCTTATGTATTTTCACTGTGAATGCCACCATGAAGGATCTTTGCCTAAAATGCCTCCTGCAGCAGCAACTTTTGCTGCGAAATGTCAATGCCACTTGAAAATGGAATTTACGCTCACCCCGGTGTTCCTGCAATTACTCTGAGTGTACTGAAATGGAAGTCGTTGTATTATGTTAAATTGCACAGCCGGAGTGTTTCTTTACTTTCTCTCTCTAAACTAAAAATAGAGGTGCTTCTGCACTTCACAGTAGCTCCATATATCGATAAACAAAGTTTATGTTAAATGTTTTGATAGAGTTGTTTTTTTTCTGTTACAAAATTACCATTTAATCAAATTCCAAACTTCCTCCGGGAATTTCTTGGCTTCAATGAGCCTCTAAGTCTGAATAAAACTGGTTTGATAATACTGAAGTGTTATTGAAAACAAAAGCTTCCATTCTGAAGTCTGGTTTTACAGAGAAGATAACGTTTTAAAACTCATTGAGTTTAACAGTTCATACAAAACGTAAAAGGAATTTCTGTAAATCTGAAATTCTTATTTTTCATTCAACTTCTGACAGTTTGAAATTGTGTGGTTTTTACACAGAATTAATCCTGGGCAAGGTTTTTGTCTAGCTCTCTGCCATCATTTCACCCACCACTGCTCAGTGCACCAGGGGAAGGAGCTGATCTCAGACCATACCTTAACACATCTTCCATCATGCTTCTTGTCGATGGCTTGGTTACGGCTAAAGGGAGAGAGAGAGAAGGAAAGGAAGAATTATTCTGCTCATACCATGCAGTCATCTCACTTAGTCTCTCCACTCATAAAGCCCTAGTAATTAATCAGATTCAGGAGCTCTGACATGGAAGATCACGGGCATTAAGGCAGACTGAAACTTATGAAAAATCTAGTCCACCCCCTGATTAGTCACAACCCCAAAGGCTTTTGTCTGCTGCTTGAATTGGCATTGCAAGCAATCAGGAGACCTTATACTCACAAGATTTCTCTACAGAGGGAGCACTCATTGGGGTAGGTCAAATCATCAGTCCCGCAGATGGGGTTGTAATCGGTGGGACAGTTAAACTCTGTTTCTCCAGAGAATGGGTACATGTCGCAGGAGGCCTGTCAAAGAGGACTTGTGATGTCTCCAAATGGAGAGAAGGGTGTGCTTATGTGAATCATGCTTTCTCTGCTTTGGGAGACTACCGTTGGTCTTTTTTTTTTCCTCTATCCTTCTTCCATGGTGAAAAAGAGAGGGAATAAAATACAGCATGTTTCTTACAGCATACAAAAGCACTTTTGCTATTAAGACTTAAAGTACTTTCTGCAAGAATTGCAGCCAAAAATGATCATTCCCCGGGGAATCAAGACAGGGAAGATATTTAGGCAGTTATTCAATAGCTGTATAGATTTTCTGCTGGCACTCTGTGCTGTGCTGGCTTTCACTCTACATTATTAATCGCTGTCTTTTTTGTCACCAACATGGGAAGTTATCTTTCTCTGACAAAGGTCATTTCTTATTTTGGGGAAAAGAGGTGGCGTAATACTTAAGGGCACTTTTCTTCTTCCTTTCTGTCTCACTCTCCTTTTTTGTTCTCTTTCAGCTTTCCTGGGATACAGTAGAAATATGAATTATTCATCTAGGCTTAGACATCAAGACTAAATGACAAAGAAAATCTACTACTCACCAGTCGTTGAGCAGTAACAATATCTACAATAAAAACAGAGATTATAAAATATAAAAATTGTACAATGTCCTTGAATAAAATTCCCTTGAAATCATCAGTTTCCCAACAGAGTCACCAAATAACACTTTCTCATTCCGGTGCAGTGATTGTTTGCCCAAGTTTTATCGATTCCAAATAAACAAGAAGTTATAAACTAAGATTAAAAAAATCAATTATTTGTGAAACCAGAAATTTTGACTCGCTAAAGAAGAAACAAGATGTAAACTTTTCTATTTTTGCAGCGCTACTATCCCCACTAAGGCGCATCAGCTTAAATCAAATGCATCCTACCTATCTATAGTATTTATTGGCACAAGGATAAAGTTCATTAAAAGAGAATGTTTATCATCGCATCTCCAAAAGGCTGAACCCTCCTTTAGGATGTATATATAAAGGCAAAGGTTCAGGAAGACTAGAGATACAAGCATAGCAAAATCAACTTACCAGAAAGGCAGCTGAGAAGCGCAAGCCCAAGAAGGGCAACACTTCTTGTTGTCTTCATAGCAGAGACGGTTGTATCGTCTGTTGCTTGCAAATCTGTCGCTGTTGAGTTCAGTGGATGATTCTCAGCTTTCTCTCTCTGCACTATATATATACATTCCCTGGCCTCATGAAGTCAGCCCAGAAAGTAATTATTTGCTCTGTAAACTAAGAAAAATATATTGATTATTGAATCGAGCTTTAAAGAATACTTGTTTGTTAGAGATGCCCTGAAGAATTAAACAAAAGCTACACCAAGCTTGTTAACAAAGGCGCCCTGCTGTACAATAAGTGATTTGTCCTTTCCAAACAAGAGCACTGTCTCAATAGTAGATGCTGTGAAATTACATATGGAAGAAAAAAAAATACCAAAAAACCTCTGTTTATAGAAAGCATTTGAATTTATGCTCACCATAGATGGTATTTGGGTTCCAGGATATTTGTGTGCTACAGGAGAGGTGGGGAAACAGCAACATGGGACACTCTAAACTTTTAGAGACATAAATCTGGGTTTTGGCAAACATCAACATACTTTAAAGATACTGAGGTCTCAGTGAATTTCTCCCTACTCTCTTCTGTAGTTTCCTGGTACACTGGATTTCTCACCAACAGGACAACATTACCTAAAACTTCAGAAGTTTAAAAGGCATTTCTATGTAGAAGCAAGAGTTATTCATCTGTTGGCTGTGGCCATTATTAAGAAATCATGAGAATAAGTAGTCTTAAATCTGGGCTAGTGTAATGTTTCCCCTTAATGGCAAACAAGTGGTATTCCGTGCAGGCAAAATGGGCTTCTTAATACTAAAGACATTCAAGAAAAATTTACAGCAGTTGGTAGCAGGAGCAAGTCCTTGGGCTTTCTCCTTCCCCCTCTGTTACATGGCATAACATTTAGAGAGTCAGCTGAAAGTCATTATTAAGGAAAATAGGTGAAGAATAATGTGCTAGGCACTGTTAAGTGGTTCAACTCTATCACAAGCTTATGGAAAAACAAATAAGGAATATTGCATAAAATAATACACTTTTGATGTAAGGTAGTCATGGAAGGAACTGTGGGACGGAACATGTTTGTGCTTTAAAAGAAGCCTGATTCATACATGTGGCTTTAAGGCAGCCTGAGTTTTAAATAGAAAATAGAATTGGTTTTCTTATTATCCTAGGAGATGTTCAAGGCTTGGTGGGCAGATAAATCATAAAAACATAACTGAAAGTGTAAGGGAACTGGAGTCACGGAATAGAGCTTGCGGGATTTGGCCTGTTTGTATCAATGAAATCATTTTCCTGAAAAATAAATGAATAATGCTATTTGGATCTCATTCACAAATACCACAAGTTGACAGGTTCCTTTGAAAGCGGTTCCTGTTGTATTCTTAACATCCTGAGTAACCTGACTTTCAGATTCCTTGAACTGATTGCGAGCCTATTTGGAAGGGAAGCAGTAATCACAGAAGGATTAATATTGATTATTCTCCAGGGGCAAGAATGACAAAGACTGAAAACAAGGCTTCCTCAGAACTTGCACCAGCCGCTGATGGAGATGGCATTTGCCAGCTCTGCAGTGGTTAGCAAGGCTACAGAAACATAGTCTGTTCCCTCTTGAGCCCTGTAACCCAAGCCTCTCCATATCCACCTCCACATCTGAGATCCCCAGTTACCAGAAATTGTGTGGCTTCTCCAGTTTGCCTCTCCTGCCTGGCTGAAATCATGCTGCTCCCTCAGGAGTTGTGAATGGAAAGGTTAACAAGCAGCTTTGTTCACATGTCTGACCAACACCTACCCTTTGATAGATCCACTAGGGAGATCTCCCTCTGATCCCTGTGCTGTTTCTGAGGGTCTGGGTAGCCAGCCAGGACTGCTCCAAAAGCAGCTCTTTTCCTCCAGTAACACCTGCCACTCCACAGGGCAGCAGGGAGAAAAAGAGAAACAAGGAAAGTCCTGCTATAGGGTCTATGAGGGAGAATGGGAGATAACTGGCAGCAGGCAAGGCAGTGAGAGCTGTTGTGCTGGATGTGATGTGGGGTTGCACAAGGAGCTTCATTAATAAGAAATAGAGGGAATGGGACAGCAGTAATTGTGTGGAAGCAGGTGGGTTGAAAACAGGCATTAGGAGCAATCAAAACCAACTTGTCTCCATGCATTTGGAAGAGCGAGCTTTGGGAAATGTCAGACACATATTACAAATGGGAAGGGCAGAGTGGACCCACCTGGCAAAATCCCTCTGGGGTATTCAAGAGTATCTTGATGGTGAGCTCAGTTAAGTGACTTTGGACCTAGGAATGTTTTAATATTTCTACAGATATAAGCTCCACAGAGAAGTTTAAATGAAACTCTTCCTGCTATTTCAAGTTCTTAGAGGGCAAACATTCAAGAAGGTTATGGCCACGTGGATGCGATAAACAGTGGCAGTCATATGATGGATCCTTTGGTATTAAGATAATTTTTCAATAAGTCTGGAAAATCTACCCAGTTTCTAATCCAGCATTATTTCTTCCCATAGCAGTAATATTTTCCTGGGAATCTTTTCCTCTGGCTTTGAGTCTCTCTATCTCAGGTAAGTCCATAATCCACCAAGACCTAAAAATTCTTCATTTATCCTTGGTTTAGTTAAAAACTTGTCACAGGCTTCATGTGGCTACAAAAAGAAATTATACTTTTCTTTTTTTTTGTAATAAAAGGTGGATGTGTGCCTGCAAGACTACGTGTTGTTATTCCAGAATTACCATTGTCCTTGTTCCTGTATCCTGCTGTTACACACCACACTGTAATCAAGAATAAAGTGATTTTATGCTCCAGCCTATGCTACTGGAGGGCCAAATGCAAAATGCATCTCTTTGCCATTGACTAGCGACGCGGCACACGACAAGAGCTCCAGAATAGGTTGCTGTTCCCAGACCTCTGCACAGGGGGGCAGAACTGGATCTTCTATGACAACGTGAATTCAATTTACAGCAAGCAAAGCCCCTGCTCTCAGCAGCACTCCTCTAATATTTCTCCTTGTAGTTCAGCTATCTGATTGCTGTCTGCATATCACCAGTCTCTTAAGCAGAGATGATATCACAGGCAAGGGTGTCTGGAATAATTTGACTATCTGGGAGCCACATACTAACAGCAAGAGGCTGAGGATCTGGCCCTGCGCATCCCAAACACTCAGTAAATCTCAGCTCTGCCTCACCGCAATAGCTCTGACACAGACAGCCCCCAGAAACGATGTCTCCAAGTAATTTTCTTTTAAAACATCATTTTATTTTTCTCTGCATCGAGAAAGAACGTAGTAACAAACCGATTATCTTGAATGAAGCCTCAGAGAGAAATTGCATTAACAGAAAGGTCTAGACTGGCCTGAGGTATATTTTGGCCAGCAACAAGTAGAACAATACACTAAAACAGAAGCATTGATATAAAATAGAGCAGAACAAAATAACTACATGCAATGTGTTAATCAGATTGTGGGGTAATTGAATGGCATTTCCTAAATTCACAAACATCAGATAAAGACATAAAGTGCCGAGGTACTGCTTAAAGAATTGTACCATAAAATACCTCGGCAGGCAGACAATGTTTCCTGCCTTGAATTTCCTGGAGGGAGAGTTAGATTAGTAATGGTGAGAGGATTTTGTGTTGTTGTGGCAGGATTTTATTGAGCAGCAACAAAAAAATTATTTCCAAAGAGGTGGCCATAAAAGAGGACTGTCTTCCTCAGATGAGTGGGGCAAGAAGATGCATGAAGCCCCCGAGCCACACACCCCTGGCTCTACCTCCCAGAGCCTCGGTTTGTCTTGGTCCTAAGAAATGGCATCCAACAATGAAATGCCTTCCCCTACACAGACCTCCCTCTCACAGGAGGAACATTCCAGCCCTGGGAAGGGACTTGGCACTAAATGGTTGCAGAGAGTCATGTCTTTTGGAAGTAAATTGCCTCCCTTCAGAGAGCTGCTCTCTCCAGTCTCTGGGAAGTGACACATTGTCACTTAAGATCATTAACTATTTGACTGGGAGACTGCTGCTGTACAGCATCCCTCACTGCCAGTGCTTTGCTGTTAATGAATAATAAATTAAGGCGATGACTCTGAGCCCTTCCTTTCATCAGCTGAGGTTTCTGGAGGCCGAAGAATCTCAAAGGATCCTCTACAAACAAGGACAGTCAATGTAATTACCTACAAGCGGCAGCTAAGTGGTGGGTGAGATGCAAAAATGGGCTGTAATAGCAATTGCTAGCAGTCTTCTGAACATCAGGTCTGTTAGGACTGACTGCCCACTAGTTTTCTGCAAACCCCCACAGTGATGAACACTGCAAACATGAACGTGGGCAGCCAGGTATCTGCCTGCCCAGAGAAAACATCTTGTCCCATTGCTTTGGGAAGCTGAGCGGATTGCAAAAGAGCTTCTCTCACCTAAAGGTGGTTTTCCAATCCTGCTTGCAAGAGGAACAGATGCAGCTGGGAAACTGCGCTTCTTCAGATAAGAAATTGGGGGTAACACTTGAAACTGAAACAGGGTTGAGCAGTTTCTGGTGACAGCAAGATCTTTTGTGCCTGCATGGCTTTTGCAAAGCAGCCACAAAACACCCCCAACTGCAACAGTCTTGGGACTGCCTCTAATTACGTGTATGTTCAGGCTTGCTTAGGGTCTCTCCATGCTCCTCAAGTCTGCCACACAGTAATGCAAGGGAGAGGCAGCAGGTATTTGACAGCAGCGGTTAGGGAAGCAGACAGTTCCCCTATTGCACCAGGATGCATCTCCAGCCTTGGTTTTCTTTTGGAAAGCTGGATGACGGCAGATGCCCTCAAGATCTACCCACTGCCTTTGTGGTTTTGTCGATTTCTTTATAGAAACCTCTTCCCTGTAATTTGCCCATTAATATCCGCACCCCAGGATTGTAGCAGTGATGAAATCATGCAACATCTTAGGTAAAAACAGAATGAGACATATTATTAAAGCAAAACATAAATGCTGATGGCTTTTTTATTAAGCAGAGGTTTTCAGGATTCAACAGGAGCTTTCAAGGTTCAGGACAAGGCTTTAGGGGAGCATCTGCCGTGGGGAATGGCGCCAGGGAGGATTCCTCTTTATGAGCTGAAGCCTGTTGAGAAATTAACACTTTCGAAGAGATCTCAAGCGAAGAGTCCGGCGGCTTCTCCTGCAGAGAAAGAAATCAGTACCTCAGAGACAGAACATCTGGGCTTTTACTGTGCCTCTGGTGAAAGATATATCATACAGAGGCTTAAAAAACCCAGAAAACTTCTGAATGCTATTCCAGCTATTTCCTTTGATTACTAACATTCAAAGATAAGACAAAAACTGAATTTAAAGGAAGAACAAATAGCCTGCATGAAATAAATAGACTTTGTTTGCTGAAAGAAAGTTCTTCAGCAAATTACCTAAGAAGGAAATGCAGAACTATACTAAATGGTACCTCTTTATGTGTGAAAGGGGAATTCTGGCAAATTCTCCCAATAAAAACTGACCCCTGCTAGTAAGAGAACAGATAAACAGGAAGTGAGAAAACCTCAGTTCTCCAACCAGTCTCCAAGACTGATTAGTTAGTTTAAGCTAATTTGTTATTTAGTTAGTGAAGAGACTTATTTTCATACTTACAGGAATGCATTGCAGAATAAGCATTTATTGCCATATGTTACACCATCAGACCCACAGTGTGGGACGTATTCCATAGTGCAGACATTGCTGGGTACCGCATAGTTCCTGCAGTAGCCCTGTAGATAGGTGCAATCTGTGTTCACAAAAAAAGCTCTCACCAGCAGATATGTAAGAAAGGTGACATTAGGAGACCCCACACACACCCTGAGCTCCCCCCAGTACTGGACAGAAGTAGATGCTGAGAAAAAGCCCAGGAACAGGGCAGGAGTACAGTGGTGCATTGCCTACAGCAATGTAGAGCCTGTGTAGCCATCGTAAATGCTGCTGCAGTAACTTAGACAATAACTCAGACATGAACTAAATACTGCACGACTTGTTGAAACTACCATCAGATGAAAATAGCAATTTCACCCAGTAATATCTGTGGCAAATATTGCTCAGGCAGCTGAACGGCTCAGGATTTTCAAATGCTTATCACAATGTGATTAATAAGGATTTAAACAGAAGCTGCTTTAAGTAAAGAAATGATGGAAAATAGAAAGATCCATCCCTTACCTGCAGTGCAGCAATATCTGGAAAAAAAAAGAAAAAAGAAGGAAATATGACACAAATGCAATTCATGGATTCTGTTAGAGTTAAAATCTGTGAATGTGTGCCCTGAATATGCTACTTTCAACTCACTGTTAGCAAATTACTTCTTAGACAAAAAGAATTTCAGGCAAAATGCCGTGGTTTATTATATGTTTGCAACATTGATTCTGTAGAATAATGGTTTTTAATGAGAGTTACAGCCAAAATAGAAAAGGGTGTACAAAATGAAAGAAGAGAAAAGCATTTTTCATGGTTCAAAGGATGGAGCAAGACATGCACTCAAAGCTAAGCAAGTTATTGAGGCTAACAGGGTCATAAAGATGGCAAGTACTTGGAGGTAGCATCTTATATGCATTGCCACAGTAGTTATTAAATACAAGGAGTATTTAGTGAGATGTAACTTTTACGAAGCTTCTACAACTGTTCAGGCTCTTGGATTGCATCTCAGCTCAGGATGACTACAAGAAATGTTCTCTCTCATTCAGTAAAATAATTTGTGTTTCTGCAACATTTCAGAGGTTAAATACTGGATGTCTGAGTCTCTGGGTTATACCACGTACATGTCACTTCTTTCATTATGCATAAACTAGAGCTGAGAGTAGAGCTGTTCCCACAGTTGTTCTTACCCACTCAGTTCTGTTGCTAAAATATTACCCCATAAGTGATAGTCTTTGATGTCAAGTCTTTTCAACACTATCTTTCTAGGAGTAAATAAGTCCTTGTAGAATGAAGCTCTTTCCAGTCTGAGGATGTTTTTGTGGTTTTAAAGACAGCCAGCACTTACTCAAAGGCAGAGCAGGAGGCAGTAAATCTACTCACCTGGGATGCAGCAAAGGGCTAGAGCAAACAGCAGCAACACGCCTGCTGTCTTCATGGTGGCTGAAGCATCTGCGTGCAGCGGAGCCTGTGTTTTGCTCAGTAAACATCACCTTAATTCTGCCCTCAGGTGGTAACCACGCTATATATACTCAAGTATGCACAAGAGTCTCTGCGCATTCAGATTTGGCTCATCCACCCTTATTCTGAAGTAACATTCCTGGTCGTTCGTCAGGGTGGCAGTCTCGACAGAGGTAAGCCATGCTGTAAGCCAGGAAGAATGCTTCTTCATCAACAGGAGTCACAAGAAGTTTAGATATGTTTGATACACCCTCTGTGTTGTTATTTTAAGTGAAATACATGACAAGTTCCTTCTGAAGGACCATAGAAAACTCCTGCAGGCAAAAAGGAACTGTACAAACCTCAGCAGCAGCTGCTGTCAGATTTCCTCTGTGTGCACCTATCAGCGCCTATTCATGTGTGGTACTTTTTCATGGGCAAAACATAGAACAAACTGCTTCCAGAATGGAAAGGCTCTACTTGTATTTTCATGCTTCATCCCAGTAAAGCATCATGAAGCTATAGTGAAACCAGGAAAGCAGTGAACTGGGAAGGAAAGCAAAAGGGTGTCCCAGACAGTGAAGGGAGTCATTGGACTGAACAAGAGATGGAGCAACTTTTATAGGCATGTGCAAAGAATTTACAATTGTTATTTCCCCTAAAAGCCATTAGAATTGTGGGTTAGATTTACCCTAATGAACTGATAGACTAATGATGACAGAATGATGTGAGACCCTAGCCTGGATCCTAGGAAAGTTGAACCCAATCTGGAAGTGGCTGCTTCATCCATCTGCCCATCTCAATATAAATCCTTTGTTTTACCACCAAAGCATCGCTTTTTTGGATGACCTCATTCCATCAAGGAAAACGAGCACCCTCCTGCCTTCGGCTCCCAGAACAAATGCATGTGGGAAATATTACTTTTTAGAAGGAATATGCCCAATTTATTTATGTTTCTCTTGTGTGGATCAAAACCTCACCAATTCAATACCCGAACAGAGGACAAAAGCAAAATAAATTTCATGGACAATAAGCCAATGACAGGTCACACTCTCACAAAACAGAAGGATATTTTGTCCTTGGATTGTGAAACACTGCTGAGATACTCCTTGGGCTGGCAAAGAGTATAATGTCATTAAAGACTAGGAGAGGAGACAAGTAGGCAGGAGTAGGAACCATCCCTAGGATGGCATTTATCTTAAAGCACTTGAAGACTGCTAAAGGAAATAAGTCATTTGTAGGACCCAGAGACATAGGCAGTGTCTGAAAAATACAGGCTTTGCTAACAGACTGCCCTTGCAGGGTGCTACGCTTCAGGTGAGGGCTGTGTTCAGGAGGCCAGGGTTCAGCTCCTGGTGCAGACACCACCACAGCCTGAGTGGATTTTGCACAGGGAAAGTGCACCAGCAATGCCTTAGGGGAGATCAGCTGGTGTCATCACTTCAGAGCAGCATTTCAGCTCTTTACAATGTCAAACATCTGAAAGGGCCTGAACACTAATGTAGGCTGACTATCAGTTATGTGAAAAGTCACACAGCTCCGAGGTTTGTGCATCTGTATTTAATCTTGTGCTTTTTATGAGAGAGAAGGGAGCAAAATGCTGTTTTTGTTATATCCCAGAGCTATCAGCACATAACCTATTCAGCCTGGCATCATCATTCAACAAACCAGAAGAAAATGTTTCATGAAACACATGAAACAAGACAAAGAAATGTTGCTGATTTAGTTTATTGAGAAAGAAAATCAGGACTGAGCTGAGTTCCCCAAAGGGCAAGATGAACTGAGGTGAGATTTTTAGTTGGGATTTGCCAGTGGGGATCCTGTGGTGAATTCTCTCAGCACTGTTACTCAGCATTTTCCAAAATGGCTTAAAGTGAGAGTCCCATTGCTGTCCCTGGAAGTGAGGAGAGGAAAAAATGGATTAGACAGAGTTCTGTCTGCTATAATCTGTCCTTTTCCTTGGCTCCGAAAGAAGCCAGATAATATCTTGCCCCAAAGACAAAGAACTTGCAGACTCATCGTCCCATTGACTAAGAGATGACTGAGATCATTTAACCCATTCTTAAGACTGAAAATATTTTTTGGGAAACTATGATGAAACTCCGAATATCATTTCTTTGCAACATGCAAGAAAAATTCCATGAAGATTAATGGTCTTCAAACAATTCACACTAACAAACCAGACACAGCTCTTTGTATGCTCTAATGGAAACAAAAATGAACGGTTGGCATGATGGCTGGTGTTCCCTCCTGCCCCATATTCCTACTCAATACTGGTCAGCAAACAAGAAAGTGGCAACTGTGCAAACTTGCACTTATAGAAGGCAACTGGTAACAGGAATGTGATCTATGTTTGTACATACACAACTGCTGTGCAGAAGCTGCACTTGTTGCTGTATGTTTTGCTGTCAGAGCCACAGAGAGGCAGGTACTCAAGTGTGCAGACGGGTTTAGGGTAGTCACTGCAGTCAACCTGGAAAAGAAAAAGCCTAATATGAAAGATTATGAAGGAGACACCAGCAGAAGGGCTTGAACCCCTCAATACAGCTGCATTGCTAATGATAAGAATCTAACTGAAAGTAATTAACTTCCTTGCACAATCTGATATAAACGGAGGTGTCAGTTCTCCCTATGCCAGAGAATTTTATAATATAAAAATAGATCATAATTTCCTGTTTGAAGAGATGTGTATGATACCCTGGCCATAGCATTTCCAAGCAGCAGCAGTTCACTCTGTGAATGTGCCATGCTCATAATCGCATTGTACTGTGTTCCCAACCAGGCCAGGAAATTAAATGGAAAAACCCTGCTGTTTGGAGAGCTGTAAGTACTGATGTGCTGATGCCTGTGTAAGGGTCCAGTATCACTCCCGTATTCTTAAAACAGGAAGATCAACATTTAGCTAGATATGGTGAGAGAGAGATTTTGTTTCTTATGCAATGGGTGCTACAGTTGCTGAGCATTGTAGTGCAAAAATGCATATGGGTCCTGGAAGAGGCTGAGGAATTTAATGGAGAAGAAATCTATCAATGCTTATTGACTACACAGAAACTACAGCTAGCTGAGGTCCATCACCCAAAAAATAGCTGGAGATTGGAAAAGTAGAAGTCCCATACATCATACATACTCACTCTACTCTTACTCTCTCCTACACAATTCTTACAACCCCCGCTAAGACTGGGGTCTGCATCAAGCCATCATGGGCATGCTGAACCATTGGTCTGACTCCAAAAGCCATTCTCTGTTCTTCTCAGTTCTGCCCTGATGAATTATTTCTGCTACTGCTCTTTTACTCATCCTTTTCTGTGCAGTTACTCTCTTCCTTCCCTGGCATTAGTGTGGATAATTTGTATTATGTGTGGAAAAAGCAAAACTTTCCCTGTGCTGAAGCACAGCAGCAGCTACATTCCTGCAGGATGCTGCTGGTCTGGGGGCTGCTGCAGACACTGACGGTGCTTAACCTGACATCAGCAGGACTGAAACATGGTCCCTCATCACAGAGTTCACTTACTGTAGTGTCTTCCTTCTTACATTCACCGTCATTCTTCTTGTCAACACTGGTTCCAGCCTCTCTGGGAAAAGAAAAGACCCACATCAGGAAGTTCTGTGAGAATCCTGCTCTGCTGAAGAGCATGTCCCAGGATTGCTAATCAGACTCAGGTATAACAGGCAGGATACAAGAGACATTCAATTTAGGTTGTGTCCACATGGCTCTAGGTTCCAGTGCAGGTGGTGTCACAGCCTGCCAGAGTGCTGGTTTATAGACTGACATGAAGGAAAAGGGATCATCCAGGGTGTTAGGGTGAATGAGGAGGTAGGTTGTGTGACAATGTAGATGCAGCTTAGGTAAGTTGCAAGGCAGCATCTGCCACATAGACCCTTTTAACTTCGTAAAGAGAAGCATTCCGTCCTGCGTTAGATCCTTACCCAGCCCTCTATTTCTCTCTCTAAATTGAAGGCAGTTTTCTTTCTATTTGCAAAGGAAAACAAGGTCTAGTTACCACGGAAAGAGGAGGGTCAAAGTCCAAGCACCTTAGAAAAAAGACCTTGGTGGAATCCTGATATTCAGAAAATCAGTTGCCAGGAGCACTAAGTACTTGTTGTTCCTCATAGGATAGCTCTGCATATGCAGTACTCACAGATTATGGGCACACAGTAGGCACTCATTGTCGTAGGTGACCCCATCAGTACCACAGATGGGGCTGACATCTTTGCTGCAGAGCAACACCACTTTACCTTCTTCATCTGTTGTGTTGGGATACCTACTGCAGTCCACCTGCTGAGGGAACACACAACGAAGCACTGGTGAAGGCTTACTTATAAGAAGCAAGTAGATTGGTGAGTGTGTCTGGCCACCTAGGATAATACCATGGCAGGAAAAATAATTGTCCCTGTGTCACTATGATGGCAATTCACTTGAAGATGACCCATGCGAGATTTTGACATCTCATATGTCCTCTTATTTAGTGTTTGAATTCTTTCTTGGGGGAGTCAAGCAGCTCTGGCCACTGAGAAGCAGGACATGCCTCTTAGTTTCCCCTTAGTTTTACTTACAGGGACAGCTTCCTTGCATTTTCCATCGTGGTCTTTGCCAACATTGGTTCCGTTTTCTCTGGAAATGGAAAGACAAATATTAGGAAGTTCAAAAAGAAGCCTTGCTACATCCTTGGTTCTGGAAATATGTAACAGATACAAGGAAAAGCTGACTCTTCATCAGTCAGGCTATATATAGCTGTTTTTTGAGAAGGTAGTGTGATCCTCCCTAACCAGCTAGCACGGAGTGGCTGTCAGGGACATAAAGACGCCAAGAGCTTTAGGACCATTTGGGGCAGATCAGAGCAGGGCATCTCTCCATCCTTTTGCTCTGCTTTGCTGTGATGAGGTGTGCCCTAGGGGCTGTCATCTGACTGATCCTTGAGCTGGAGAAGAAAAACAAGAATGAATTACACCAGCAAGAGATAGACACAGTGACTAAAGCGATGTCTCAGCAATGGAGTGCCGTGCAGTGATACCCAGCTCATTTTGAAGGAATAGACATTAGTAACATGTCAGATCACTGTTTGTTGAAAAGCGGTGCTTCCAGAAGTCCTAAGCATTGCTGCCTATGCAGTACATACATGTTGTGGGCACATAGCAGGCATTCATTACTGTAGGTGACTCCATCAGTACCGCAGATGGGGCTGAGGATCTTGGCACAGACCAACACCTCTTTGCCTTCCTCATTTGTAGTGTTGGGGTATGTACTGCAGTCCACCTGCTAAAGAAACGTACAGCAACAGGGTGGAGAAGACACTTTACATTCACCACTCTCATTTGGCACGAGACAATGACCAGATACAACCTGCAGTGGGTTTTTCACTGCCACTACACAAACTTGTGCCGGAGGGTCAATATGGGAACAGGCAAATCCTTCCCGCAGAGACCTCCCCCCACAGCAGGAAAGGAGGAGGAGAGGGCTACAGCCGTACAGCTCCTCAGACAGGGTAAATCAGTGGTGGTCTGTCATGCTTACCTGGCATTCTTTTATAAAGGCTATCTGTTGCTCTCTTGTTTTTATATTCTTGTGGCACCTCCAGTGCACTTCTGTTATTACTTTTTCATTATCAAAACACTGATTACGGTTTTTATTCAGAGGAGCAAGGCTAATGACATGGTGCATGGAATCTGGAGCACCGCAGTAGTATTTTATTCTTCCAGTAGGCTGCTTTCAGGTAGTTTCTGATACCACAGCTTATTCCTATCCTTTTAGAGCCAGTCATATATGACTGAACTTACAGCTTAAACAAGTTTAAAGTTAGTGAAAAATGAATTAATAAAAATTTTATGCTGCTACTACGCTATAAACATACAGCATAGATGCAGAGCCAAGGACAGTATAATTTAATGTTTTATACTGTGGAATCTGATTACAATGGCACTAATTTCATGCTGATTGAAAAACAGATAAGCATCTGCAGTCCTGAGGCTTTTCCTATTCCTTCAGTTATGTCTTTACCAAGCCTCATACCTGAGAAAAGTGACAGAAAGAAATCTTCAACTCACCTCAACCCCAAAGGCAGCATCTGGAAAAGAAGAGAGAGGCAGAAAGTGTGAAACAAAGCCAATATGATAAGACCTCAGTTAAAGCTGGAATTCTAGATGTAAAATTCCTATATGCAGGACCAAACTGATTTCCAGTGATTGGTTTCCTGAACTAAATAAACAATGTGTGATTTTTTTCTTCTCTGTGTTGATAAGTATAATAACATTGCTTATTGCTGGCTGTGCTGAAACATGGTTTTGAATAGCTTTGTTCTTTTGTATTTCAAGATAAGTAGATGTATTAATTGCAAGTAGAATAACTTTTCCTGCCTTATCTTTCTACACACCCATTTTGACCCTAAAGAGCTACTGTTAGATATCTGAAAAGAAACCTGAATCAATACAGATAAATGTAAATGCAAATAGTCACCTACAGGATAAGCAAATACATACAGCATCTGTTGTCAAGCTTATGCATTTTAAAGAAGCTGAGTGTGAAAAAAAAAATTCTCTTTGACTTTATAATTTCATCAGATGGAAATATGCAATGATAACATCAGACCCCGGCTTGTTTTCCTCTCTTGTTTCTCCATTAACAGAAAAGTATTGCACAAAAGTTACCAGACTTCTGAAAAGAACTTGCTTGTGCCATTGCAATATTTTTGTGACCAGTTACTGAAGATCTGACTACCTTGTTACAGCCTTGTTTCAAGCATTTATCCACTTTCTGTAATTGTAGAACAAGTGTAAGCAGTGCAGCAGTGTTAAAACACAATGTAAAAAGCATAAAAGCACTAGTTACCAGCACAGGACTCCATTTGCAGTTTATGACAGACAACCAGCTACAATAGTGATCCATCTAAGCCTGTCTTGAAATCTGCTCCTGCATCTTATGCAATGCCAAAGCACCAGGCATCCTAGCTCTTTGTAGAAGATTTCTCTCCTTGAAGCCACTATCTTATCTCTTTAAAGACAGCCAGGCCTCAGATGTGAAGCCTATGTGGTGCTATGAGTTACTCACCTGGGAAACAGCAAAGCACAAAGGAGAGGAGCACAAAAACACCCGCCGTGGTCATGTTGGAAGTATGTCTTCAGCCTGCAGGCTGCCTACTGCTGCTCTGATCACGAGATGGCCTCTCAAAGGCTGACTGCAAATATATACAAATGCAATGTCTAAACTGTTCAACTGTAACATAAAACAACCTGCAGAATCTGTCACCAGCACAATGAGGCTGTTAATATTTATTGAGGTCTTGACTTTCAGGTAATGGTTGGCATCTGCTAGGCAATTGATTTTGGCTGGACATCTGGTTAATAGCTTAACACAAGTATCACATGTCCTCAGTGATCAAAACCAAACAAACAGCCTTTTAGACAAAAAAAA
Organism: Psittacus erithacus; assembly: GCA_009867235.2. Taxonomy (NCBI): domain Eukaryota; kingdom Metazoa; phylum Chordata; class Aves; order Psittaciformes; family Psittacidae; genus Psittacus; species Psittacus erithacus. Next base: position 119,776 of record WYDI02143424.1, on the reverse strand, counting down.
ACCTCTTTAGGATTCAAGCAGAAATATATGAAGCACAAAATACTGAGGGGAGTAAACAGCAGGTCCTTCATGCTTCTCTACAGAGCAACATCTCCCATCAGAGATCAGCTCATGCGGAGCATGCAGTACTATCCTGATGCAGATCAGGCTAAGAATCTCTGCTTGCTTTCTCTTGCTTTGGGTGGGGTTTTTTCTGCATTCCCAGATATTCCCCTCTAGATACAAACATGGGTCAGGTGTGGCTTTGCCATCAGCAGAACTGGTTAAGCTTTGTCAGGTGAGTCCAGCAGGACTATGTCTAACCTATGCAGCTAATGGTATTTAGCACTGGTTTGATAAGTGAAAGGGTTTCTTGACAGTTTCACTTCAGCAGACTTGAAAGCAGATTATATTCTGTCAAATGACACCAAAAATGTCACTTGGACCTTATCATGAGGGAGCACTTATTTACAGACCTAGTCACAGTTAAACACACCCACCAATTCAAAGTGTTCCGCCAAGTCATCTTAAGAACAAAAGACTCTGAAGGTTTGCAAGTACAGTAGGTCCTTTTCCCCTACAGATACTTTAGAAAATGATACTTAAAACATAGATCCTGTCCCACTTTTCCTGTCTGTCTTGCACCTCCAGCCTTCATGCGATCTCCAAATCTCTGCTTCCTAGGAGGAGGTCTGGGCCTCTGCAGCTTTAGTAGGAGTAATTTTGCAGAAGTGGGCTCTGCCTTTAACCTAAGTTTCTCACCATGATACCTTTCACAGGTCTGAAATGGCAAGAATACCTGGGGTTTTCTGCCACTGGAGCTGAGTACTGTGCTTAGGATAGACTTCTGCACTACTGGAGCTGCAGAGCAAAAGACGTTTTACAGATGCTCCCTTGAACAAACAAGGCACCACCCAATAATCAAATGAAATTCAGTTGAAATCATCAAATATTAGCCCAAAAAATTTTGTTGGTGTCTGATATGTCGCAGTGATCTACAGGGTATGCTTTGATCCTTAAAAGTTCACATTGTATAGTGCATGGAATCATCTATCCTGGGCAATGGTGAACTGTGAAGGCAGCAGCATGGCTGCATGGATGTAAAGGTGACATTTTTACCTGGAAGAGATGGGTTTCTTCACAGGGAGAAACATTAAAACAATTATGCTGCTGGATTTATTTCTATAAATTACGGAGAGCATGCATTAATATTTTAGACAGACTGAGCACATCTTCAAGATATATTGCCCTAATGTGCTGTGTGGATGGCATCTCTGGAAGCCAAGTACTTTCCCTGAGCGTGCACAGAATCACACTGAGGCTGCTGCCACACGCCATGCCTGTTCCCTGATGAGGAGGCATACAGTCTCTGCACAGTTGGAGGAAGGTACATCTTTCTGGATCAAACATGAACTTTGGTATTACCTTCTCCAGTCAGGCAGCAAGTCCACTGTAAATCATCCTCACCAGCCCTGACCTGACAGCTTTGGACAGGTTGTCTCCTGCCTGGTGCCCACAATGCTGCTGCTCCCTGCCCTGAATGGTGTGGTCCTCTAGGCAAGATGAACCTCTCTCCTGACCAGCGGAGAGCACCTTCCTGACAATGGCTAGTGTGTGGCCCGTATACACCAGAATAAAATTTTCCACTGCAAATGCCAGGTTCAGCGCTGGGTCTGGCACTTGCCTCAAGCAACCCTGATTCCCTTCAATCACCACAACACCCATCTGATGTTCAGCAGATCCATTCCTTCACTCTCTCAGATACAGACATTCTAGGGAGACTCAAGTCTGTGACAGTTAAGTCACCTGACAGTTAAGTCACCAGTCTCCTCTGAGCCTCTCAGATGCCCCTTCAGGCAAGCCACAAAAACAACACCCAGAAATCACCAGGTTTCAGACTCAGCCAGCCAACATCCACAGCTCCAGATGATCCTGCCTCTGATAGCGGCATGGAAAAACACCGCAGCTGGCTCAGCTCGTGCTGCGGGACAGGTTGCTCAGCTCTTAGCTACTCCTGGAAGAACAGTTAAAAAGAGGATTTGATTGGCAATCCTGCCACTGATCTCGTGCTGTAATCCACTTCATTACGGTCTTCTAATCCTCAAATTCAGATGCAGCATATGGCTGATGGCCATTTTGCTAATGGAAAATCCTCATCTGTGCAGAAGCCAGCACAAGGGCAGAGGTCTGCTAGCAAGCAAAGGCAGTACAACATCTATGGGTACCACATGTTAGTGCCTCAGGGCACCAGAGGGTCTGCTGGCAGACACCAGGGCAGGATTTGGCCGTTATACAACATCCTCTCTCACTTACCCAAAGACTTCCTTGGTTCACATTTTCCATTGAAGTTTTTGCCAGTATCAATTTCATATTCTCTGGAAGAATCAAAACCAATGGGAAATTTTCTTAGGCGATATGTGACTTCTCAGTGTAAGTAATACCCTGATAAATGAATGACAAATTACTCAATACATTTTTCCAAACATTCCTGGGTTTTGTCACATTATTTAATTAACAAATAGCTGCTGTAAAAGTAGGAAATAATAATTATTATTTGTAGCTCTTTCATGAAATTGCCTCTAATCACTCCAAAACGCCCGCTAAATACAATACAGATTGCGGTTTCCATCTTTGTCTTATAACTACTTGCACTGAGCCACGCGCCCAGAGAAACCAATACAGAACAAATGGAAGATCTGCCTCTCACCTAGTGCCCAAAGGTATTGTTTGAACTAAGCAATAAAGTCAAGTCACTGATATGATTAAAACATATCAACATGGAAACATATCCAGGTGCTTATGAGCTTATTAAATAGAGCTTGATTCAGGTAATGCCAGTAGAATATTTTTTCTGAACTAATAAGACCATGTGCAGAACTTTGCGCCCTGCAGGTAAAAGCTAACATGGTTTCACATGACTTATGCAATGAATTAAATGTACTTGGCCTCACTGCAAGGACACATGTTAACACACGGGAACAAATCCAGCAGGGGCCACCAGGCTGGTCAAGGGCTGTCACACAGGGCATTTGGGTAAGCTGAAGGAGCTGGAGAATAGATGGCTATGGGGGATTGCTGCTATCTGCAGCTCCTTGCTAGGATTCTAGAGAAGACAGAGCCAATCTTCTCAGAGCTGCACAGCAAAAGGATTACATTCTGACAAATATGAGGAGTTATTCTTTGCCATGAGCTTGATCAAGCAGTTGCACAGGAATCAGAGGAGGCCATGCATGTCCTTCCTCGGCAATACTGAAAACCAAGCTGAATTTGGAAAGTCTTGAGGACTCTGGGCTGACTTGGACTTTGGCCTTCTTTTAGACCTCTAGAGACCTCTTCCAACTTGAGTTATTTTATGTATATGGTACTTATATAATGCTCTCTCCTGTAGAAAGTTTTTATTAATGAACATAATACTTCTCAATGATCCAGGAGAGCAGCTTCAGAGTTTTCCTACCACCTTTGCTAAAGGGTCACAGATAAGAGCTCCCAGACACTTTTACAGGGATGACCAGTAACAGGTACAACAAAATGAGCAGATTGTAATTATCATGAAAACACCAAACACACTATTCAAATATGAGAATGTTATTAGCTTGAGATGATTTCAAAGTCTCTCCATTTCTGCAACAGCCCAGGCACTCTGCCAGTGCTTCCCCAGAAGGGCAGCGGCCTCTGAATCTACAGCAGAGTAACCTGCACCACAGAAAATCAGCTACCAAAATAGCAGCCACTTCACTGCTGTGCTGTAGCATCAGCTCAGAGCACATACCTTCAATTCTCACCACACCAGCTCATGCTGTGCTTCAGCCCTGGGTACTTTCTGGATGATAAGGATGTCAGGTCAGGGCTCAGTTGCACAGGGCAAGAGTTACTCACGTGAAAGCAGGAAAATGCTAGAATGAACAGCAGAAAAAGGAGGCACTAAAAAGCAAAACATTTGGCTGGACAATGGCCCAGGCTATTGCTCTTTGAAGTGAACATACTACAGAGAAGGTGGTTTGGAGGTAATGCAGGAGACGTTACCCTGCAGCTGGTCTGAAGAAGAGGAAATCATTGGTTTATTCCATTTTCCTGACACTTCAGTGATCTCAGCTGTGCCTCACTGAGTGCTCGTTTCATCTTTGCCACAGCCCAAGCAGAAACAATGAGGATGTGTTTGTGGGATTGACACCATTCATGGCTGCCTGGCAGGAGAAAGTGAATCTGGCAACTTCATTGCTAAGGCTGGGAAGGCCTCCTTCAGTAGCTGGGGTCAGGAGAAAAATCTTCCAAAGGCAGGAAGAAAAAATAATAAAAGGTCAATAAATTCTTATCTGCAAGCAGACGTTATTTGTAACTCAATGCACAGTTAAAATAGAATGAATAAGCATTTCTGCCATGAAAGCAAATTACCTTGAGGCTATATAAAGCAGGGGAATAGTTGAACACTTCTCTAAAGGACAGCAGATGAGGCGTTTTCAAGCTACCAGACATCTAGCAGCAAGCACGCCATCAGAATAACACATGACAGGGGGATCGTGGCTGTGTCTTTTGGATTCCAGACAGCTACACAAGCCACCAAACACTGTCATTGCCACGAGAAGCTTACAGGCAGAAGATATTTTAGTTGACTGACTATCAGGGCTGGAAAAAGTAATTCAGTATGGCTGGGATGAGCAGTTGCTGCATGCTGCCGAGCAGCAAAGAGGAATATGAAGGCTTCAAGGAAGATCACTTGATCCCTGGACAGCTGCAATCAAGAGCTTGTTTACAGAGGGATAAGCATCTCAGATGCAACTGCAGTACAAATGCTGTGATAAGGCTGGCTGGGGAGACAGGTTATAGTCTCCTATCAAGCACAGGAATTACCTCTTCACAGTGAGCTGCCAAGCCTCATTAATTTATCATAGGAACATGCCTTCAGTGCTTGCTCCCCTCAGTTCTGTTTCATAAGATTGACAGACATGTCTAAAGACCACAAAGTGTTCTTGACAAGAGGGTAATTAACCTTCGATGTTTACATCTCCCTCCTCTTGGTAAGTAAAACACCAAGTCTGTTCATTTTGAGGAGATCTGGCTGTAAACAAGTCATAGTTTCTTTTTATGCTCTTGATCAGAGGTCAGGAGGACTAGAATAGCAATTTTTCTGAGCTCTATGTGGAATAGTAAGTAACTGAGGAAGAATTTCCTTGAGTAAATGTCCAAAGCCTTGGACTCAGGGCTTTTGTACCCTTTTCACAGCCCTAGGTCTTTGAATAGATCCCCATGAGCCTGTAGCTCCACACCACTTTGGGCCAGGGTCTGAAACCTTCTTCACTGCAAGCTCAGGACAGGGTGAGCTGAGGCTCTGTCCAACTTGAGGGAGCTAAAGGGGAAGAAATCTACACACAGCTAATGACACGTATGAGAGAGAAATTATTCTAAAGTGGGTTTAAGTAAGATAAACATTCCAAGAGTGTGTCCCCCTGAACAAACCTCATATGGAAGGAATCAACAGGGACAGCAAAGCTGTTCCTGGAGGTGCTAATTCACCGCTGCTACAGTAACCTGGAGGCATCACTGCCTATTAACTGCCCCAAGAAACATCAATGTATTGCATCCCCAAGCAAAGTTTTCTTTCCATGTGAAACCAAGGGACAAGGCAATGAAGAAAAGGAGCAAGTAGAGCATCAAACAAAAATATGTTCCCAGATCTCATCAACCAATAAACTAGCAAAAATTCATACGAGAAACAATGGTTGGAAAACACAAATGAAGGTGGTTGCTTTCATTTATGGGGAGAAAACACCAAGAACAACTCTGGGATTTGAGAGGAATGGTGGTTTGCTTTTTAGGAAAGATCTTGCAAATAAAGCAGCAAGAAGGGATTTTATTTCTGAGGGGTAGGGGTGCAATAGGCTAAGAATGAAAATCTACTGCTCTCCCTGATGGGAAAGAAAGGGAGAATAGGGTGAGAGACAGAATGCATAATGGTGCTGTAACTTGAGCACTTGGCTGGAATAGGAGGTATTGGGTGGAAAGAGTTTCTACAGCTGAAGGACAATCAGCATCATAACCACTGAGCATTTTTGCCTTCATTATTAACATCAAAATAAAGGGCAACAATTTCATTTATTTTGCAGAGTTGAGGTTTAATGAGACCACTGGCTGATTCTTTGCAGCTGGACACGGGTGAAGCAGCGTTGGTGCTGACAGAAAGCAGCATGCTGCCAAATGACAGAGTTTTATTATTTCGCAGAAATGGAGGTAAATAGCAGGACTTCTACCACCTCTAAACTATTACACTAGCAAAGTCATGCAGTTATTTACTTAATACATGATCATACGGCTCCTACATCTCCTGGCTTGTGCACCATGCCCCATTTGCAACCTGACAAAAATTCTTATCTCAGGAGAGCAGAACGCACTGATACCTGCAGAGGTTTTGTGTGTCTCCTTTTCTGGTCTTGAAACAGGTTATGCTGCACTTTCCTGATGCTGTCAGTGAAGGCTGCTTGTGCATGCTTGCATAGCAAAGAAATATTTCTCCTACTTGACTCATATTTTGCATCTTTTTGCCATCCTTCTCTTCATACATTTGAATGCAGCCTGTGGAGAATGGCATTATTAGAAAGCTAGCATTAAATCCCTGCCAAACAAAATGTCAACAGAAGGTATATGCATCACTTACGTCCAATCATATGCTGCCTGCTCAGCATCAGACTGACATTATTTGGGATGATGCCACAGAGAGCAATGGGAGATCAGGCTGCTTCTTAGTTTGCCTGCCTTTTTAGTCACTGGGATGACTGCTACTCCTGAGACTCTGGGTGTGCCATGTTCCTGAAGAAGGAAAAGTCTGACATTAAAACAGTACGACTGTTTTCCCAAAAGGGGATGGGTGCTGGGAATGTAAATAAAACTCCCAAATAATGCAAGTGAAGGAGGGTTCATCCAAGTTAACCACCAGCAATGAGGTGATTATACTGTTTCTGGATATTATAGTCCTACCAGTCAACAAACCTATGCCATCTGAATATACTGCATTGTTTGGATTTTCACTCCAGCTATTTGACTGTTTTCTCCACTAAATCTTCATGATTTCCCTCCAAGCACAAACAGTGAATGAAAAGGGAGAAAAAGAGGACAAACTGGAAAAGGACAGGGAGAGGCCAGGGGCGAGAGGACTGTCACTCGGAAAGCACATTCTTTCCCTCAGACTGACACATTATGGGCACAGATCCCACATTCACTGGTGTAAGTGAAACCATCTGTGCCATAGATCTGCCCCACTGCCTGGCCAGGGGGCCCAAACTGGCCATCCTCAGCAATACCCCAAGGGCTGCGCCTTCAAGGGAGCAGTGTAGAAGAGCTTAAAGCAATACATTTCCTAACATTCCTCATTATTCAGGGGCTTGAACGAAATTCAGATTTTACTTCTATGAAAGAAAAACAGGCAGGAAGCACCACACTATGAGAATGCTCTTTGTTTGCAAATTCACAGTATGTTTAAACTTACGGGGCTGCACCTCAGCTGGTGAGAATCTGGAAAACCCTCCTAAGCAGAGTGGATGTCTGCCAGCTGGAGACAGGCTCCCTTCCACGTCTGCTGTCTGCTTTTCTCGTATCTACTCGTTGATCAGCAGAGAGCACACAACCGGAGACCAGAGCACGGCAAAGAATCAAATCAAATTGTACCAAACATTAAATTATAATAAGAGAATGAACATCTCTGAGTGTGAATGCATTGATGGATGAAACAAGTGGATACCAGGATTATACTCCTTTAAATATAGAGGTCTGAGGAAATATTTTCAGTTCCCAGAGTATTTTCTTTGCTATCAGACAGTTAAACAGACCTGTGCAACTGACACAATGAGTTTGTATAATTATTTCTGTATTTCCTTTGTTTTGAGGAATATGGAGTTATAAAAATGGTAAAAAACCACTCCATTTAGGTATTCTTCTGAAAAAAAGAACATAAAAAATTCAGTGGGGTGAGCCTTGTCACTCTCAAGCACCACTCAAGAGATTGACAGAGTATTCAGGCCCATCTGCATGCCTCTCTAGAAAAAGCAGCATATGAAAAACAAAGCTAAACCAAGGTAAATCAGCAGACATAGTTTTGAAAGGCATACAATTTTTGCTGAAGTTTTTGTCTGAAGCTTAGATACAGACACTATCAAGGAAAAGTTGTTGTTTATTGGGTTCTTTTCCAAGTCACAGATAGGAGAGTGCTGATAAATAATGGAAAAAACCTTTTGGCTCAGTATGAAAAGACTAAGTATTGTTTTCTAAATCCCACTTATCAATCAAGATTTCAATGATTCACCTCGTTCTTCCTCCTCTTTGTGTTGTAAGAAAAATGACTGTAGGTTCAAAAAGACATTGATAAGGCTATAAAGGTAACTAAGACAAACAAGGAAGGAGAAAGAACATTTATATTTTTAAAACATTGCCTTTGTAATATGTACTGGTGCATTCACAGGTCACGAATCCTGAAGCTGGACCTTGGATGAAAATACAGCAAAGTTCATCAGCCCTTGATGTGGCTTAGGAGCTTGGTCCCTGCTATGCAGAGCTGCAAAGTGGCTGCAAGGCAGTGTGTGGAGCTGGATCCTTCCCTGCAGCCTTGTCTGAGGATATAAGACTGCACAGACAGCTAGTTGTGTTCATGACAAGAGCGCAGAAAGAAGAGTCCACTGAAGCAGGACTAAATCCATACTTGTGTCTGATCCCTTTAGTGCCTCTTTCCAAGTTAAAATACAGGTTTTCCTATCATGAGAGGTGAATGGGTTCTGAGAGTAACCTGACCATTTTGAAGCTGCTCAGGCTTTTGCCTGAGGTGACTAAGAAAGTCAGCCTTGGGGTTTTGCAGCATAGCGCACTCAAGAAGCAACAGAGCAGTGGTCTGAGCAGCACCAAAGCATCTATTGCCCTTATAGTGGAAACAGTTACTGAATATATTTGCAGTCTGGCAAGCACTGAACTCATGAGATGATCTCTTGGTGCTCCCCAGCACAGTAATCTCTATTTGTCCATCTATCCAGCCATTCCTCCAGGTATGAACAAACAGGCATCCAACTCACTCAACCGTACTTCAAAAGCACCTTTCAAGTCTCTTAGTGGCACTTTGAACCTGGTATTGTCCTACCTCTCTCCTAAACCACAAAAATTCAGCACTTCCTCTTGCATGTTCTTGCCTTTGCCTCCATGTCATAGAATCCATTTGCACTGGAAAAGATCTTTAAGATCATGGAGTTCAATCATTAATCCAGCACTGCCAAGTCTACCACTAAACCATGTTCCTGAGTGCCACACCTACACAGCTTTTAAATACCTCCATGGGTGGGGGACTCAACCACTTCCCTGGGCAGCCTGTTCCAATGGTTGACAACGCTTCCAGTGAAGAAATTTTTCCTAATATACAACCTAAACCTCCCTTGGTGCAACTTGAGGCCAGTTGCAACACAAAGCAGAAAGAAATCATCTAATTAGCGCACACTCAGTAAGTAACCCTGCAACAGCTGAAAAACAACTCCAAGGCACAAAAAACAGCTCTGTCCCTAAGAAGGCTGCCCTACTTTTATAGAGTTATATTGCTTCATAAAACACCCCCTGAGCCTGGGGGATATTTAAACTCCAAAGTCAGGCTTTTCCCATTTTCTGGCCCAGTTTTAGTGATTTATTCCATTGTGTACTTTTACATGAAACCTACTGGCGAATATTGCATGGAAACCTCTGTCTAATGACTACTTTGGCTTCTTCCCTGGGTTGCTCTAACTTTGTCTCAACATTATCCTCCCTGAGTTCGTGTTTGCCTTTGGTATCATCAGACAATGAGCCCCACAGAGGAGGCTTTGGCATGGCTGTGCCCAGCTAATGCCATTCAGTTGGATCTTGACAGCTTTACTGCAAAGGCTTGCAAAAGCCAGCAGTCAGCACTAAGTCCAAGTGAAAGTCTGCCAAAGTCCACAAGAAAAAAATTACTCAGGTCTTATCCCTGAGGGTAACCAAGTAACACTCAAACAAGACTAAAGCCGCATGTTCTGCAAAAACAACTTGACTGAAAATGGCAAAAAGGTTATATAAACCAAAGGAGTGTTTGCATTAGGACACAGACCCGAGAGAAGTACAATAAGCCATTGTTGGCCACAAATCGTCTCGAAAAGCACATGCCAGCCACAGACACTAATGGCACGGAGGTACTATGGCCTCATTCCCTGGTACAGTACCCACAGTATCTCCAAGTCAGGAACACTTGCCTTCAGCCTATTCTTCTAGCCTGACAATTCAAAGAGTGACTTTCCAAACCAATCCAAATAATTGTGTTATTCTCTTGTAAACTACAATGGGACATTGAATCAGAAAAGCATTAGCTGTAGTCCAGAAGAAATCTTTTAATCCTGAAATACTGGATTTGTAATAGCTTTGATGACCTGGTGTAAAGCTACTGGTAGTAGCTGTACCTATGTTGCCAACAGACGAAGGGCAGCCCCTAGGTCCCCCTAACTTCCTGCCATCAATACAGACACCAAAGTGACAGCAATTATATCACCAGGTCCTGAGCTCCTTGGCCTTAAAAAAGTAGACAAAAAATGACTATCAAGCAGAACCACTTTCCTATGACTTGTTATATATTGAGTTAAAACTGGCCAGGAGTGAAGCTCTGCATCTTTTTCCTTCCCAAATGGTTTTAGAAGTCAGGCAGCTGCAGTGATGTACTAGGGCTGTCCCCCACCCCAGGGGTGTTTTCTGCCCACCAGTCCTAAAGGTATTCTGTTGCATTAATAAATCAAGCTATTTTGTGATTGGACACTTCTGCTGTCTGTGACCCTGGAGGGATTTTGACATTCCCCTCCTGTAGGTTATATCCTATAACAGCACTTGACACTGAGGACAAATTCAGTGGAGAGAGACTGCTGCCTCTTCCATGAGACAGGCTGCATAGGCAGTGAAAGCCAGGACTAGCCAGGTTCCCTTTCTAGCCCACAGCAAGAAAAGGCCCTTCTTGAGAGCAAACCACCACCCACATCCTAGACATTGCCCTGTGGAGAAGGTGGACCATGCCCTTGAGGTAAATGCCTCTTTGCACTGTGAAGTCCATGATCAGGTCATACAGAAATACTAACAGTTGGATGAAATTAATACTGACAAGGAGGCTCTGAGGAGTAAGGAAGTGCCTGGGAGCTCCAAGGGAGGTCAGACCCTCATCAGAGCAGGGACTACACTGTCAAATGGCAGGAAAATATTTACCTACAGTGTTTGATAGAGCAGGCTATCAATAGAAAAATACATATGCACCACTAGAAGTACGAAGTACCATGTGAGGGAGGGGAAGGGGCAAAAGGAATGAGACATGGAATTAACACCGAGAAATGTTGCAGAGTTTATTGAAGAAGTGTTTCAGGAGCTAAGGAAATGAGACAAACTGAAGGAAAGTTGTTGGGGAAGATCAGCCCATAGGAAGTCACATGCAAGGGAGTTTGTCTTCCTGGGCTGGACTTCAGCACAGACTTAGCATTCAGACATACTCATGAGGGTCAGAGTCCTATTGCTTTCCCTGGTGACAAAAGGAAAGAGAAGGATTAGACACAGAGCATATTCAGTCATGAAACCCTATTCCTCACTCACTGGCCCAAGTGTTAGCTTAGTATTGACTGTAGATAAAGAACAGCCTCAAAAGCCTTTTCATTATTTTCATTAAAGGAAAGATGAATGGTTTCACACATTTGATACAATCCAGTTGGTTTGGTGAAGTACTTTCCACATGCCCTAATAAGCTTGTGGGGAAGATTACATGCTGATGAAAATGAGTAAAATATCTTCCAAGTTAACAAACAGGAGGCTGCATACAGATCACAGAAATGGGCCCCTTGTATTTTCCCTTAAGATGCAAAAAAACCCCATGTCCTTGTGCAAGTCATGGTGCCTCAGAAATATTCAATATATGCCCATTAGCAGTTAGTCAAAAACCCATTATGAAAATGGCCTTGCACTCATAGCAGGTATAGGAATTGATCATGAGAGGAAGAGTTTTACTCTTGTACATACAAGTAGGCACTGCAGAATAAACATCTGTTGCCGTATGTTCGGCCATCAGAGCCGCAGTGGGCCATATACTCCATGGTACACATCGGAGAGGGCTGCTGGAAGTCCTTGCAATGCTCCTGCACACAGAAAATAGCTATAAGTCTCTCTACCTGCGAGGAAACCACATCTCCCCCCTCCCAGCATAAGGAATGACACCCCACTGAGAAATTAAACTGTAACATCATAATAGCAAACTCAAAGTTTCCTCCTGGTGGCAGATGTGATCTTTTACTATTCCTGCTCAGTGCCACATCTTTTCCTGCACTGTTACAGAGCAATGGGATGGATATTGGTTATGACCAATAAGCACACCACTGCTACCCCAATTCGGAACCCAGAGCGGAGGACAGTCCCCCATGAGTGCAGCAGGCACTGGACCTCACTCTAAGTTCACATCCTTTCCCACTCACTTTTGTAATATCCTCTTCACAGCGTCCGTTCTTTTTTTTGCCAACAGTGTCCTGATGCTCCCTGGAGGAAAGAGAAACCATTGTTAGCCACAACCTTCCCCATTACAATCACAGTGCAAGAACAAACCTCACTTCTACACAGTGCACACAGGAGATTTTCAGATAAACTAGCTTAGCGCTGCCTAAACATCACTAACAAGAACATGCCCTTATGGACCAGGCATGTGTCTTCTGGAATAACATTCTTCCCAGCTGATGTATCTCCCTTTGCGGGGATCTAGGGTTGAACACCAACCAAGGGAAGCAGGAAAATGAGGTAGACAGGCAGGACCAGTCCAGCACAGGGCTTCAGGGGGAGCCCTTGCACATTACTTGACGTTACAGATCCAACCACCACCACTGTGAATCCCCCAGGGAGAATGACTACCTACAGGTTGTTGGCACACAGTGTACACTCGCTGGCATAAGTGACACCATCAGTGCCACAGACGGGATCATAGATCATGGTGCAGGCCATCAGCTGTCTGCCATCATCCAGCGTGGAAATTGGGTACCGGCTGCAGTCAAGCTGGGGAACAAAGACACAGGCTCAGCTCTGTGCAGCCCCCATGCTTATGCCTCTGCCCTTCGGTGTCTGCCATAGGACAAATTATGGTTATATATTAAGTCATTCTTCATGGAAAACTAGCAATTTCCTTTCATAGTCTTATGCTGGAGAATACTGAATCAAGGCTTGGAGGTAGACATTACTCATTCAGCTTTGTATTTATCTTGATGTCCCTATACTTCGTAGAACCTACATAATAGGATATTGCAAAATGCAGTTTAAAAATAATCTGCAATCAAGATGGCATGATTTATGTACATCCTGCAAGAGGGCCTACTGTAACCAAGGTATTTTTCATGGCCCACAAGAATGGATGAAATGTGCTGACAGGCCTTTTGTTGCAACAGGATGGCTCCGAGTGTTGAAATCTGCCAACAGGACTGACAGCAGTTGAAGTTGATTTACACCAGTTGAAGAACTGGCCTCGTATTTAGCACTCCCAGTTTCTCCAGTGTGAGCTCTTCCTCCCTGATTTATGTATCTCCCCCGGTCTGAGCACAGAGCATACTCAGGAAACAAAGGAATGACATTTCATAGTTTGTTTGTATAGAAATGAAATATCTGACTCGGGGTGTTGACTCTTTCAAACACATGCTAATGAGATGGCTTTGTTCTTCAGTTCCCCAGAGAGAGTAAATAGTTTAGAGCTGGCCAAATATAAACTGGTATTTTTACAAGATTCATTGTTGGTATACATTAGATTACATTGCATTTACAATAAAAAAACAGAAAGGGGTTTGACTGCCCTGGTACATTAGGTATCAGCATGCAAAACACAGGCAATTTTCTAATCTTTGCAGAACATCCTTTTGTAAAACGCAAGCTTCCAGAAGGCACTGGATACCCTGGGTCCTCTGCATCCCCCTCCCTGTATTGCCAAAACAGACTTCTCAGTTCCGGTGGCAGCTATGACAGACTGCTGTGGGAAAAGGATTTCTTCTTGTAAAGCCTTAAATCATTTATGCTACCTGTCTCATAACTCATTCCTCACCTGTCCTCTCCCCTTTCTGTTCCTGACTGCGTGCAGGAAGCACACAATGTTCCTGCTGCTGAGAGAGTGATATTCACCCTCAGAAGAAAGGACAGCACAAGCTGTGACACCCGGTGAAGGCTACACCACCAAAATCAGCAAGCATTTATTGCAGTTATACAACCAGCCTCCCCACTCAAGCTCTTAGTACCTAAAGGGCTACACCTAAAGTATCTAAAGGGATATGCAGGGTATCTAAGTGCCTAAAAGGGCCTAAAGAAATATGGAGAGGGACTTTTGACAAGGGCATATAGTGACAGGACAAGGGGGAATGGCTTTAAATTGAAAGAGGGAAGATATATATTAGATATTAGGAAGAAATTTTCACTGTGAGGGTGCTGAGGCGCTGGCACAGGGTGCCCAGAGAAGCTGTGGCTGCCCCATCCCTGGCAGTGTTCAAGGCCAGGCTGGATGGGGCTTGGAGCAACCTGCTCTAGAGGAAGGGGTTGGAATTAGATGATCTTTAAGGTCCCTTCCAACTCAAACCATTCTGTTATTCTTGGTTTTCTTCACATTTTACTTACTTGGGGAACTTCTTCTAAGCACCTTCCATCGTGCTTCTTTGCAACATTAGCTGAAAATTTGCTAGAAAAGAAAGCAGAGTTAAAAATGCTCAGCAAGTCACTCTGTTGAGCTCTCAGGAGTGACCTCCAGGGCTTACACATTATGGGCGCACAGCAAACAGTCATTGCTGTAGGTGACACCGTCTGTCCCACAGATCTCACGCAGGAGTAAGGGGCAGGCTGTAATGGCTCCCCCGCTTTCAGCATTGCGCAGGTATACACTGCAGTCAACCTGAAGAGAGAAAGTAACAATGCTGGGAGATGGAAGAGCTCCTCATCTGCAGTCTGTCCACCCTGATCATCCAGATTTGAAAGGCTTCTGCCAGAAAATCAGAGAGGATTTAAGTTTAGTCTTCCATTATAAATGAATTAAGTAATTGTAGCTGGGTTTGGTATTGTCTCCTAACAGAGGGAGGAAAGGAACAGCTGGCCAAAAAGATTCTTTCCCTCCAGTAGTACACATGCAAGTTTTAAAACAAGCATTTAACCCAAAGAATCTGATTTAAAATGTTTGACATTAAGTCACAGTTAACGAAGTCTGAGATTTTCTTTCAGCTTTTTCAAAACAGCAGCAAGAACTCTCACCAGCACCCGGTGAAATATTTAATTTACAGTATATAAAGTCTAACATTTTAAATATCTGAGGATAAACAGACAAACTCATTGGAAATCAGTCTACACAAGCTAAGCATCACTGACACTTCACTGTCATTTTGCCTAGTTTCTCCAGTGCAGTGTCTCTTATTACCTGTATTTCCCATGTGGTCCAAGAGCAAATTAAAGACAGCATCTTAACAATGTTTCTTTAGTATAGAAAATATATTGCAGTCTCTCAGGATGCATGAAATTATTTTTGGTGCTTTAGAGCTGCTCTGCATAAGCAGAATAAGTGTGTTGAGATATTATCAGCACATATTGTTACTGTGCAAGATAATAAAGCTATTTTTGCATCCATATCTGAAAGCAGATTTTTCCTGGCCAACCAGGGCATGAGGAATATTTTAACCTGCCTGCCTAGTGCAATGGGAATCCTAGCACCAAATGAATACACTGACATCTAACACAGCCTTCTGTCTTCCTTTCTTACTGCGCTAAAAAGGGCTGCCTCTGATGATTTCGTTGCAGGGATCTGCAGCACTGGGACATTTTGTTTCTGAAGTCTCGGCCTGTTCCCGCTCTCTCTTGCCCTCATGTCCAAACACATTGGCAGCAGCGGCTGTGAGCGGTCAGGGAGAACCGCAGCGCCATCATGAGCCCTGTGCATCACCACTAGGTGCATCCAGGAGCGCCGCGGGCTCGCTGAGCCCAGCCTGGGTCTTTCGGAGGCTGCAGAGGTGTGTATTTTACAGCTAGTTACACTTACAGGAGTACTTTCCACCGTGCACCTTCCCTCACTGCTTTTCTTAACCTTAGTCCCATGTTCTCTGAAAGGGAAAGGTTGGTGTTAGCATGCTCACCAGGTAAGCCTTGTGCCACAGAAAGCCAACCAAACTCATAACCAAATATATATGATAAAGGAAACATCTGATTGCCTAATGAACCACCTCTCCCGCTCATTAGCATAATCCAAAGCAGTAACAGACCTATCAGGTCTTCTCACCGTGTGCTATGTAGCAGCCCCATCCACTCTTTTCTCCACCCGAATACTACAGCCCTCATAGTGTACCCAGATTGAGAGATGGCTAGCCCACAGCCTTCCCAAGGAGCACAAACAGCATCAGGGGAAAAAAACAGGGTGACAGGGTCTTCACAAGGTGAAAGAGAAACAGAAAGATACATATAGCTATGTTGGTATCAAAAGAAAAGCCATCTGAGCACTAATCATAGCTGGTGACTCCAAAATAGACAGTACCATACTCACAGGTTATGGGCACAGATGCCACATTCATTGTCATAAGTAAATCCATCTGTGCCGCAGACTGGGAGCAGGATCCTTGGACAGCGTATCCGGGCTTTACCGCCCTCATATATTCTTGATGGGTACTGACTGCAATCGATCTACAAAAAGCAGGAGTGTCAAACCCAGGGAAGTCTTTGTTCTCTGAGAAAAACCACCACATAAACTCCTGCCAGGTCTTCCAAGCTGGGATGCTGAGACAACACTAGTGCTACGACTCAGTTCTCTCTAAAGCAGGCTGAGTCAGTTCTGCGTGAATCCTCTCATGCACAGAGGGGACTGCACAGCACTACATAGTTTGGGAGATGTGAAAACACTAGGGTGGGTATCTCAGTCAATCCCACATGCAAGATATGCCACAAAAGCAAAGAGAAAAAATTCCCTTTTCATTCTGCACTATAGATAAAAACAAAACACCAAAATAGTGAAGGAATTTGAACTTTGCTGACACTGCATTTGAAAAGCACCCTCAAAGGAAGATCTAAGCCCAAACTGACCAGCTTCCACATGTATGTGCTGGCATGTTCTAGACACCAGCTCTGGAACTTCTCGGCTATACACACTCAGATCAAAACTTCAGGTATGCTCCATGTACCAGAATATATCCCCACCCCAAAGGTTGTAGGTATGAACTTGTAATGAAAACTCTGTGCCTAGCTCCCATACAGCTCCTCTGCCAGGGCTGTGTGGCTAAGGAGGGCCCAAAGGACACCTGCCCCAGAACAGATGGGATCTGTAGGCATCCTCAAAACAAGGGGTTGACAAGACTTTGGGCCAGCTCACTTTCAGAGTAGATGTAGCCTTGGGGAACCTTTCAGTTGATAGGGCCAAAAGGAGAAATATGCTTTATATTGAATACTTACCTCAGAAGTCTCTTGTCTGCATTTTCCATTATACTTCTTGCTAACATGGGTGCTGTGTTCTCTGGAAGAGGGAAGTAATAAAGTTGAAGAGCTAAATACTTAACCCCTTGTTCAAAGTCACGTACAAACTGAAGCAAACCACAGCTTCTGACTCTTTAGGAGTGTATCAGAATAGCTTCATTACTTTAATCATTAACAAGCTTATCACTTCTCATAACATGCAATTTAAAGCAATATCCTGAATTATTCCTTCCTCGACTCAGTCACTGCCCAGCCCAAGACTAATCCAAGGAGCTGCTGTCTGACTCTTGAAGGCTTCCCCTCATGAGAACAAATAAGGAAACTCAAGGTAAATCCAAAATCAATCCAGTTTCTAAGAGACCTGAAGAAACAGGGATAAGCCGAAATACAGAAGAATGGTCTCAAGACTGCAAAGCATTGCTGGCTACTTAGGAGGAGTGCTCTGCATATTGCACTTACCCATTGTGGGCACAGATTCCACATTCATTATCATATGTAATACCATCTGTGCCACAGACTGGACTCAGGATCTTTGGACAGGATAGTAATACACTGCCATCTTCATTGCTTATTGTTGGGTACTTACTGCAGTCAATCTGTCAAAATAACAATTGGCTCTGGTGAAGCCCTTGCTGTGCAAGAAAAGCTGAAGCTAAACTTTAACCTTTAACCTTTTCATTTCATATCATAGCCACCATTGTTTCTGCAACAGGACAAAGCCCTCATACAGTGAAGCTAAATCTTCAATCAGAAAGGAGGTTTGTGAATATCATCCTAGTTCCCTCGCAGCCAAGAGGAAGGACTACGCTGGAGAAAGGGTCCTTCAGGCAGAAAGACATGTACAAAATTTTGGACCCATTCTCATGAAAAAAAAAGTTGTCTTGGATTTAGAGGGAAATGCTTTTCATCAGCCGGAAATCTGACTGATACTGGTTTGGTTTGTGTTGGTTTTCTCCCCGTTTCTCCGCTCTATAATTATTTATTACTTTGGATTCCCAGTAGTTAAGCGCAGAGTTTGGAAGTATATATAAAAAATGGTCATTTCTAAGTTGGAGAATGGACTTTCTACATCCGAGAATTTTGGTGCTGACACAGAAGCTTCTCTTCCTGAGGCACCACCAGACTGTTGATCTCAAATGAATATACAATAAACTATACTCTATAAATATGTATACTTAGTGCTCTTGTGAGTCTCATTATACCTGTGAAAGCACCCAGCATGGGAGTTCTGATTCCCTGTTGCAACTCTTGTAATCTCCAGAGAGAAAACTGACAACCTGCACAGCATGTTGGCAAGTGAAATCTTGGGCCTCCCCTTCCACTGGGCACAAAAGCCAGTTTAGCACATAGGGAAGTGTGCTCTGCAGCACTGCAGCTTCCCATTTCATACCCAGCTCCTTCATCCTTCATCATTTTGGGGGTGATATATATGGAGTGACGCTCTCTTTGGAGCAGGGAGGGTGCAAAATCCACCCTCACTGTGCAGAAAACCAAAGTGTGGATTGGGACCCTCGTAAGCCTCATCATATGGTCCTCTTTCTTCCTAGGGAAATCTGTGGGGCTATCAGAATTCTATCAACAGCCCTAAGTCCTATTGCACTTACAATCTCAGGTTTGCATACTCCATCATATAGTTTGGTAAGGTTGGTCTGATGTTCTCTGAAAGAAAGGAATGCTTTAGTTAGGAAGCCTTGAGAATAACTTTCCCTGTAACACTCTAGGCAGTGGGACAAGAAAGAAGGTCCCACCTGCCTTGTGGGTCACTACAACTGCTTGACTTGCCTGAATGCACCACACAGATGCAAAATGCATGGTATTTCCATATCACACGGTAATCAAGTGCTAGGAGTAATTAGGTGTTACAAGTAACACTAGGATCTGTTCCTGGCGTTGCTGGCTGTTCTCTGCTTTTTTGTGATTCCCCTCATGAGCACAGACAGAAAATGTAGAAGAAAACTCAGGTTGGCTGGAGAATTACAAGCTGCCAGCTCCAAAGAAACCTACAGAGACCCTTGCCTTACGGCAGGCCAGTGTTTTACAGAACTGTTTCTGAGAGCCTTAACTATCACTAATTACCCACAAGGACATTCTATGCACAAAACTTACTTATTATAGGCACAGATTCCACATTCGTTGTCATAAGTGAGGCTATCTGAGCCACAGACTGGTGTCAGTATCCTTGGGCATGTTATCAGGACTTGATCATCTACTCCCCTGCTTTGGTACTTACTGCAATCGATCTGTAAATAGAGCAGGAATAGAGAAGAAATAAGTCCACATTTTTGATATAAAGATATAACACTCCTACAAAGTCTGCTTACTCTCCCTCTGCCTTTGGGAACCAATCCAGCATCAAACTAATTCCACTAACAAAAACAGAAGCCAGAGTCATGGACGCATGTAAGCAGAAGTCAGGAATGCTCTCCTGCTTTAAAAAAAAAGGCACAGCAAGCGCTGTGGTTTGGGTTTTGCGAGGCCCTTCATAAGATACTGCTGGAGCTATTCAGGGGCTGAGATCCAGCCTTCAGACAGCACAACATTTTTGTTTCATTCCCAGTTACAGAGGCTAGAATTCTGAATTAGAAAATCACAGAGACATGGTACCAGATACCCCATATCAAACCCTCCCAGCTTTGGTTATCATCAGGTGCCTGCTCCCTTTGAGAGCAGACTAGCTGTGCATGTTCTGTTTTCCTTTTGTGTCATGTTTGAACTGTCCCCTTTTACAACCAGCTGAAGACTTTCATGGACTTTGTCTTACCGTAATAGATTTCAGCTCACATTCTCCATTATATGCCTTCT
Source organism: Psittacus erithacus (assembly GCA_009867235.2). Classification (NCBI taxonomy): domain Eukaryota; kingdom Metazoa; phylum Chordata; class Aves; order Psittaciformes; family Psittacidae; genus Psittacus; species Psittacus erithacus. Next base: position 99,553 of record WYDI02143424.1, on the reverse strand, counting down.
CCACACTGTCATTGTGTTTACTAGAAGAAAGCAGATCTGTGTCAGGGATTGCAGAGCATCATCTTGAGGCCGGTAGTGTCAGCACCCAGCTTCTAACTCACACTCTGCCCGGTCCACCTGTGGTGTGTGAAGCTGCCACCCTTACCTTGAGCCCCTTGCCCTGAGGCTTCTGCTAGGTTTCCAGCAATACTCACTGGTTGTGGAAGCAGATCCCGCACTCGTTGCTGTACGTGGTACCATCAGTGCCACAGACTGGTTTCATGTTCCTTGGGCAAGCTACCCAGACTGTGCCATCCTCACCAACGCCATTAGGAAACTGGTTGCAATCAACCTGGGGAAGCAGCACAGAATCAGCCCCAGTGCTGACTCCCTCAACCTCCCACACCACAGCCACAGCACCTGCAGCTCCTGCTGCACAGTAAGTAAGAGATGTTATTTTGAATGTGCTCAGGCAGTCAGGAGGAGTGAATCTAAGGAAGTTTCTGATTAAGCTTTCCTGCCAGGTCTGGGCATGGAGGAAGGATTGCTGTGGGTGAGACAGTGCCTAACGAAGGCAGGTGGTAATTGGGAGCCCAGCTGTATGCTAGAGCCCCTCAGCTCAGACTCTGATCACTTCAAATCTTGCTGCACTCCCTGGTGAGTTATAGGAGCCTTGTAACTGCGTGGGAAGAACCTACAGATAAATCCATCGCACAAACCCTGCTGTTTTCCTCTCTGTGACGTACATACAGGAAACCTATGCAGGGAACACAGTTCTGCAGGTCTTACTGTATAGAAAAAATTATCAGAATCAGTGTTTGATGCTTTCAAGCCTATCATCTTAAGGCAATATTCCTCACGAGGAGGTAACTTACTGCCTTTGGCCTGGAGTAATTAAATTATGTCTCAGAGTTAATATAATAGGATTGTATAATTACTTCCCGCTTCCTTCATTTTATTTAATGAACTGAAAATACTGGAAAAAAAGAGAAAAAGAAAGGGGGGGATCTTTCTCGTGAAATTGCCGATAACATTCAGTCATGAACTGGCAAATATTATTTGAACAATCAGATTTTCATTAGGTTTAATCCACTTGCTCATCAGGTATTTACATACTGTTTCTACTTTGCCAGAAACCTGCAATAGAAGAGAATAAATAAACGTGTAGCTCACCTGAACTCCAAAGGCAACCTCTGAATGAAATAATGGAAAAAAGAAAATCAAGTTATTGATATGTAGAGAAGGTACACGTAAATCTTTTAATTAAACTGTTAAATTCAGTGACTGATTTTGACTGATTTATTAGGTTTAGTGAAATATGGAGGTTTACCTTATGCCACTGAACAGCCACAGCATGCTTTAAGAGTTACTAAATAAAGTTTCATTGCACTTGCGAAGGGAAGTAAACAGGGGAAGGCACACATATTAATCCATCCCTAAGATGCTACAGGGAAGCTATACAGGTACTTTAAGTTCAGTTCTCTTGGATTTTTAACCTTTTCTAAGAGACTTTTTATATTTAACTTCAAAAAGTTTGACATTTGTGTTTAAGATGACTGCTGACCACTAGCACTGTCCATCTCCAAACACATCCTTCTCAGTTACCAGGAGTGGGCACAGTAAACTTAGAAAGCAATCGTAGAGGTTACAGTTTGCATTTGTATTGCTTACATGGATAATGATGCCATTTTTAACAGTTTTACTTTGCCCTTTTACACAGTACTCCCATGTGCAAGCTCCTGCCCTGCACTATGGCTGCTTCTTCAGCAATTTGCTCCTACAAACCAAGATGATGAAAAGTCATATGCATGGAGTTTGCTGAAGCCTCATTCTTGAAGTCTTTTTGCTACAGTCTCTCAGGAAGAATATTTCTTCGCGGAATAAAGGCTCTCCTCCACATTACAAGACCCAAATGCTCTTACAGAAATGAAAATTCAGCTCTGATTCAGCTGGATCGATCTCTACAATATCCCAGGAAATACTCACCTAAGCAGCAACAAAGGGCCAAAGCAGCGTTCACGAAAACCCCTGATGTCTTCATGGCAGACAGAGATACCTCTCCACTGCAGCTTGCTAGCTCTCTGTGTGGGAGAGGAAGACTGCAGGTAGGAACAGGAATATATAGCACGCCCCAATACCAAGTGGTCCCACCTTATTAGGTAATGCTCCAAGTCTGTCATCATCAGTCAAAGCCAAAAAATATATTTACCCAGCCCTAGATTTCTAGCTAATAATTGACACAAGGATGTATACCAGGAAGGGGCCTTTTGTGTGACTTGAGGGGAATGCGGAATGTGCCAGGATGCCTCTCCTCCTGGATAGGTCTGCCCCATCCGTAGGCTGCCCCTTGCACAGCTGCAGCACACGGCAGGCTCACATTGAACCTGCAACTGGGCAAATGCAATTTTCCTCCTCTATAGTTTTCAACTGAGCTGCCAGCCAATAGCCAAAACCCTCATTACTTAACCTCAGAGCATGATTTTGTATTCTTCACTGCAGTATTTCATCCCAGTTTGAGCCCAGGCAATTTCAGCTCAGAAGGTCACCCTGTGCTCTGTGGGAGAAATCCTGCTCTTCTGCTGTTTTAAAAATCTCAGCAGTGCCCTGCTCCATGTGCCAACGTTTTTTGTACTACAGCAAGGAGCAAAAATAATAAGTTTGTTCCTAAAATCCATCTTTTTTGGCTGTTCCCTGCTAACTGTCATGGTACCCTCTGCTCATCTGCTGCCACCTCCCCCATGGCCAGTTCCTGACCCACCTTGCCAAGCTAAAGTGATGCCATCCCACAGGGCAGCAGGCCAAATGCTTTTGATGTTTGCATTGCCTAGATGTACTGCATTTTCTTTATCTAGGAAGTCAGCCAGCTTTGCAAAGATTGATATTAGCCCACGCATGGTTTCCTTCCTGAAAATTCATTGTGTACATTACCCCTTTATGCTTTGCATCTTCAGTTTTCTCAAACTTCTGAAGGTTTGCCCACTATCAAAGTAATGGAACTTAGATTGGTCCTGAACACTTTTTTTTCTGTCCTTTATTTAAGGAGATTTTTGACAATTCTTTGGATTGGCCTCAATCCCGGGCTTCTTAATCCAAATCCGAAATTCTCCAAATTTCTCACTAACTTTTAACCTTTCAAATTCTGTACTTGGGAATCAAAATCCTTACTTACAGATCTATTTTTGACATAATTTAAACACAGTGAGCTCATGTTGAATCATCCCAGTTTTATTTTCTAGGAGAAGGGCATTTCCAACATCTTTCTTACTTGAAAAGTAAATCCACAAAAACACGACTTTGGGGATTACCTAGTGGAAAATTTGATTTGCTTTCATACCCAGGAGCTCTGCTAATATTAGTAGTTTGCAGTGTGCATCTGCAAAACTGAAGTATCTCCATATACCAGCATTTCCAGCTATGTTAATCTCTAGTGACATTAGAAGGATCTCTCTTCGTCTATCTTGTTTTCATTTCTTCTCCCTGATATTCAGCCCCAGTGCCTCCTGCCCTGTCCCTTATTTCACTTCCACCAAGTGTCAAGAACTCCAGACCTTTGGACCAATGCAGACCTCATCTACAAAGACCTCTGTTCATCCTGATTACAATATCTATCTCTAAAGACTTATTCCAGCCAAGACTACCATCCATTAATGCTTCCTGGCTGAGGAAGATACATCTTGGCAACTTAATTGCCAGACTCTGTAAAAGCTGTCATGGTCAACCAAATTCCTGCCAATGTCCACAGAGATGACACCTGAACCTTATCAGAAAGCAGATGCTATTTGCCAACCAAATCTGCAGTTAAAATAGATTGACTCAGCATGTTCTGTCAAGGTCAAAGTCATTCTTTTCCGACTAAGTTATTAAATTTGGGGAATAGTTTGCAAGAAAAGACAGATTAAAGGGACAGAAAAGCAAATACCTGTCAAGGATCTAGAGCAGGAACTGGGACCTAGAATACATCACCTCAGCTATAGAATGTGCCTGCTGTCCTCCATGTTAGCCAAGGCTTCTGCCCTGTGCCCAAGGAAGATCAATGCTGTGACCCTACAAGCGAGTCACCTGCTTCACAAAGAGAAATTCAGGGAAGTTTTTCCCACCAGCTGTTTATCCATCAGGACAGAGCCTTTCAGGACCAGAGCACAAGGTGCAGCATGTCCCTCTCAGGCAGGATAGGAAGCTGCAGGAGAGGAACACCTTTGGTTATCCCTGTGCGTTTACACCTTTGTGTTTGTGCAACCCCTCTGGCAGTCACGCTGTGTTAACATCTACCTGCTTATTTACCCCTCACCAGCCATGCCAAGAGAAGGAGGCTCTGCAAAGCCTATCTGGCCAAGCAGCCCTGGACATGAGCACTCTGCTCCTTTCTTCTGTTACCTCTCCAGGTTATCTCTGGTAGCCTCTAGTGAATCATCTGTCACTACTTCTGCAGAATTTTACCAACACTGGCCAAGAAAGGGAGCGATCCCTTTGGGGCCAGAAGGTGGTAAAGCCAACTCACCTGGTTTCTTAGGAATATATGCAGAAATTGTCCATGCTTCCCATCCTCAAACCAAGCGTATGTTTGTTACTAGCCCTAACACTAAACTGTCTGTTTAGGGACCTTCAACATCAAGGGTCTGGATTTGTAATTTGCAAGTAGTTACATTTATGTCTATTTTCAGTGGATAATTTGAGCGGAGTTGCTCATACCTTTGTGCAGTGGAAAGTGTTGAATGTTGTTTTGTTGCAGTCCCAGTGGAAGGGCTGGGCAACAAGAGGGCACCTGCAGCAGACCGGAGCAGGGAGATCCCAAGGAAAGGGGTGGGACACAAGCTCCCTGTATCAGGGACAGCCTTGCAGGAAAAGGCAGATGTGCTAACAGATGCCAAACAAGAGCCATAAAGAGAGGAGAGAGACACCCATTCACTAGTCCCCAGGGTAAAAGCAGATGGGCCATAGAGCAGAAGTAGTGATAATCAAGGCAAATAATGCGAAAACCCCCAGGTACTCCTACACAGCAGTTACTTAGTGGGTTTGAACATCATAGGGATGTAGGGAGAGCCAGAAAAGAGCTCTGCAGCAGTCCCAGAGGGGCTTTATTGAGTAAATGCCATCAGGCTCTCATGTCACAACTCGGTTGTTAAAGAAGCAATACCTCTAAACTGCAGGACGTCTGGCACTATGTACTGTGCAGATCACGAGAGGTCCCCTGGCCGGAGCATGCTGTGCTGCTGCTCACGGGCTCTCCTTCCACCCTGACTGTGAGACCAGCAGGGATTTGGTAGGCAGAATCACCAGGCTTCAAATAGACAAGACTGCAGAGGACTGAGAAACACCACAGTGAGTTCAAGGTCTGCTAAGGCACCTGCCAGAGTCAACAGCCTTCCCTATACACCAAAAGCAGCATTTGCACGTCCTGAAGAACTGCATAAATAGCCAACACTTTTTATGGGAGAGAGAAAAATAAGCAAAAAACAAAGACAGCAGACTGAAGGTCCCCACAGAGAACAGTTTAGTTCAAAACCCAAGCATGCAGAGAGGCCTGGAGACCAAAGCTCTTGATTCATAATGCCAGTTCTGCAAAACCTCAGAAACCGCTGTGAACTGCATGGGGTCTGTGGTTACTGGCAAGAGATGCCCTTAATAAAGTGTAATTTACAGCAAACTAAAGAATCCCTAGAGTGCTGGTACCTTTCCAGTTTTGTAGAGGACTGTTTTGGCCTCATTACTGTATTAGAAGGCAACACAAAGGGTAACCAAGAGCAAATGGAAAAGGGAATAAATCCCCAAAACACCTTGAGCTTTGCCTCCTCCTCCCCAGGAACATCACAGAAATAACACGTGGCATCACTCACGCATTGCTCCACCGCACACAGCGCTGCTCAGGACAGACATCATTGGTGAGCCCTTGGAGCCATCTGCAAAAGGAGACTGGAAGCAAGAAGGGGCTGACCAGGCAGGCTGCTTAGAGCAGGAAGGAGTTAGCATTGTTACCTCTAGTAGAGCCATGAACAACAGCACAGGCAGTTTTAGATAATCACGGTCCTGCAGCACCTCAGCAGACAGGTTTGGAATCTGATGAATGATCCCTTATCACCAGCTGTGATTTTTGTGGAAGATAATTTCTGCTGGCAGCAGGAGAAACTCAGAAGGTGATCAAATACTGATACAAGAGTCTAGTGAGGCACCTTCTTCATCAGCTCATTGCTTTTTGGAGCACGGTTAATACAGGGTTTATGAGTGATTATTTCAAAACTTAAATGCTTGAAATCACTACAAAACATAATAGCCTTCGAGTGCACTGATTTTCATTTGCAAGAATTTAGCCGCAAATTGTGTGCTGCTTTGATAAAATCATGTAGCTGTCCCTGCACACGATTTTAGCTGGAATCAGCGAGCAGACATCATCACAGACCATTTTTACTGTCTGATATTCATCATTCTCAGGCTGCATGAATAACATTCAAGAATTTACTTGTTTCATCATAGCTCAAAGGTAGAAAACCTTCACATCCACCAAAACAGCTAAGCAGGACCAAACTGGCAACTTTGACCCTGCATTGCTGTACTTAATGCGGGGATTTTCCACACAGCAATAGGCGTTCATAATTTATTCCTAAATGATAATGCTTGCTCACATTAAAAATCTGCAAATAAAACATTAACACCTATTTATGTTGGTCTGCTGATAATAAAATCCAGTTTTATTATCAGCAGAAATAAAACGTTAACAGGTGTGTAAGCATTTTGAGAGTTCAAAATCAATTCTCATTAGCTGCAGTATAAAAAAAAGGATTTGATAACTTAATTGAAAAGGAAAAGTAAAATCTATGTCTTTGGTGGGAGCAAAATTAATTGGTATTAGGTAAAATCATGCCAAAATCTGAAAAAAAAAAGTCACTCTAGCCTTATCTGCAACAAAAAGTGTTTACATATCAGGTCACAGCTAAAATGGACTCAAACACTGTCTGTGTTCATTCAAGGTCTTCTAGAAATGTTCTGCCATAAAGTTGACACAAATAAAGAACGTATTTGCTTTAAGTATCAGCTATAAAGTACAGGAAGTACGTGCAAACTGCCAGCAGATTTCTGGTAACCCACCATCACAGCCTCCTGCTCTGCAAATGTCACCCCATTCTCAGATACATTGTCCCCAACAAGCCAGGGGAGCCCTTAGCTCAAAGACGTGGCTCCATCTTAAAGTGGTTTCAGATTATAAATGACTTAGAACTGCCTGTTAATCAGTTACCTCTCAAAACAATGACACTTTACATTAAATAGCTTAAGTCATTCAACACCCTGGAACTTCCCACTCCTTCATCTCCCCCAGCACCAGGACCCGGAAGGAAGAACCTCTCTCCCTACAAGATGGGGGAAAAGCACTGGCTGAGCCCTTGTGTCCACAGGATCTTGTCTGGGGGAGGAAATTCAGGCCAAGGCAGAAGGGTGACCAAGGAGTACATAGTGAAGGTCCATAGGCTACCAAGATGGCTGAGGTTTCTGCTTAGCCAGCACTGTCTCAAGGACGTCAGTATTCGTGCACCCTCAGAGCAAGAAATCCTGATGGACAAATTCACACCTCCAGATCCCAGAGACCTTCCCAGCTGTGTCCCCAGCTCTGGCTTCAGTGAGGCAAGACTCAGCACACCATCCAGCATGATCCATCAAGGTGTATATACTTGCCACAGCTGCTCAGAACAAAGTGGTCTGGATTTCCCAGTGCCTCAGATGAGGATGCTGGAAGAAGACACTTACTGCAACAGCTAAACTGCCAGCCCAACATCTGTAGTGCTTTAAAACCAATTTTCCTCTGCGAGTTTCCAAATGTAAACCAATCAAAATCTCAAAACAACCCTCTGAGGTAGGTAAGTATCTTTTAATAACTGTTTTACAGACAAGAAAAAAGTGCTGAAAGGGCAGTGAAGTGATTGACCCCACATTGATTTGGAGAGAACCTGACCCCTGGGGTCCCTCCTCACAAAACCTCAGATCATGTTCTTCCTCCTTGGGTCCAACATCTTCACTGGGTATTTACAGCAGCTGGTGCACCCCAGGGGCCTCTGCGCTTACTTATTGCCTAAGGGACATGCAGTGTAAATCTGGAAAGGGGACTGGTGTGTCCCTCCCGCGGGGCTCAGTGAAGAAAAGTGACATGAAGCTGCTGAGTTATCTTTATTGTAGAAGCACGTTAAGACACAGCGAGGCAGCAGAGACCACAACGGCGCGCGTGGGGCAGATCTGGGAAGACACCGCTGCATCCCCACAGCCCTTCGCCCTCCACCTGAGCAATACAGGGCCCGTTGGCCACAGAGGGGATGAAGGCAGCTCTGGCAGTCCTGGGGAATCAGCAGCTCTCCTGATGCTCAACATCATCTCTTCCTTTACTTGCCCTAGGGAGACAGGGGGAGACAGTTTATTACTATAGTTCCAGAAGGTGGAGGGACCTGAAAGGACTATGAAAAAACCTTAAAGCTGATGCTTCCATACTCTGTAGGGGTTCTAGGCCACCTCTGCCTCCCCATGATGGGGGACAGCAGCATGCTGCTCTGCCAGTGTCCTTCCCAATCAGCAGGGACTGAAAAAACAGAGCAGGGTAAAGGGAGTGGGTAGAGCCCACCACCACAGCACTAGAATGTTTGCATATTCCCATGAGCTCAGCCCCACCATGCCCTGGCTGAGATAAGAGGGAAAAGCGCTCTGCAAGAGCCCTTTGCGCCATCCCTATGGCCTGTCAAAGCAAAGCAAGACACTCTAACCCTTGTGAAACACAAGCCCCAGAGGACAGGCTGGACAAAAGGGAATAAATCACTGCCAATCTCAGTACCTTTGGTCACAGCTGATCCCTGGTGTTTGCTGGCAGTCTGAACTCCATTACTACTGGAAAGAAAGAGCAAAAAATAAGTCCATCCCCATGCATGACCACTTCTGTGTGACACTTGCCAAGCATTAGTATCAGCGTGACAGCCCCTCTAGCCAGCTCAGCAGCCACATGGAACTACAGCAGAGCCTGGCACCAGGGTAGGCAGGCTGAGTCGCTGCCAACCTAGGAAAACAAAGCTGATTTCAGCCTGAAGCTAGGTGCTTTCCACACCTACCATATAACTGGGAAAGGTCCTGCTTTACACCTACTCCCCCCCTTCCCCGCCCCCATTACACCATCTGAAAAAGAAGCATTATGAAACAACAGGCATTGTAAGAAACCAGGACTTGCCCACTGAAAACCTGGGAGTTGTCTGTTTGTTAAGAAACAGATTGTTTTAAAAGGGAGAAACTGGATATTCCCCTTGTTCCCTGACCTACTGACTAATTGGTGACTATCACATGGATGGATCTTAGAAAAACCCTTGAACAAATACAGGAACTGCAAGATATGCAGCACTGAAAGTGAAACGTGCTGGGAAGACCCACAATTAGTTCATCCATATGACATAGCACTGCAGGACCTCCTGGACAGCTAGCTTACCAAGAATGATATCTAAACCCAGGACTCAAACCTACATTTATCTTCAGTAAAGCAGAACAGGATCAAAGGAACTTGGTCATGGCACAGACCTCCCAAGGAAGGTGGTGAGCCTGAATTCTGGCTAGCCGGAGGCCCCAGGGACAGGATATCACTGCACGCAAGGTTTTTCATCACAGCACTGTACAGATACACCCTTCAGTGTCAGATCTCTCTCAAGCCACACTGCTCCCACCCTTTTCTACAAGCATCCCCCCCGAAGGCAATGTGGTCACCAGGCAGATAGAGTGTGGAAATCCAGAAGGAGCTTTCCCCGCAGGAGTGGATGCAGACACTGAGCTGCAAAGGGACGAGGTGACTTGGACACACATTTTGTCAGGCAACTCAATGCTCTCCATGGATAGTTTCAAAGCACAGCTCAAGGAAATATTACAGTTTGGAGGTAACAACTTCTTATCTCCTGAAAAGCTTATAAAGGCGCCTTTGCATTTTCATTCTGCACATTGCAACTGTCTAAAACCATTTCCAATGCCAAAAGCACTGCTGGAGCTGGTTTCCTCTGGGTTTTAGTAGCATATATTAAGTGCCTGACTCTTCAGCAGAAAGAAGAATTCATCATATTGAAAGTAACCATGAATTTCAGTGCTGAAAATAACATTGCTCTGTTTGTCTTTTATAAGCTTCTATAAGTTTCCAGCCTTATTCTTCAGGTGACATAATATACATAAGTAAAATAAACCATTGTGCATCGGGGTTTGTTTGGCTTTTCTTGCCCCAAGGAAAAAGCTTATCACTTTCCCTTTTAATTGCATTCAACTCTCCTTGGAATACTTAACACAGTTACAAGCTGTCTGACTTTCAGTAAATGGCGTACTCCTCTAATTGCAAAGGCTTGAGAGCTGTAACAGCTTGGTAAAACACAGAACAGCACGGAATCCCAGACCAAGCACAGTTTTGTGGGAATCCCCTCTGGTTTTCAGCTGCACGGAATGCCCAGTCTCATGAGCTACTGGCTTGTATAGTGCCTGGTCTCCCTGTGGCCCCAGAATACGCAAGCCACAGTGGCTCTATCACACTAAAGGTTGAAACATAAAGGCCTCCACTACAACCACAGGCAAAATGATTTCTCTCTGCACTGCAATTTATTCAACTTTCTCAACAACAGAGAGCACTCTGCTACTTTACAGAAGAGGGAAAGAGGAGCTGGGATGTTTACTTTCTAATGCTTCAGGGACCTGCTGGCATCCTGACAGCAAGCTGAGGAAGGCATGGCATGACCCTATGGCATAATGGTTACCCCACAGAAAAGCCCTTTGTTGCCTACAAACACCTTGATAGCAAACTTGTATTCAGAAGTAAAAGCTCCCATCCAAAACTTTACAGGACTTCTCTTTGGCTGGCTCAATGTTTTGATTCTCATTGGGGAGCAACTCTCAGTATTTCCCTCTGGATTAATATTCACTTTCTCAAGAGTTCATGCCAATACAGAGGATGCTCCTCCCAGGGTGCTGCAGGGCATCCCACACACTCAAGAGACACAAACTGGGAAACCCTGGCGGCAAATCAAAGTGCTGGAGACTGACGAGCTTCCATTGGTGGAAAGATAAAGCACAACTGAGAAATGTTTAACTCATCTGCTATGTGGGATCACACAAGATGTCAAGGCTCAAGACCTTTCCCAAAAATGTGTCACCTAGTGAGAAATTTTCATTTCCCAGCCATCTCCCTGGATATTATTTGGGAAAAGAGCCCTTTATGGTTCACACAGTTCTGGTCATTCTGTCCTCAACGAAGTCCCAGGAGGAAAGCCAGATGTTTTCTCAGGAATGTCATACTCCTACCATACCATTGCCCAAGTAAAACACAGATACTATGCCCAGGTCATGTATTAAAGCCAAATCTGAACCTATGTTTAAACATCTGGATCACAAGCACACCACTCCTGGGGCTCTAATGATCCCATTGCAGGTGCAGGGACCAGACTGGCTCGCCACCATGCACTTGGAGTGAGAAGCAGGGTGCTATACACAGCAAAGATGCACTTTGGTGATCGTTTTCCCCACCTCTCAGCAACATCTCTCCCCAGAAAAAGAAGAATGAAAAGAGGAGATGGGGGGCTCCAATGCCTTTGGTACAACAGAGCCCTTCCAGCCTGCAGGATGCCCTGAGCTGACCCTGACAGTAGCAGTGTGCTGCACCATGTGGCTGAAGAGCAGTTGCAGAGTGCAGCTTTAACCTGTTAGTTCAGCAACTTGTTCATTCAATTAACCCATTGGTTATCCTGCCTGCAGGGTCAAGGCCTGACAACTGCTGCTCGTTTTTCACTCTCCATTGTGGCTGCCGGGATCAGGTCCCCACAAGCCGAGACGGTGCCGGCAGGAGAGTTTCACAAGGGGAAAGGAAGAGATTGATGTTTGCCCAGCCCAGCCATGGCATGCAGCTTACCACTTCAGGAGCAGGCTTTTTGCATTCACCTCGATAGTTTACCGTGATGTAGTTTGAAGCTTTCCTGCAAAGTGAGGACAAGACCGTGCTTATTATTCACTTGCAATGCCACAACCACTCTGCCATCGGCATGACATTCCTCTGTGGGCTCCTTAATACTTTGATGCTACTTCCAATGTGATGGCATTTATTAGTCCCCAAGCAATCTTATGGTTGGGCAGAAAGGGAATAGGGGACTCTGGAAACTTGTGTATCTTAATTAGCTGTCATCAGATTAATCTCAAGCATTTTGATCTATGTTTGCTTAACAGCAAGGCACCAAGGACACACTTGATAATGAGTCATGATATATCAAAACAAACACTGTGCTGCAAAAGACACTCGGGAATGGTGGATGGCCCTGTATTACTGAAATCTCTCCGCCTACTCACATGGCAGCTGAACACAAGTCACATTCATTTTTGTATGTTTTCCCATCAGTGCCACAGACTGGTTCTGAGGATTTGCTGCAGAAAATCCTTCCACCCTTTACCCCGTGCAGAATTCGATCACAGTCCAGCTGAAGAGAGAAAGAAATCACATTTGGTGCTGGTTCACTTGCATGACCCTCCTTTACGTGACTCAAAAGCACTTACAAACCAAGCCTTTCCATGGGGCCTCTCTGCCCTGCAGCAGGCCCAGCACTCCTCTAAGCAATGCCAGGCTTGTAGAAGGTCGTGTCTCTTGCTGGACTGGCCAGCCAAGCTTTTAGGGACAGAGCCTGCCCTGCCTGGCACGGGCCCACTCATCTGATTCACCTTGGCAGAGGGCAGGTTTATTTCTCTCAGCAGGGATCCACAAGATGAGAACTGCTGCCTGACCCTAGTCCTCACTGGGGCTTTGATGCTGTTTCATCCCCAAGAACAAAGACAAAACCCATTGGCCAAAATTAAGGAAAACCCTCTGCAGCAGCCTCGCTCTGCCTGAGGGTGGTGAGACACGCAGCACAACTTCTGACACCCACTGTATGAAGAGACACAAGCAGATACGAGCAGCTATGACTAATTAAGGGTGCCCTCTTGTTTCTTCTCGAGCACGACAACAGGAACATTTAAACACAGCTTTCCTTACAAGCCATGCGTGACCCAACCAGGACAAACTCCAAGAACAAAGAGTCCCTTAGGGACCCCAAAAAGCCTCTTGCACTTAGATCTCCGCTAGAAGCAAGCCGGGGTTGGTATTGGCAGAGTCATAGCAAATTTCAAACAGCAGAGGTCAGAGATACTGCAGCCTGTTCCCTGGCACACAAACAGCCCCTTCCTCAGCCTGGTCACCCACCCCTGCTCCGGGTGTTGAAAAACAGACCAAGGAGAAGTGACTAATGGGTTCTCATCTCTAGGTGCTACAGAGCATGGTGCAACAACTGCAAATTGTGCAATCAGAGGAGGCATGCATCTGGGATGGAGAGGACATTCCTCCTCCTGTCCCACCTGGAGATGCTGCATTTAGCGAAAAATGATGGTTTATCAGCAGTGCTGCAGAGCAGGAAGCCCCAGAGGGAAGGAAAGTGGCATAGGGAGGATGGTGATGTTGGGATGCTGTGATAGCACCTGCTGGTTAAACATCACTTGCTAATTCCATTAATGTGCTGCTTCCTCCCTCATCTGAGTAATTACAGATGACGTGAAAGCAGACAATGCTGACCTTTGCAGTTCTCTGCTAGATGCCTTCCTACATGCAAGACATTGCTGTCCGCAGCATGACACGTGTGCCTGCATTACTGCCCAGGGCAGGTGGCCACCCCACCGCAGCCCAACACATCATCGGTCCCAGCAGCCAGTGCCACCACCCCTTTGGCACTTAGGAATTCCCCTGACAAAGCCCACAGGTGACCCTGGAAAGAGGAGAGGAGGAGGAAATTTGCTCTCAGAATCACTTCTTGTCAGTCAGGCTCATCAGCATCCACTCCCCCTCCAGTGCTACCAGGAAATACCACTAAGCTCTTAAGCAGACTGGCATTGTTACACCTCATGTCTCCTCTGGAATGCACCAAAATTGCTGTACCTGAAACACCTACCAGGATTTTTAACTCAATTATCCCTTTTCTGTAAGTAGTCAATGGAAGAAGCTTCAGAGGCAGTTAAGGCAGTTTGTAGTAATATCCACAGAAACACATTTCCTCTCCCTTCCAGAATGTTATTTAAATTACTCTATGCAAATGCTAGAGGGGTTAAAATATCAGGTAGTATTTTTAGTCATCCTAGCCCTTGACAACACCCTATAGCAGTGAGATCCAGTTTAGTCTCCTTTTGATGGTAACTTATTTTTTCTTATTAGTTTCATATTTTCCACTTTTAGCTCTGTTGAAACTATTGCATTTTCATGGAGACAAGGGACAGCAGACACCCCCATCTTCCTCCCACATTATTCCATACACAGGCATCATCTATCACTCAGTGTTTCCCCTTTTAGCACTCCTTCCTTCTGCCAATCTTGTCCTCATCTCCTGGTCAGCTCCATCACACTGCTCTGGCCATGGCCTTTAAGTCAGCACCTTTTCAACATGTGGAGAGTGACACTCCTCATCCCCCTTTCACTATGTGTGGGGCAGGCACCCAGCCTGAGCTCAAGACCAGCACCCCCATAGCTGATGTACTTCCATAAGGAGTAAAGCCCAGAAGCAAAACTGGCTTAGGAGGGGTCCATATGGACACATCCAGCCCTACTCCCTTTCCCTCTGCTTCCATACTGGGTGATATAGGAGCTAGCATTGGGGTACAGATGCTTCCACTCATTCAAACCCTTCCAAGAAGCTTTAGAGTCACAGCAAGAACAGGAGGAGCTGCTGGGAAAGGAGCTGGCAGGGGTTCAGCACCAGCAGAGCACCCCATGGGAGCGGTTCCCATTTCTGCCCATGCAGATGCCACCCGAGATGCAGAAGGTGGGATTACCAGCCGGTAGGCATCATTGTCCCTGCTCTGTGTCTTGCGGCCAGGCACCGTCTTGCAGTTCCTACCACTCTGAGCTGCGTTTCCTTGCGGGCTGGAAGGGAGGAAGAGCAAAGAGACAGCTCATCACACCACCCCTCCTGAACAAGGGGAGCACAGTGCAAACTCACCCTCCCCACAGACCCCCACAAGGAGCTGCTTACACTATGGCATCCACACACCCACTGATACAGGAGAGGGCAGAGAGGGCAAGAAACCCCTCAGCCACATGCTAACAGGGAGGAAGCTGATAGCAGGACAAACCTTGCCCTGTGCTCATCCCAAGTGCCTCCCCTCCCCAGGGCTCTGGCATCACTTGGTGGATGAGGAGACAAAGGAATTGCACCAGCCAAAAGTAAGAAATCTCAGAGCTCCCCCACAAAGGCACTGAAAAAACAGCAGCTGGGTCCTGCTCAGGTCCAGCAGCTACAAAACAAACAGAAGTGCCCGACCAGTGCCCAGAAAGCACATGGTACACCAGGCGCTGACTCCAAGCCAGCAGGTGAGGGTGAGCCAGGGCCAGGCAGACATGTATGCTCTGCCAGGGAGCAGGGTTTGCTGGGCAAAGGTGTCCCAAGAGGGATTTTGAGCACAGCAATCACTGGTGCATCATACACAGGAAAGCCAAGGCCAAAAAGGAGCAAAGGTTGGATGAGAACATGCTTCGCTCTATGCGCCTCTTCCCCATCACCAGCTCAGCCAATGGGGAGAAGTGCCGTACTGAGCTCCAAACATCAGTGTTCAATTCTTTATCCCAGATAGTGCTCCTTGTGTGCTACTGAACCATTCCAGCTTCAGTGCATGTCCTAACCACCTCTAGGGAAAAACATGCAGGTGGAAGGTGACAGAAACTGGTGCCAGGGCTTGTGGGGTGGCTGGGGGGACAGGTTGCCATCCCAGGCACTGCTGAACTTACCCTCTGCTCGATGAGAAGGGACGTCTCTCATTCATACCCTGCTGTGACCCTGAACCACCGCAGCCCTTCTGCAAAAAGGGCAGGATCACATTCAACAGCCAAGCACAGAAACAACTTTTACACAACTAGAGAAGCTGCAAAGCTAAAACAGCTCCTGTCCTCCCCCTTCTCCACCCAGACCCAGAGATTTATGGGGCTGTTCTTAGAGAAACAGGTTTGATGTTTGCTCCATACTCACCCGTTGAATTTAATATCCACCAAATGTTATCATCTGAGGCCTTACAGGATTGTGGGTGCCTGAACCTGCCCTTTATCTCTCGTATAACATCACACCACTGGGAAAGTGAGAGGGGCTGTTCTGTCAAGTCCAGACATGCCCACTTTGTATGCCTACACACAGGTTTATCCCACAAATGAGTGAGGCTTTGCAACACAACCTGCTTCTCCCCCATCGTCAGCTGGTTCCAGCATTCCAAGCACCCAAGCTGACCACAGGCAGTCACTGGCCATCAGGATCCCAGACTCTCACCAGCCCCATGCTCTGAGCTCCATCTCACCTGGCGTGTATTCCCTGAAGCCTGTTTGTTGCGCTGGCCGGTTCCACCAGACTGACCTCCTCTTTGGGCTTCCTGTTTTCTAGAAGAAGGGGAGAGGAGGAAAAGGGAGTGCTATGGCAGTGCGACCGCCACCAGCACCCAAGGCTGCCCTATAAACGCTAGTGTCATGACATTAGGCACCACCTCCCCATCGCAGTCCTGTTCCTGGTGGTCCTGTTCCTAATTCCCACCCCTAAGCCTTCTCCCCTCTCCTCACCATTCCCACTGTACGCTACATCCTGGATCCAGGTGGTTGCTTTCATATCAGGGCTGCTTCTGCATATGCTCTATGGGAGTAGAGAGAGAGCATCTGGAAGGCAAAGTACACGTGTGGGAAACTCCTCAGGAGCTGCCCGCGCCCAACAGTCCACTGGGAAAGGGTTTCCTCTCTATTAGCCTTGTTTCTCCTTCTCTACTCCACGCTGCTTCTCACCTGCCCCTGGGCCCTTTGCGCTGAAAGGGAAGTGGGAAGAGGGGCAACAGCTGGAGCCCTACCGCCAGAACCTCTCTTGAAGGGCCACTGAGATTCAGGACTCTCTCCCAGGCATTGCCCTGGTGCAGCTTCAGAGGCTGAAACTGCAGTTTTGCTGCCAAAGGTTTCCCTCTCTGCTGTTGTGGCTCAGAGGAAGCTGTACTCACAACTTCTCAGCACACATGAGACATTTGTTGATGTGCTGCTTGCCAGAGGAATCCCGAACAGGGTCGTTCTCCCTCGTGCAGGACAGTCGTCCACCAGCTTCAAACTGGGAGCGAAACTCACTGCAGATGTCCTGCAGAAGGAGGGCAGTGGTTATGGTACCCTGTTCTCCTTGTCTTATTGATCCAATTCCTAAAAACCTGGCATTTCCTGCCAGAAAAGTACTGAAGCATCACAAATGCATCACAGGAGAGCCTGGGTGTGGGCAAGAGAAGAGGGTGTGCAGTAGCAGCCACTTAGTATACAGGAGAAGAGTGAGTCAGAAAAATGATGGGTCCTTCAGCCTGCACAGCATGTGTTGGGAGTTTTCTGCTAATTATTATTCTCCAACTAATTACTATTCTCCTTGCTGGGCTATCCAAAGCATGCCAGTGATGTGACCGATATGGTATTGAAGTCCCTCCCACTTCTCCCAACATACTTAATACACAGCTACAGCCTATTCCCAGATTGTAGCTCAGATAATAACTTACAAAGCAAGTAGTATCCCCAAACCAACCATGCTTTGGGCCACATCAATCAAGAAGCAGTAGTTAAAACATAAAAGCACCATGTAACTATACTTAATAGTACAAAAGCAGTGGAAGTCTGTTTGCAGAGTGGATGATTAATTTGTTCCCTGTTCAAAATCACTGTACAGAAACCATGTTAATTTTCCCCTGTTATGCAACAAGGGGCAAATGTAAACATTCAAACTCCCCGATTTCAACTGTTTCAGGCACTGCAATAGCTGATTCCAAACAGCAAGTACAAAGGATAAGTAACTGCATCCCACTTCCCATTTGTTTTTTTTACAGGTAGGTTTCAACACTTGTACTTTTCCGCCTGTTTTGTGCGTAGGAGAGTTTTAGTTAGAATGCAGTAAAGTCCTTAGGGGGTCACTGGCCTCATCCTTTGCTTTGCTCAGAAGTTTCCAGCATCTCATCCTCCCTGCCAGGGGCGGATTTCCCCAGGATCGTGTCCTGCATCCCAGCCAGGGCATCTCAGCTTTGCTGAAACTGGACCAACCTCAGCAAAATACCCAGAGTACAAAGCCCCACAATTCCCTAGAGCCAAAGGAGCCATGAGGAGGAGACACAGGACGACCCTGCACTGGTTGTGGCCAGCAGCCACCTTACTTTGCCCCCATCAGAAAGAAGTGTTGCACCCCAGTTCGCCTCCCTGGGACCCTCACTGCTTCTTCCCATCACCAGCCTGTACTCACACCCCTGTGCAGTTCAGGCAATGCTTTCGCTCCCCAACAAGCCTATGAAAACTCTCCCAGCCCCTCTGTGCCTTATTCCCTGGGACAAACCCAGCTCAGCACCCCAATCCTCTGCCTCTAAGACAGCTCTGCCTTCCCCTAATAGCCTCCCTCAGTCTTTCTTTAAATTAGCATATCTGGAGCTCTCTTAGCTTCCTGACCTCTGCTGCAAAAACCTTGCTGAGTACATCCAAGACTTGCCTTTGCCTTTTTCATGGCATGTTGCATGCCTGACCCACTAATAAATGCAGGGCTTTCTTATCCTTTCGTCACTTCTAAGTGACAAGCAGGAATTCTTGTTAATCACTGACTCTGTGATCTCCCAGTTATTACATTTTATCCTGTTTCTATTACTCCAGGCCTCAGCGCTATCCAATTAGTTGTGAGTGATCTGTGATCCTCTTTGCTGATGCTGTCTCCCAGCTTTGTCATCAGCAAATTTCACTTACACTTCCAAAAGTCATTAGGAAAAGCACTGAAACAGGATTATCCCCAAGACTGAAGCTTAAGGAGACTACTCCACTCCCTACCATAGCAGAAGCCAAAAGGTAAGTGTTGGAAAACAGCTTTTTCTCCCCTTACAGGGCTTTTGCCAGCAAACCATCAGTGCACAGGAACATGGTGGCTGCAGGGTTGCAAAGACAAGGTGACAAACAGCAGCACCAAAGTTTCCAACAAGAAAAGCCACAAGTCCATGGAGATAGCTCAGGGCTGAAATCTCCCAGAAAACAATGATCTTGTGAGCTTTGCAGAGTTCAGATTTAGGGCTTTTCACCCAGGTTTTTCTTTTTCACCTAATTAGCACTCTCAGCAACACTGATTCTCCCTCCCTGAGCCAGGTTCTAGGACAGCACAGCACACCTGGTTTCTTATTCTGATGGGATTTGCCTGTCCCTAGACCCACAGGTCAGTGGGATAAACTGTAAAGTTCAGGCACAAGTTATTCACTTGGGGAATTTGAGAATACGAACAAGAAATGAGGGAAAGGAAAGTGGATCTCAAAATTAAATCAGTGGAGAAAGAGCAACTAAGAATAATGTTGCCTTTTCTCTATCTTGGGTGAAAATCCAATAAAGTTTTATATTGACCTGCCTAATACTTTAATCTCACCTTATCTTCCTTTTGTCTGTTTTTAGACAACTTCTGTCCATTCTCCCTTTTGCTGGAAGAGAAGCAAGATGAGAAAGTGAATACCACGGTGCTCCAGGGAGCAGGAGGCTTTCCCCACCATCTGCTACAGGAGAGGCAAGCAATGCCATCCACTGGCATTGGCAGCAGGGTCACTCCAGCAGCTGCTTTCTCAACAGAAAAGGCTGTGTTTTTTCCTTTACTCACAACTTCTCTGCACACATGATGCACTTATTGCTGTGTTGCTTCCCAGAGGAATCCCGGACAGGGTCATTTTCTCTGGTGCAGGAAAGTTTTCCTTTCTCGAACAGGTCCCGAAACTCTCGGCAGTCATCCTGTGGAAATGCCAAGGGTGTGTGTTGACGCAGATGTGCAGACAGAGATGCATCTCCGAGACATCCACAAAGGATTATCCACACAACAAATTACATTTCAAACACTATTTTGTTTCCTTGAGGTGTAACTAAGTGGAAAATCGTAGTTTGCCCGATGTGTTCTCTTAAACTATAGCATGCAACATAAACCAAATGAACTAGTATGTTTAGATGAGCAGATCTGTCTTTTGCAGCCAGGGCAGCCTTATTTCTATTCCTAATAGATAAGACATGCAGGAGCCTGCCTAAAGGACCTAGGTTCTGCTCCATGTATAAAAGCTGTAATTTCCCACTGAATTTTGACTGAGGAAGTCGTTTTTCCCATCTCTCATGAGTGAACACAGTACCAAGAATTTTAAAATCCACACACAATAAAAAGATGAACCTGCAGGCATTAAAAAAAATAAAGCCTTGCACACCTGACATTGCCAGGTATGCTGGAGTAACAAGTGGGTATTTTTAACTTCCACTTAACATGACGTTAATGTGTTAAGTGAAGCAAAGCACTCTATTTCACCAGAGACTTCCATAGCAAAACCTGCTTAAGCATTTAAACCTGGTCTTTGTTTTCCTCTGAACAGTTCTTCTATAACTTTCAGGGCACATAAGCAGTTTTGTAGCAGAAGAAATGTGCTACATGTGAAGTCTTTAGGTTCCTTTATGCAGCACTTTCAAGGTTATCTGCCAAGTGTATATCGATAATACATTATTTTTTCCCTCTCACAGTGTGTAGAGGAGATGGTTTGATAACTTATCCCAGCTCTGCAGATGGGGAAGTCAAGCCCAGAAAATTACTTGCCAAAAGCCAGACAGAAAATCTATGGTTGAACAAAGAAATTCAGTGTAGGTCTCTTCCTACCACTGAATCTGTCCTGCCTTCAGAATCACACTTTGCCATGTCAGGTCTTTAAAACAAGATCTCCCTTAGGACAGCTGTGCTTTTACAAAGCTTTTAAATTGTCCAGGCACACAAGAGCTAGAAAGCTACCCTGCTTAACCAGATGTGAAGGAAAAACTAAATCCTGCAACCAACACTATCTGATGGAAACCAATTCACTCCTATCTGGAATAAAAACCCAAGGCTCAAAAGACAACCCCCTCCACACAAAGACCTGCTATCTAGAAAAACAGCTATGGGTAAAAGAAACCAGCCAGGTGCATCAACAAGATAAACAAGGGACAATTAGAGTCAGCCTGCTCCCACACCCTGCCCTAGTCAGAGCTCACATACATCATCATTGCTATTAATTATTTGTCAGATGCCAGTGGTGTACCTTATAAACAGGCAGGTATCCTCCTTAGCCCGTGCTCTGGGTCAGGCATGGACCATACATGCAGTGTTAGTAATTGCCCAAAAGGGACCAGATTGCCTGCAAGGAGCCACGAGGAGTTTTGGTTTCTTTTATGCTCGTGGATGGCATAAAGCCTCGTGCTCCTTTAGACCTTCTTCCAAAGACAGAGTATATTTTCCCTGCTCCCATTACAGGCACATAGCTGGGACCTTCTCCATTGGCCAAGCCAGCATTTCCCACTTCAGACAAGGAAATGCACTCAGCAAGCGGGTCAGAGGAAGACACAATGCCACCACATTGTCCCGCTCCCAGCATGCCAATAAAACTGGCTTCAGTAGCAATGGTTCGCCTCACCTCTCCCAAGGAGTCCACATTCCTGTTCACCTCTCCACCACTCCCTTTGTTTTTTGAGTCTTTTTCCCTGCAAGAAAGGGGGGCATGAGTGACAGAGCAGCATGCAGTCTACGGACTTAAAACCAAAATAGCTAATGTTTAAAGTCCAGTCCCGCCAACCCCACCCTCCCCATTTGCGCAAGGCAGTGGGATAGACCAGCACTGGGGCTCTGGACCAGTGGGACCTGCCAAGGGTTTTTAGCATCTCTGCACTGGGGGCATTTTGCCATCCTTTCTCTCTGCCTTACATCCAGGTGTTTCCATCCTACTAAACACCATCTATGGAAACAAGAAACAAGCATTTTCACCCTGGATTTGCTCCTCAAACCCTATGTGAAGAGCTAGAGAGCGCTACTGAGGTCACATTTTTTCTGAAAAGCTACTACATGGCCGATCTAGCCCAGGACTATGACTTTACACCATGGAATAGGGTCCTGAGAGTGGGCTCATCGCTACGGGAGGAGAGGATGTGTTGCAGATGGGCAGTGTGGCCACTAGAGCCAGCACATGAGCCACTGGGCAGCCAATACTCACAGCAGCCTTTGGCACATCAGGCACTTGTTGAGGTCTGCTTTTCCATCCGAGCTGCTGGTGTGCTCCTTGGTGGTGGGACACGAAAACTTCCCACTGCGCAGAAGTGACCAAATTTGCGTGCACTCATCCTGAAAAGCACAGAGGAGAACAGTCAGTGGAAATCCCCTCAGAGGCCACTGAGATCCTGAGAACAGTTTGTTTAAGCTTTTTTGGGTTGACTATGTGCTTTCGACACAGTTTGTTAACACCAGCCCTGAGGCTACCACACTCCTCATCCCTATCCCTCACCGCACACCACACGTGGTACAGGCAGCACCCGGAGCCCTGCTTGTGACTCCCAAGGTAAAAAAGACAAGGGGAAAGTTCAAAACATGTTGAGAGGGCCATTATTCATGGGAAAAGGAATACATATTTAATTTGCATGCAGCTGCAAATTGCTACCCGCTGCAGGGGAGGAATCCATGTTATAAGGTTAGTCAAGAGTGGAAAATATAGCCCTAGAAGTTCCACTAGGATGCAAGAGTAATGAATCAACCAGAGTGACTGAAGAGCAATTCAGGTGAAAGACTGAAGCACAGAAAAGGACAATCCTCTTAGGAAACACAGCTGCAGCAACCAATTGCCTCTTCTGCTGGGTAACCGAAATGCAGGAGAGGGAGAATCAATGAACCATATAGTTATTTCAGGCTACTATGCTTTCCAAAGGGTCTTTACTATGGAGGGACAAGCTTGTTTGATTAAAACATGAACAGAGCTGACTTCTCAGTCACTGGATCAAATAATTTCCTGAGACTCAAAGAACTTGCCTTAATTCTTTTAATTATCAAACTAGGAAATTATCCAGCAGAAACCCCAGCTTCTGATCAGAAGCAAAATCCTGAAATATCATTAGAAATATAATATATGACGTTTCTAACTTCATCTCATGAGATTTGCAGCTCAGAGCTGTTCGGATATGTGCTCAGCATAGTGCACCAAATGCACACTGTCAGCTAGAGTCATTGCTGTATTACAAAAGTATTGTCTCTCAACATGGAGAAATTCACTGCTTTTTCCACCGCTGAAAAAGCATTACAATATCTAAGATTAGTCTGCCTAAATGGCTTCGCTCAGAGCACGCATTAAGCAGCATAGCTGGCAAAACAAAAGGAGAATAAGAATAGAAAAGGTTCGACTCGCCTTAATCGAAGCTTGGCTGGCAACATCTGCAACAGAAAAACCAACAATGAGAGCACACAAAAATCTTTGAAGGGAAATTTTAAACCAAAAGCATTTAATTAAAATACTTGATGCAGTTTCCTAATCCACGCAAATAACCTCTAGATAAGAGCTAATCCAGTGCATTATTGCACACTAATAGAAAGGACTGGGCATTAGAGACTTTCTGGAACATTGCACTTTCTGTCATTCAAATGCAAAAGCACATCTATTTGTTGTGTTTTTGTGCCTCCTTTACTGTATTACTTTTCTCAGGCTTAAAGTCCAAATTCCAAGGATGATTCACTGTTTATTACTATATCCCACTGCCTCAGTAGTTGTATCAACCTTACACAAATTTTTTTGGCTTGCTTTATCTTCATCCCTTAAAATCGGGATTAGGCCATATCATTGTTGTTTGTCTAAAACTTCAAATTCCTTTTCAAGGCCCATTGCATTTGCGGTACCTCACATAAATTGCCAAATTAATAATGAGTCAGCATGTAGGTAGCTGATATATGTTTCTTTTTACTAAGCCACTTAGAGCTGGTATAATACATTTCATCCTTTCCTCTTGCATCATCATCAGCATCACAGGAAACCATCAAGAAATCTTCCATTAGCTCTTTTTCAACAGATATAGGCAGTAAAGACCATTGAATCAAGCTTAAACTCCTGCTAAAGTCTCTACTGCAGCCATACAAAAATGGATTTTTTAGTAAGTGTGACAAGAAATTCCTGGCTTTCTGTATTAACCAAAAATTGCATTACACTGTTTTCAAAGTCAACATTTTAACATAAAATTCAATCTGGTTGGAAATTTGTATTCCTCCACTTACACAATTGAGCTTGTTCTTAAGCTGTTGCGTCTGCTAATAATAGATGCTCTCACCTATCAATAGAACTTCTCACACGCAAGAGGAAACATTTTCACACACAAGAGAAAGAGCTGTTACCAAGAATGTGTTATAGCAAATCAATACAAGTAGTACAGTAAGAAATTATGGTCTTCCGGTTATGTCACTATGCTTTTTAAAGAACGAGGCCTCTCTAATCCAGTGTCTCACTGTCTTTATGGGAGCTCCCATGCTGTGTCCTCTCCCAGTCCCACATTTCAGCACAGAGAACATCAGAAGTTACTAACCTGAGAAGAAGCAGAAAAATGCCAGAGCAAGGACCACCGAGGCACCTTCTGTTTTCATGGTGAGGGTGGCAGCTGTTTGCCTACGTTGACTCTATTAGCGCATTGCTCAATGGAACTCAAAGAAAGGGCTCAGGTCAGATCACATATATATAGATGACCAGATTCTCCGCCTTCATTATGACATAATCTTCCCAAGAACCATCATTAGCTGCAAAAACCAGTTTGATGACAGTAGTTCTAAATTCTAATGATCCCATTAACACAATTAATTTCCATAAGGATGGGACATATTTGAGTCACTCCCTGTATTTTGTCAAGGTAAGAAAACTATGAATAGATTATTTTAGTTCCTCCACACAGCCAGAGGAATTCTTGCCAGCTTTAGAGTGGTTCACAAAACAGAGTTACCCCAGTTGGCACACCACTAATACCCTTTTTTATCTCAACAAAATAGCTGAAAGGGTTTTGTTTTGATAACTTGGCTCCAGCAGAGACAACAGGAAGGCCAGATCACTCAAGGCCTCTGGAAGTCAGTCTGCTTTTAATAAAACACCTCAGTATGAACCTAAAGAGTAAACTTTCGGGCAAGGCTGAAAAGCATCAAGTAAAGGGCCTTGCTGGAATTCTGAGTTCACATAGCAGCTGTGCTAATGATAAAACCATACTGCTAAATTCTCATCCCTTTCTTGTCTCTCCCTTGTCTACAGAAGGGATCACAATGTTACTAGTGAAAAACCTTTTCTCAGCCCAGGTGGGACCATACAGATACTGCTCAAGCAGATCAGTGCTCAGAGATGTGTTGTTATTGATGCTAAAGGGTCCAGCACAGTAGCCTTGCTCTTTCTCCCAAAGAAGAGATAAAAATGAAGGTTGTCATCCTGTGCAGGGTTTCTCAGAAGACTTGAGAGAGGGAAATAATGACATCAAAGTTTTGGAATGTGATTTACGTGGGAAGAAGCTATATGCCTTGTTGTCCAATTAAAAGAAAACTGGGAAAGAGAAATCATTTGCAAGGTTTGAAACAGGTCGATAAGTGAATCAAGCAGACCAAAGGGATAAGGGACTCAAAGACAGGCAAGCAGGCTGTGGCTGTGCAGAAACGCAGGTCAGCTCCACCTGAGGAAGAAAACATACTTCTGCATGACATTTGCGTTCATCTGGACTGGTCAACACAGCTCAGTATAAATCCTTGTGATAAATTGCTGCCACACGTTTCTCAGATCAGAATAGTTGTTAGTTGGGTCTTAATTTAGCCAGGTAGGGTCCTAATTTAGCATGTGGTCATCCCTAACATTTCTTTTTGACTCAAAATTAAACTACGTGCAGGTTCACAGTGGAGATTTTGGAACAGAGAAGTAAACTGCCTACGGTCATACAGATGGTTCGTGGCAGATCTGAAGAGTTGCGTGTTGCCCTGAATCATGAGATAATTTCTGTATGCGTATTTGGGCGTGGAATTAGAGGGGAGGCCAACAGGAAGAGAACTAACCTGATATAGCATGTCTTGGTAAATGCTTGGGACAAATTGGAAAATATCTGCAATGGAAAAGGCAAAAAAATGAAACGTGTATGGTAGCTTGAAAGTGGATAGAGCTTGGAATCTGTTTGAAGGACAAAACCAAACAATATTCTTTGTTACTGAGCATCTTCACATGACGTCAGCTATGAGGGAGAATTTGGGGAAGAGAAGGTGCATTTTTTAATCGGTTTTGTAGTTAGAATTTTCTTTTCCTTCGAAACCTCTATTCCTATAGACAAGTGAAACAATTCCCTGATTCAGAACAGCTGGCTGACCACCCTGTTCCTGAAGGAAGCACAGCGGGTACCAGACCTGGTCAGACTGGCCAGGTGAGAGCAGCTTCCAGCCTGGCAGTGTAGACAAAGCCAAGAAAGAAGAGAGAGAGGAGACACCCAGGTCCTGACCTTAGATCAGCCCTGCAACCACCACAACTCCCCCCCATCATCTGACCACTGGAGAACGCTGTCCCCCAACGATACTTACACCAACATGTGGGAGATGCTCAGAATGATCCAAACACACCTTGATACCAAAATCAGAACAATGCTCAGTACCAAATGTCAAAAAACCAAAACAAAATAGAAAGAGAATGAAGAATTTTAAACTAGAAGGATTTGAAAGCTGGAGGGCGACTTGTTACAAGGACATGTAGTGACAAGGGGGAATGGCTTTAAACTGACAGAGGGGAGATTCAGATTAGATCATAGGAAGAAGTTCTTTACTCTAAGGGTGCTGAGGCCCTGGCACAGGGTGCCCAGAGAAGCTGTGGCTGCCCCATCACTGGCAGTGTTCAAGGCCAGGTTGGATGGAGCTTGGAGCAACCTGGTCTAGTGGGAGGTGTCCCTGCCCCTGGCAGGGGGTTGAAACTGGATAATCTTAAAGGTCCCTTCCAACCCAAACCATTCTATGATTTCCCTCCCAGTTATTACCACATAGCTATAGCCTCCCAAAAGACCATCAACAGTATGAAATGTGATGCCAGGGGATGGGGAGACCCCTGAAAAGCCATATAGTTTGAAGAATTTGCTCCTGTGTGCTCGAGTTACACCAACCTGAGCAGAATGAGAGATAGCAGCAAGAATGTATTAAATATAAACCTTACCTGACTCACTTGATTGCCTATATTGACAGATTTCCACTATATTGATGGATTTACACAGGAACATCTCAATCCTGCACTGGAATCCAGACAGCCCATTAATTTCCATAGAAGATCTGTAGGAGAGAACCTGACACTTTAGCAATGGGTTTAGTACAGCACCTTGCTAATCTTAATTTAAAAACGATGCCAAGTAGCTGAAGAGCAATATGCTACTGGGAAAAGCAGCTAAAGGCAAGAAGAGATATTCCAGTGACTCTTCTGTTCATGTCACTTAACATTTCGGAAAAGAAAACAGCATATAAATGCTGCTATGCCTGGTAGGGCAGCTCTCACTGGGTCCATTTTCCAACACATTCTGCTCGGAAAACAGGAAACAGGATAAAAATAATCATGGAGGAGAAACTAGGAAAATGAGAGCATATTAAATTTAGGCAAACTCTTGTAAGGTGGAAACCGGAGAAGTTGTGAGGAGTTCTAAAGTCCTATAGCCACCGAGCTGGGCAGGACACAGCCACAGGGACATTCACCTCTTCCCTCTTCAGGGTCCTGAGGAGTATGGGGAGGGGAGTCCAATAAGCAGCTAAGTGATTCACACCCCAGTTAGTGATGACCATGCTCCCACTCCCTTTCCTATGATGTTCCCACATTTCACTCCTTCATAGGCTGTGCCTGCACAGGAATGTGTCTACAGATATATAAAAATTAAATGAGATGCCTTGTCCACTCTGAAAATTCATTTTCTTCCCCTTAGTGGCATGGCACTGTTTTGCAGATGGAATCACCTCCTGTCTAATGAGTTTAGCATCACCTAGAGATGGTTTTGGCAAGGGAAAGCTTCCTGGCAATATATATCACTTGTTGGGGGCTTTTTTTCTTTGAGAGTTGTTTTGGGGGAGAAGGAGAAGGTTGTTTGTGGTTGGGGGGTGTGGGGGGGTTGTGTGTAAGGAGAATGAAGGTTTTGTTGGTTGGCTGGGATTTATTGTTGTTGGGTTTTTGATAGCTTTTCATTGTTTGAATGCCAGTCTCCAGGCTGCACTTTATGCCCAAGAGCATGAGCTTGCACAGCCCCATTCTTCCCCTAGAGGAAGGCAGCATTTTGGGTCAGGTATCCAGAGCTACCACAGCAGGACAAAACAAACCCTGATAAGGATCTGCAGCTCATATTTTATCTACTTTGGCACTGCTGTGAAGGGGTGGGCAGGGACAGCCCCCTTTCACAGCACTGTTTGCCTTCTCTTCCACTGGAAAACACACATCTCTGCAATCACTGCTGTTACTTCAGTATTATCAACATAATTCAGCAGGCAAATGGGACTTTACCAGACCTCACTGCTGGGCCCTTAGATCAGACTGGGAAAGTGACACATGCTTGTCTCTGCACTGCTAGCACTGCTCACTCTTCCTCCTGCCCACCAGCCAAGCTCATACCACCACAACCTTCACAGCACATGCTCTCAAGTGGTTTGTGCTCTGCCGTCCCTCCAGGTGTCCTGTTCATACCAGCACAGACAGCCTTCAAGACTAGGTCCTATGGCCTGCTCAACTTTTCCAGGAAATTAAACTCCTTCATGCCCAGTGGAAAGTAACTCTAGTAGGGAAACCAGGTCACACCTATTTCTAATGAAACTACAGACATGCCTATATTCCCACCATAGTTGTCCTTTCCTGTCCTGATTGACACACTTTTTACTTCCCCGCCATCTCTTCCCTCTCAGAGGAACCCCATCACCACCACTGCTTAACACTTAATTTCTGAAACCTCTCTTTTTTGACTGACCACTACACCTCTCTCACAACCCAGAGATTCTCAGGGCTAAAAGAGGAGGAATAGTTGCTCAGCCTATTTAACAAAGGCAACCCAGACTAGATGGTATTTTGCTTCCCAGGCAGAGACCAGAGCTCTCAACTTCATCAGTGTTTCATGAGTTATACCTCCAAAGTGAGACATTTCAAAATGCAGGGACTAAAGTCACTTACCCATTTTTAATCAGTTTCTAAACATTATTACACTTCAGGTTTGGAACCAGTAGCCCCTTGCAGCTCACTTTGGGCTCATCTGCAGCTGTCAAATAAGAAATATCAAGGGTATGTAACTGCGCTGCCAGAGTTGTGGTTTAACCCCAGCGAGGAACTATGCACCACCCAGATGCTCACTCACTCCTTCCTGGTGGGATGGGGGACAGAACTGAAAGAGTAAGAAGTAAGAGTGAGAAAACTCGTGGGTTGAGATGACAGTTTAATAAGTAAGGCAAAAGCTGCACACACAAGCAAATCAAAACAAAACAAGGAATTCATTCACCACTTCCCATCACAGGTAGGTGTTCAGCCACCTCCAGGAAAGAAGTGATCCATCACACATGCCAGTGATTTGGGAAGACAAATGCCATCACTTGGAACATCCTCCCCTTCTTCCCCCAGCTCTGTAAGCTGAACATGATGCCCTATGGTATGGAATATCCCTTGGATCAGTTGGGGTCAGCTGTCTGGGCTGGATCCCCTCCCAACTCTTTGTGCACCCCCAGCCTCCTCACTGAAAAGGCCTTCATTCTGTGCAAGCATTGCTCAATAACTAAAACATCCCCATCCCCAAATTATCAGCAGGGCTTCCAGCACAAACACAAAACACAGCCCCATGAGCTATTATGAAGAAAATTAATTCTATCTCAGCCAAAATCAGCACATACATAAACACTGAAAGCTAACATAGCTTTTTGGGCTGCATCTACATACACGTTGCCCAGAGGTCTGTTCTGCCCATCTTGTCAGTGCCTTGGGAAAGGATTCATCTCTGCTAGCAAACAGATGTTTTCCAGCCTCCCACAGACACCCAGTTATGCACCCACCATGGGTTATACAGCTGCAAGAAAAGCTACAAATCTCACTGATCTCCTCAGCGTAGCTTGGGAGTCACCTCATCCGTGTAAAAGCATGGCATCCATTCCATGCAAGAACAAGGTTTATGACAGTGGACAAGCACTTCTGTGACCAAAGCCCAGCTGCTGAGCATCCAATCAGTTGATGGAAATGAGTTGGAGTCTTTAGACTGCAACTGCCGCAGAGCTCCATTGTTCGTACCCACTATTGCTGCAGCTCTGGCGAGGGCTGCCCATATCTCCAGGGAAACAAGTCTTGGTCATGCTGAAGTCCCACTACCACTGACCAAGGTCTACATCACGGTCCTTTCCCTCCAGCCAGGATGAGCTTCCCGAGCTCTAACAAGAGCTCCATTGGCCTAATCCATTAGTGATTAGCCCATTCCAAGAGGCTGCTTATTTCCCACCGTTGTGTTGGGAATGCAACCCAGCTCACCAGCACAGGAGCTGGCTCTTCACGCCACCTGGCTGCACCGCTGCAAATGCAAAGTGTTAACTCGCAGCATCCCGGAGCACGATTCCCTGGCGGCTCACCAAGGAGGAGGAACTGGTAGAGGCCAGGAGAGGAATGACAGAAATTCCCTGATTGCATCCACTTCTGGGAACCAGGTGCACAGTGAGTCCCATGCATCCCAGAGCCCATGGAGCCACAGCAAAAAGCATTTCAGATGCATGCCCAGCGTATGGCAACAATCTTTACTGAATAATGAATAATAATGATCTGTGTTAAGTGGACTTACTGTATCAAAAGGAAAGGATGTAGATGAACTTAATTTGGATCAGTTGCTTTTCAAATCTTTGCGCCCAGGCTGTCTACCAATTTCCCCTAAATCCAGCATCTACTGCATCCTTTGGGCTCCGTGTCTCATGGGTCATGCCCTTCCCTGTCGCCAGGTTTCCTCCTACCCAAATCTACACGTAGCTCTGATCTAAAACTCACAAAAAGCACCTTGGGTTATGAACTGCCTTACATGCCATCAGTCCATCCAGCACAGAAAGTCCTGGGTCTCCTTATCACATCTGCAATGCAAAGACAGCAATTTCTAGCACTCTGTACTTGAACTAGAGCATGGGTCTCATCTTTGCAACCCTTCACAGACCATGAGCCACCATGACATGTGTCTGACTGTTCTGGACAGGCCTTTGCCCTGCTGACTTAGCTTGAACTGTGTCAGGGAGGAGGGGGAAATAAATCAGGAAATGAGCAACAGTGAGATGTGTATGTCCAAAAGGCAGGGATGAGGCCAACTTTGGAAGATCACAATAACAGTGTGTAACACATGCCATCTTCAAAGGACTAATGAATCCTTACAAGGTTCCCCTATTATTATTTGCATTTCACAGATGGGTACATTAAGATGCAGAAGGCTGCATTATCCTCTGGGTCACACCTATTTCAGCCTATTCATCCCTGGTCTTATACTGGAACTCATCCCTGTTGTGTGAGAGGTCCTCTCACAAGTCAAAACAAGAATGCTATTTCTCAGACAGGCCTGGTACAGGAATCACTAGTATCATCTATGGTCCGATTTGCACGGCACACCAGACCAACTGGTCCTATTTATCTCTCCTGGCCTTGAAAACGGATCAGCTTATCAATTCTTCCCTCCCATGAGGCTGAAGGGTAGAAGAAGCTCTGGCTTACTGCTGAATTAGATTTATATATATTTTTTTATATATATATATATGTGTGTGTATATATATGTATATACACACACACGCTTTTCTTTTTCTGTATGTGAAATATAAAACAGAGGAATCCATGGGAGAGACACATCTTAGTGTCTAACACACCATCCGGCCTCATTCCACCCACCAGTCTCAGTCTGGCCATGGAAAGGTCCCACCTTACAGCCAGGAGCTTCCTCCAGCTCAAAAACATTTATTCACAGAAGAATGCAGCTGCCTTGGGAAACTGTGCTCCCTGGGAGAGCAAAGTTGCTCCCCAAGCTATAACCAAGCCATGTGGGGCTGGGGATGCTGGAGCCAGTCTCTACATTCAGAGGGAGATCCAGCGTCAAAGCAAGAAGCTCTCCCTGCCGACTCTGGGGAAGCAGCCTGCCATTTGTACTGTCAACACTTTCTAGGGCAGTATTTGCTTGTTGAAAAGTATTAGGCTGGAGATGGCAGGAGTGGGGTTTTGATCTACAAAAAGCTACAGCAAGTAACATCTGCACAGTGAAAGGATTTCCCATGGCAAAGCACCATGACATCCCACAGAGCTGCAAAGGACTTGCAGCCTCAGAACGTCACCAAGATCTGTGCTTTGATGGGCCTTACCAGAGCGATCCGATTTCACTGCAGGTAAAAGTATCTGTAGCTTAGACAAGGGTAATCAAAATCTCATCATTCGGGGCATAAATTGATCGCCTGCAGGGGTTACAAAGGAATTTCACCTCATGTGCAGCATTGCATAACCACACAGATTCATTGTGGGTATTTTCCAGTCTCTGCTGAGCACCAGCTATGGGCCACAGAAGCAAAACGTGGCACACAGGCTGAAAAGCCAGAGTCATCATACAAAAACACACAGCCCTATTGTTTGGGAACAAAGTACAATATTTTTCTGACTCTGGCTTCAAGTCACACATGGAAATGAAAGACAATGACTGTCATTGGGCTACTGAAACAGCAGAATTTCAACAGAGGAAGAAAAATCTGTCCTGAGATTGTTTTCCAGTGGACAGCAAGAAGAGTGCCTGGAGAGCCTATGATCACAGTGCACTAAGGATTACAGAACAGAGAATGACCAGTTTGAGCAACACTGCCCCATCCTGTGCTGCCAGCTGGACCCGGTAAGTGCTACTCTAATGAGAAGTACCAAAACCTGCCCTCAAGTGAGGACTGAGCCCTTCCATGTCACCCAACAACCTTTATCACCTGCCATCCCCACCTGAACAACAAGGGACAAGAACATAGTGTTTTTCCCTCTGCAAAATTATTATTTATGTTTTATCGGTAGCAAAGGCTCCAGTGATGGAACTGGCCACAGGGTGTGGTGGCCTAAGTGCCAGAACCCATCGCAGCAGTAGCAGCAAGAGACCAAAAACACGCCCCGTGTGGGTGTTGGTTGCTCTTAGATTATAGTATCACCGCACCCTGCTCCGCTAATTGCACTGTGAAACTCTGGTCTCTACCCTATCCCTGTGATGGCAGGTGCCTTCAGCCACTCATGTGATCCTCCAAGGCACGAGCTGTTCCTCTGAAGGAACCTATGGGAAAGACAGAATCACAAATTTCTGTGCCTTGTAGAAGGGAACTGAGAATAAGGCATTTCTGTGCATGGATGTGAAAGACCACATTGTCATCACTAGAGGCATCTGCTGCCATGGGTTGTGACTAGAACTGTATGCCAAAGGGGATAAATTCGAAAGAGAATTCTCAACTTTTCACTAAAAAATAAGCAACAACAAGTGAAAGTACAGAATGTTTGCATGAGAACTACAGATTTCCATAATCTTCTGTTTCTTCTTTCATATCCCCCAAATTTAGGAGCACAAACTGACAGAAGCACACAACTGACATGAATATTTGCATTTGGTCAAAGCTCCCTATTGTTAAATTGAAAGCCACAGAATGTCTTCATGCACCCATAACTATTACTTTATGGCCACTTATACACCCTTCCCCCAATGTGCTGATGATGTGGCACTACATGGGGGAAAGACTTGTCCCTTGATGCGAGATGTAAAAAGGCTTAAACACCTTCCTATGGGAAAGGGAGGCATACTGTCAAGTAGCATCATTACATTCAATAGCATTCCTCTGGTTGCTAAAGGAACAGTTCAGCCTTACCAAAGATAATTGCACAGGCCTTGATGCTTCAGCAGGGAAAGGAATCACTAGAAATGCATTAAGATTTCAGGGAATTACTTTAGGTCCAACACACTTAAAGAAAACAACTCAGTTCAGTCCTTAATGCTCAGCTGTCTCCACTCACACACCAAAACCTAAGTTTCATGCAGGCATTAAACAGGTACCCTGGAGATTGGAGTATTTGACCACAGTGTAGAGGAACAGAGTGCAAGTCTGCAATCACCAGATTCCTTGCAAGTTTGTACCTGATTTTCAGCTATGCTTGTTACTGAACTAACAATCCCTATGCTCTGGTGGAAGTGTTTGCCGTTTGCCAGGCCCTTTTTGGCAAGAGTACTAGGATACCATGGCAAATTCCAGCTAGCATGTCTTCCCCTACCTGCAAACATGAGACTTCTGACATTAGTGTCCCACAACAAAGCCCTCTTTAGGATCTGACACCAGGACATATCTACACAATACCTTCTAACCAGACACCAGGACATATCTACACAATACCTTCTAACCAGACACCAGCAACTCTGCTCATGCTGAGTGGAGAAGAGGTTACTCCAGCTGTGCTTTGAACTGCACAAAGGCTGCAGGAACACCCCATCAACATCCGTCTACACGGTCAGTGAGCTGGGGCACACCATGCCCAGGAAAACATACTCCAAGTCCTGCCTATCCCACGGGTCCAGCCTGCCTCTGGACTTCCCGACAGCTATGGAGCATGCCTCCCAAAAGTAGTGCTAAATGCTTACCAAGTGGTGATCTCCTAAGCTAAAGGCACCTTCCAGCATCTCCAGCAGACATGGCTGATTGCCATGGCTGTCTTGGCCTTTCGTTCCAGCTTTTCTTCTGGAGAAGAGAAAAGAGAGAAATGAGCCTTTTTCCTTTTCTACATCACCAGGGACTGTACCTACAATGCGGCTCCTCTTTTTGTCCTGCACTTCTGTGGCCTCTCACCCTCTGTCAAAGAGAGGGAAAGAACCTTTTCTGAAGTGTTTCTGAGTCTTTTTGGTTCTTTCATCCTGTTTGGTGCCATCTGAAGCATTCCCTCAGTCACTGCAAGCCATCCTCAGTCCCTCTGTTTGCTGCTGAAGCACAAGCACTTCATGTGAGTTCAGCACACCTTTAACCCAACCTGTTTCCCCAAGGACTGTTATAAACCATGACTTTTCCATAGACACTCATCCACAAACAGAGCTCTGTGATCCCAGGAATGCGCTCACTATATCCTGAGGTTTGCCTGGTTATTTTTAACTACCTGTTCACTTGCATTTAATAACACAGTTTCACACAACACACTAGCCTATGCGCCCATATCTGACTTAATAAGAATCCCATTGCAGCCGGGTTGCTAGTCTAATGGTGGAGCAGGTGAGCTAACAAGTGCCTAAGGTCAGCAGTGGGAAGCAACACATTCACCATCAGTGACTGATTAGCAAACTGGCTACTGGGAGTGGCATGTGGCAGACACCAACAGCATCCCAGAGCTGAAACAAGGCCAGGGAAAGCCCAAATCAGTGCTACTTCATTTTTTTCAAGGAACATCCTGATTGTGGTCTGGCCCTTTTTTATCACCACTCAGCGCTTGGAAAAAGGGTAAAAAAGCAAAACTTCAAACAGGCAGTATGCAGCAAAGGACCTCAGCTCCTGTTGGTTTTCAGCTTGTCCTAAAATATCCAGTGTCACAGCTGAACATACTCCAACTGTTTGTCCACAGTGGTGTAAGACCAATGCAAAATTGCCTTTCCTGGTGGACTGCTGGGATCTCCCAGCCTGTGATCCCTTCCAGTGAATACAATCCCTTCCCTGATGGGATTGTATTCCCTCTTTGTTTCCTAATGGAAAATAGGGCCATAATCCAACATTTGGACTACAGGAATGGGGCCTTCTGAATAGGATTTAGTAAGTTTGCATAAAGCTTCTATTTGCACCTTTTGTGCGAGCTGGTCATGGAGCTGAGGATGTCATGCACCAGCCACTGCATGTGAGTACATCTGTACAAATGTGGCTACACTTTTCGTACAGTGTGAACCAAAAAGATCTTCCCCTTTGCAGCACTGAAACAGGAAGCCCAGTGATAATCAGAGGGCTGGAGCTGGGGAGCAGGGATGGAGCTGCTGTCTCAGGAATTCGCCCTTCACTTCGGTAAGTCTATGCTTGTAGAAAGATAAGTACCCTGCATTTGCAGAGTCCTTTCCCTTTCTCTCCCTTCTGAATCTGTTACATGCAAACTAGATCTGTGCTGCTGCTTGTCCTGCAATCCAGCTGCCTTTACTGCAGAGGTTTATTATCCTTGTGTGAGTTACTGGCTGTCCAGAATGTCTGTCCACTCATCACTGGCTCAGGACCAGATGCAGCATACAACTCTATCAGTGCTCAAATACTGTATTTTCATCTTCTTGAATTCACTGCTGTACATGTTTGGTCCCATGGGCTGTTTGCCTCGTGTGCTGACATTAGAAAACACACTGCCTTGTTAATCACAGCTGTTGGAGCCATGGAGCCTGCTTCCAAAGACGCAGGACAGCGATGCATCCATGATTCACACTGGCATTAACACTGCGCTAGTTCCATGGAGCAGAGAAGTGGAAAGGACCTCCCAGGTCATCAAGTTCATCTGCCTGTCTTCACTAGTAACCACATCACTAGATCAATTAGGACATGTTTGATTGGTCTATCACAGCTAATGGGCTCCTCAGTCTGGCAGAGGAATAACAGGATCCAAAGGCTAGAAGCCACAACTAGCGAGATCAGGATGGAAACAAGGGGTGACCATTTAACGGTGCCTGGATCTGTGCAGGAGAAAAGCAGTCCAGAGTATCCCACATAACAAGCAAGTTTTCATCTAGACTGAATGTTTTGTCAAGACAATTTTATACCCTGGCTTTCTGCCCCAAATCCAGGAGTCTCTGGAAATCTCTGGACTGCTGCTACATGGTTTGTGATAGGTAACAAAGAGCAGTTGCCATCAACTATGTAATAATACACTTACTGGGATTTTTTATTTTGCATCTTCCCTGTGAGACATCTAGAGGAATCCACAAACTGAAAGAAAAGGTTAAAAAAATAAATCACTGCTTAAAGTGAGACAAGAATTAACTCAAAACAATCCTCTGGCTGCAGCTAGCTGGTTTAAATCCCACCCTAAGAGACACATCCATCATCACATTTACAAAAGCAAGCAGTTAAATGCAGTTTAGTATTTGTTTTCAAGGTATGGCATCAAATAAAATTGAAAAATACCATTTCCGTATGCCCTAGGCATTTTCCCACATGCTTTTGAAGATGTTCTCCTAGAGATTAGGCTGACATCTAAGATAATTAGCATATCTTCAGGATGGAGATTTAATTAATAACAAATAAATAAGTCCCTTATTTACTAAGAAACCTGGACAACTTTTGTTGTAATATTTTCTGACTGGACACATACACTGCACCACAGTTATAGCAGTACTAGTATCCACTCTGTGTACACCATTAGTTCGGGAGGTGGAGGGGAGGGAAGAAAAGTTCAGGTGAAGTTAAAAACTTTCAGGCCCACTGAGAGGTTTTGCTTCATTCTTGAGCTCTTCTACGCTCCACATAAAATCAAAATATCTCACTTTGAAATTATGCAAATCACTGCAACAATGACTGCAAGTCACTGCAGCATCCCAGACACATTCAAAATTAACACTTGCATTGCATGTGGTTCTGTTTCACACTTGTGTGGGATGCTTAGACTATGTGATTTAGTGCAATTACCCAGAATTCACAGACCACTGTACACAAAGGATGCTGAATTTGTGGTGAGAATGTAACGGAAGGGATTTTGAATCACTGACAGGATATTACTTCATCTTGCCATGGAGCAACAGAACAAACAGTTAAGCTCTTTTCAGGAATAGAGGATACCCCTGGAGGACACCACCTTCTTGTTGGTATTTGTAGAATCTCTCAGAAAGCATCAGCTTTGGAAAGGTGCAAAGATCCTAAAAGTCTAAGTATTTACACCCGATTATAGCACTGTTCCAGGGAATAACTTACTCAGACTTTCTCTGTTTAGTGGATGCTTGAAACCCCTTTCAGAGAATTATCCCATTCAGTCTATCTTGATGGGATCACAAGGCCTGAGCAGAGGATTCATCTTGAGGATTTGAGCTGCATTAGACTTGTTGCATGTACTTAGCTGGACAGGGCTGGTCATGAGCAGATCACTCAGGTCTGCACATTGGGAAGGGCACCTATGGACCTTAAAGTGCCAAGTCTTGCTACCGGAACAGCCAAACCAGATGTCTTCTGGCACCAGAGAGATAGCAGTGACACATTCAAGAACATGCAGACTCATGCATGGGGGCACTCATGCAGACCAGCAGCTCCAAAAACTGTCCAAGGAGGAGGGAGGGGTATTCTTTCATACTAAGGATATGCCTCTGAAAGCAGTTATTTCTGTCAATAAGATGAAAAAGGTCAGTGCAATGGAAACAACTGAGGAACAGAACATCAATTGCCTGCTGGATGCTAACAGGGTGGTCTCACATCTGGACTGCCCCCTACTCTGAGCTGGGAAAGAGCTCATGGTGTGGTCCACATGGTCACCACCAATGCAGGATAGAGAGAACAATCTTCAAGGCAAGATTTAGCTAGTAGCTACCAGGCTAAAGGCCAGGATCAACTCAGTAACATGCTCAGAAATGCTTCCCCC
The DNA here is from genome assembly GCA_009867235.2 of Psittacus erithacus. NCBI lineage: Eukaryota > Metazoa > Chordata > Aves > Psittaciformes > Psittacidae > Psittacus > Psittacus erithacus. Next base: position 61,225 of record WYDI02143424.1, on the reverse strand, counting down.
AGTGCCCTATAATGAAATCCAGAGTCACTGCAAGGTTCAGAGTATAGTACCTTGAAGCCAGGCTTGAATACGTAGAACCTATACAGTAAAGATCCAGGCACTAAATCCAAATGAAAATGGATCAAGGCTACTTGCACATAAAAAAGGTCTTTTAAACTAAATACTGTGGGAAAACCAACACTTTGACAAGACATGTGGTTTGGGAAAACGTGGTCTCCAGTGGAGAAGTCTTGAAAATTTTGTATCCTTGAATAAAAGGATAGGCGAGAAGCCAAAAATCAGTCAGGGAGAAAACAGCAGCCTGCAGCCTCAGCAGACATCCGTCTCTGGCCTGCAGAAAGAAAGAGAACAGAACAAGACACCATATGTGCACTTCTATCCAAGCATCAAGGGTTTAAAAGCAAGGTGAATTAACAGCAGTGCCCTGGTTTCAGGTGGGGCTATTAACATAACCAGCACCTCAGAGATCTGGTGGAGGGAATATAAGCAGCAGAACATGGTAATAAGTGGGTACAAATTATACAGGAATGAGAGTAGGCTGTGCAGGTGGAGGAGCTGAGCATCAAGGAGCCATGCATTAAGGTATACATTAAGGAGAGCTCAAAGCGCACAACCAATCTAACTGTAACAACAAGTGCCACAGAGTCCCCAGGATTGCAGTCCCATGCCCAGACATTACAGCATTAGAGTTACTTCATCATCAACCCATCCAGAACAGGGTAACAACTGCAAAACCTTAAGGGAGAGGAGTGAAGCTGTGATGAATATAAGAGAAGACAAGCACGAACAACAGAAGATGCCCATCTCCATTTACAGATGGGATAACTGACAGCAGTGAAGATGTCTACGTTTAAGACAGGAAGCTACTGCTCCTTCCAGCAGCAATTCATGACATCTGAAGCAGAGAGCCTCTTTTTTAACACATCCTGAGCAGCACCCCGGAACTAGGGGGGTTGATTCAAGATATATTGCCTGTGATTCTTTGCACCCTAAAACAGACAGTCTTGAAGGTAGCCTTGCAAACCTGTTACTCTTAAGTTTAACTTGGGGAGGGAGCCACCAAAAACCACAGACACGTATTCAAAGAAAGTGAAAAAGGAAAAGCCAGTAAGGAAAAACACACCCAGGAGATGGGGAAAAAGTCATTAGAGTAAGCATGCATCGCTTAAAGGGGAAAAAAAATTAGAGTAAAGCTTAAAGTAGGACTATTAACAGTAAAATGATGCTTTCTTCGTAGAAACACTGTCCAAATAATAAAAACATAAAAACAAAAACTAAAATGTAAGATCCGCAACTGTGCCAAAATACACAAAAGATCTGAGCAGAATTTTCCAAGTCAGAGGCACTAATAATAAAACACATTGAAGAATCCATGATCACAGGGCTAAGGAAACCTCAAAGGAAGATAGCTCCATGGTAGAAAATCTAAATTAACTCCTATTCACAATAAACTGATAAATCCTGGTGCCACAGAGCAACAGTCAGGGATTAAATTCCCCCTGCAGCACTAAAGGGGCTCAAACACGCCATCACCCAGCTCAAGCTCTATAGTGCACTTTTGGGGGAGAGGAGGGAAAGCTCATATAAACAGAGTAATGAAGTACACAGAGAAGTGAAAGACTGGGGAAGACTCATCACAGGTTTTGGGGAGGCAAAAAAGAGTCTTTTCCCCAGCTCAGAGTGGGGAACAGTCCAGATGCGAGACCGCACTGTTAGCATCCAGCAGTCCCTTATAGACCCCCCAAGCTTGGGCAAGAAATGTTACGGATTGACACAATGACTTTTTGTTTCTAATGAACCCATTTCAAGATCTTTCCTCTAAAGGCTTCTAAAGAACGTAAGGTACCATAAAGGAGCAGCTTCTATGAGTTAAAAACGGTTAAAATTGAGAACAGCCACAAGAGGTGGAGGCGAGACCCAACAGGAATCTCTGTAGCTCAGCTTTTCATAAATGACTCTGAAAAGGCAATTAGCAAAGAGACAAATGGAATGATTCAGAAGAGTTCAAACCTGCAGGTTAACTGAGAGAAAAGCACAAGTAACTCATGACACAGTGGCTGGACAAGAAGGTGGCAGACATTTCAGGACTGAAAAACATACACGGGGAAAAGGCCAGCTGTATTATACCTGCATACACAGCTCTACATTAGCAATCGCTGGCAGGGGACATATTAAGGAAACATTGTGGATAAGGTCACAAATAAATATCACCTCATTGTTAAGCAGCAATCAGAAAGGTTTAGCACCTGATAAGAGCTGTTAAGAAACAGAGACAGGCTAAACCAAATCATTTCTATCATGTGGCTGTACAACTGCTGGGTCTGCTCAGCTGCATCATTCTGCACAGTTGTTGCACCATGACCTTCATCATTATCACAACAGGGATGCAGGGAACTAGCCAGGGCACAGAGATTCCCCCTCTTCTGGCCAGAGAGGGCAGAAATAGGAAGAGCTTTTGTCTAAACTCACAGCAACTCCCATAGTGGAAAACAGGCTTACAAAGGAGGGGTATGGTTAACACAGAGTCCACAAAATCACGAGTAACCCAGAGAAAATGAACAGTAGATGTTGTTCAGGATTACTCATAGCACTAGAATTAAGGGATACTAAATAAATTATCATATAGTAGGCTTAAATAAACAAAAGGAAGTTTTTTTTCCCCTCCTCATACAATCTAATTGCATTGTGGAACTCATCGCCCCGGGATGTTGTGGATGCCAAACACATCAAGGGAGTCAAAAGTCAATTAAACACATTCATGGACTGGTCCATCAGTGGCTGTTAAACATGATTATGGAGATGCAGCCTCTGGCTGACAAGTCCCTAAGCCGCATGAAGGTTTATCACAGGAAGAATTACTTTGTGCTCACCCTGTTTATTTCCTTCAGCATCCAGAGCCAACCATGGTCAGACCCAGGGCCCAGGTAGAGGAGTTATCCCAAGATGGTGCAGGCTCTAAGAGTTGATGTAGACATTCTCAGGTCTCAGCACATGCCAGTTCTGGTCTAGAGATCTGGACTGCTTCTTTGTCCCTGTCCCGAACTGACACTAAACCTTTTGAAAACAGGGTGGATTGCCAACATCTTGGGCTAAAATTCTGCGTTTTAAACCTCAGAAGATTCCTAGGACATGAAATCCAAAATCACACCCAGATGTTAAGTCCTTTGTTTGGAGGTCATGATTTATATTCCAAGTGACACTTCCTCTTCTGCCTCCCTAACAATGACAAAACAAAGAGCTATAAACAAATTCCGGCTCCAGATGTTCCTTTGCCCTCATTAGTGACCAGCTTGGCTAATGCTGTTTCATCAGCCCTTTGTTTCAGGGTGGCAAGCCAACATCAGCAAGTCGAGGACACTTTGATGGGCTCCCCCCCTTGGGATGCAACAAATTCCCAGGACACTCCTGCCCAACACTCACTACAATAACAAGCATGAGGCTGAATTACTGCCCTCGACAATGTTTGGTACGTGGAAAAACTTGTGTTTGCTAATTACCACGATTGCTCCATATAAATCACCCTCAGGCAGCTGTGTGCAACCCCGGTGAGCCACAACCCTGCCCCTCGGCAGCCCGCAGCAGCAGCACAGGTAGGGATGATGTTTTCTCTCTTTGAAGAGCCTCCCCAGCGTCAGAGGTGTCCCACCCACTTGCCAGATCTATTCCTAGACATATCGGTTTCTATTTATTTTCCCACTAACTGTTACGCTGATGCAAAGAGACAAGGTTGAGAATCAGTCAGGCCAGACACATAAGTATGCTACAAAACAAAGATTTTTTTTTCTTCCTTTGAAGTCTACTATCCATTATTTTTGATAAGAGGTGCAGCAGATTTTTTTCTATGGTTTGAGCACTCCTAAGCCTCTTTTCTAAGCCTGGCAGCAAGAACCTCAAAGCAGATGCCAAACCCTGCAATCTTTTTAGGTATGGTAGAAATAATCCCTTTGCCTGCTGCCTGGGAGAGCTGAACCCTGACGTTCACACAAGCCATGATGGACTGGCACTCAGGAGCTGAAGCAGAAGCAGCAACAGGGTCTCTTCTCCCTACAGAGCATCTTTTCTCTGCAGCCGACCAACAACCACACTCTTTGCTTTTGTCTAAGCTCCACCCAGAGTCTCATACAGAGATTGGAAAGAGATACATAGATCTGACCCCAAAGCCTATCAGATCTCTTCAAGCCAAGCCTCCACAGGGAAGTTTGGGCAGTTTCCTCCCTGTGGAGGATCCTTTTCTCTTCCTCCTCCTGCAGTTTCATTTCTACCTTTAGAAACTTCATGAATTAAAGCATAGAACCCAAAGAAACCTTTGTAAGGGGGTAATGCATCCTCCAAAGCCTCCCATGGTCCCAGATAAACATGACCCAAGCTAACAAGTTCCTTTTGGCTGGCTGACTGCCTTGAACTGATGAAGTCAAACTACGTGAGTCACAACAGCATAGCCAAATCCCAAGTACGGCATAACTGCCAACATTTTGAACCAGAACAAGCTGCAAGGGCAGAGGGAAGCTAATAGGAAAAGGAGTAAGTCAAGGGGAAATACTTGGCACTTCACTTTTGGCAAGGAGGAGCTGAACAACTTTTACTGTGGAGGAATAAGGAGGAGCAAAAGAGGGAAGATCCACTTTCACTTCACTCCCAGGATGCCCAAGGACTTTCACATTCCTGTACAGAGAATAGCTGCTGTAAGTCTTTACATTTCATAATGATAGATTCCTCATTTAAAAATAAACCAGTGCAGCCTGGGATGCATGCCAACACATTTCCCCAGTTTTCCCACATCCTACATTTTAAAGGCAGCTGATGAGTTCCATCCTTCCTGATCCCTCATCCTTCCTTTAATAACTCCCCATGTTCCCATAAAAAAACCCAGTGCATTGCCCTCCTCACCTTTACATTTCCCCAGACCTGCAGCCCCCTGCTTTGGCTTCTCTTGCTCAGTTTTACATCACATTGCATTACTGCTTCAACAGCACTAGCAATCTTTGAAGTTCTTTTGGTAACTTCTCCCATAGGCATCACCACTGAACCCTTTATGCACCATGTCTAAAAAGCCACCTGTACTGAGTTTATCTCCAAAAATACAGGCAACCTTCAGGTTGATACTGTTCTCCAAAACTTACATAAAGGGATCCAGGGTTTGCAAACAAGGCGCTCAAACACACCATGCTGCGCAACATGCAGGCTATCAAACCTGGGATCTCATTACATCCTCTGCCTCCCCCTTGGGGTTATGTTCCCATGTCATATCTTGTTTCAAATTAGACTGGAAGTTCACCATGCCAGTGGCACACTGTGGCACCACTGCAGCAAACAGGATCAATAAGCAAGACTAAAGGCAGCTCTCAAGCACAAAAAAGCAAAGAGGAACGTCCAGAGAAGTGGGAAAGTCTGTGCCCCTGCCCTGAATAGAGAACAACTCTCAAGATACTTGAATAACTTCAGAACATCCATGAACCTGACTCCTCTATCACGAACTTCATTTTTCACTTCTAGCCTCAGCCCCTCACGAGTTACATGAACCTAAGTGAAAAGATGCTTTGCAGTCTGAGATTTGATTTTTTTAATGTTCTGTTTTATCAGCACAGCTCAAAGATTTAACTGGTCCATTCAAACCAGGTCATTTGTGTTGTAGACAACAGGGCACGCTCAGCAAGCAGGGATACAAGGATTTTAAGTAGTGAGAAAATAAACAACCTGTTCTTTGTCAGCAGACTGCTCTTTGGCAGCCCAGAATCTCACACTCCCCAAAGCCTGCTTTTACCAATGCCTGCTTTTACCAATGCCTTACTCCTCTGACTTCCGTTGCAGGACTTATTTTTGCACTTAAGCTATCCCTCCCATGATAATGCTAATGCGGAGGTGCTATCTGACCAGCTTTCCGGCTAATTACAAGCAGAGCCGCAGGTGCTGCCCTTCCATTAGGGCATACAAAGACCTGCCATTTATATAACTGCCCATCATTTCCCAGGGTCTTTAAACCAACTGAATCATTTTTCCAATAGCCTGAAGAAGATGACCTGGGAGTAACATCTGTTGTTTATCAGCTGGGCTACAGGGAATGGAGATATTTGCACTGGCCACCAAACAAGTCAGCGGTTAGGGTAAGACACTTGCCTTCCCTAGAGCTGAGCCTGGGATTCAGTCCACTATCCCCCATCATCTCCATACACTCATCTGCTCAGGTCCATCATAGCTGCAATGAGGCTTGGGAGGTGAGGTAGAGCTTACATTCCACAGCTACTTCACCCTGCTACAGCACAGACAGTTTCATCCCTCTTCACTGGACATGATTTCTGTAACAAGAAGCTTTCAGTAACAGAAATTCCCAGTCCAAAAAGTATAATTCTAATAGTTCAGTTGCACAACAGAGATCACTGCCTCCCAGGAGGCCCTAACTCCTTTCTCTCCCTGCCCACCCTTCCTAAAAGCATCATCTCTGCAGGTCCACCTTTCCCAGGCCTAGCACATGACCACTGGATTTTCCTTCTACAGGAACTGCTGACACCAAAAATAAAGCCAAGGAACTGGTTTTGGTGACTTTGTCTAAGCAGGCATAGTGGGACTACCCTAATGGCACTGCCAGTTTCAGAGCAGCACATCCTTGGACAGCATTGCTGTCACTGGCAATACAGACCTCCAGAGAAGGTGGCTCTCAGGGTTACAGAGGGATCATGCAGTGCCCACAGAGGTGAACACACTTACTCACAGCACACAACAGCACTGGAAAGCAGAGCTGTCATTCCATGGGAAATCCTCTATTTCAGACAGGATTAACTTTGTTCCTTTAATCATCCTCCATCCAACTGGTGCTCAGGACAAGGTGACCCCAAGGCAAAGCTTTATCCTCCCCCTCTTACCCTTTGGTTGCAGCAGCAGTTACAAAGACCCACAAATGAGACCACCAAATTTGCATGCCATTTAACTTGGCACTACAGGTTTCCTGCTAGGAGGAAGGGCTCCTCCGGCTGGGTGGGGTAGGGCTGTCCAGGAACAAAACCCTTTTCTACAGAAAAGGAGGAAGAAGTTAGTTGTCTCCTGCCTCATCCCAGAGCTTTGGAGTGAAAGCACTTATGGCAACAGCAAACAAGTGCTCAGCGGCACTGCAGTGATGTGGTTTAAGAAGAAAATAAACTTTTTTGAGCATGGAGCTAAGCAGGCCCGAGGCAGTAATGGGTACATGATGAATAATAAACCCATCTAAGCAACAAGCATGAGTCAAACCCAGATGAAGAGTTCCTCATAGTTCCCCCCTGCTTTCAGCTGTTCCTTGGAAAACCCATATGTTTTATGGATACCCTCATAATGCAAACATTTGGCTGCTTTCTTGAACAAACCTTGGAGAGCCCAAAACTGGCTGTGTGGGCTGAGTCCTCAGCAGGGTACAGTAACCAAAGCAGAAAGAAACCTCCTCTGGGGCTGCTACAGCATTTGGAATGGGGGAAGTGGAGCAGAAATCTTTGTAAAAAGGCTATTTACATCTGTCTGACCCTTGTAAAACAGGTCCCCGGGCTCTTCTCCACTTGGAGGCATTTGGATCAGAAGCTGCAGCAGCCCTTTGATCCTTCCGAGGGAAAGAAGTGGTGCAGAGCAGCCACAGGTAACCTCCAAGCAGCACAGACAACCTGTGTGGAGCAGCGGGTGCAGACAGAGTGGTCCTATCTGCTTTGCAAGTGCGGATGGGGACCACCACAGCAGGCTCTCTGCAAGGAGCAGGGTGCTGTTTGCTGTGCTGCCTCTTGGCTCACAGTCCCACATTTGCAGAAGAAGCCAATGAAAGTGAAAGATACCTGCACCCTCCTCCAGACTCCACCTTGCCACTGCAGCCTTCCCCGACAGGCTGCTCCTCCCTAGGAAACCACTCATCTTCTCCCACTCGGATCCCTTGATCTGCTTGCCAAACCACAGCCTGGTCCAGAAGGGTCTGGCTGCCCAGATACTGACAGTCACTGCAGGGCTGCAGCTCAGCTCTGGGTTACCACAGGGCTTCTTTGCTTTGTTCCAAATGCCCATTGGAGGTCCACAAGTTCCCCCATCCCAGTACCACCTGCTTGGCACAGACCTGGGAAAGCCAATCCCATGAGGTACAGAGAAGGGGGGTGTCCTGGGTTCAGCTTAAACCACAACAGGGGGTCCCATGTACTAAAACCAGTAGAATATAAAGCAAACACTTCCACTGTTGCTGAAACTACTGTGCATGCACACAAGTGACCAACGCATCCAGCAGCCAGGCACAGCCCTGAACAGCTCCTGCTGCTGGTTTGAAGCCAGGCTTACACAGTTCACTGCCCCAGTTGGCCTCCACCTTTGCTACCCCAACCTTCCTTACTCAGAGGCCAGCACCATCTCCAGTTTTCCCTGCATCACAAGAGGGACAAAAACAGGACTGTGAAGTTTGTCTGCTTGCTACACCACAAACAGTGGAGAAATGGGACAAGAAGGGCAAACTGGCATGGTCCTACATCCAGCAAGCCACGAGCAACTTTGTGCCATTGGAGGTAGACAACAGGGCCCACAAGAGATAGCAGGTAAATGCTGACCCACCTCCACATGCTTTGCCCTTCCAGAAGGAAAGCTTCAAGTGTGGTCTCATTCAGGACACCACTGACAGGATGTGACAGGAAGCTCTGCTGCTGGCTTCTGTCACTACTCCTCATCCCTCAGGATGAAGTCTTGCCCTGTCCACTACTTCAGGAAGTGAGAAAATAGAATTGGCCTCCCTCTTCCACTGTGAATGCCTTGCAGCATATGGACAATGCATGGCATGCAGAGGGCCTTAAGGGCCAGCACACAGACCCCAGGAGTGCTCTGCCATAAACCCAAAGCATTGTCCGCTCCATGGCAGCTCCCTTTTCCATGGAAACAGGACATCCCACTGTGGCTGGGGCTCCCCACCAGGCCCAGCCAGCACCATGAGCTGCCAGGCAAACAGTACCTCCTCCTTCTTCAGCCTGTTGAGCAACCACACCAGTGGGTGGACTCACACCCAGGCTAAACACAGCTCCGGTCCTGCCACCCCCACCCGCCATGGCTTATACCCAGGTCTCCAAACACATTCTTGCTTTGGGTGCGCAAGTTCTCACGCTCCTCCCCAGGAGGGAGCTCGCATTGCTCAACCCCTCTCTAGCTCTCGTTTCCCCTACACTGAACCCGGAATCAGATTCCACTCATCACAAAACGTGCCGGCTCTTCTTGCCCACACAGCTCTGTCCAAAGGATGAGGAGGATGCGATGCTGCCACTTCTATAACAAGAACTGGCCAGCACCTTGCCACTTGGGCTGCAGCATTACAGCCTGTCCCCCCAAGCAGGGGTGCAGGCTGGCCCAGGACTTAATGGGGAGGGACAGGTCTTGGTGTTGCAATTGCCATTCTCTCTAATCCCTGTGTTTGACTGCCTCTGAACACAGGTCAAGTCGTGAGGAGCCCGACATCTGAAGGACAGAGGGCTTAAGACTCACAATGCCTACTCAGCACAGCCTTTACCTCCACATGACACATCCAGCTTTTGCAATCCAGGTTTAGCACTCATCTGCCCTATTTCAACTTCAAAGCACTTCACAAACATTAACCAATTAATCCTCTCGCCACCCTCAGAGGGAGGTGAGCATCTTTATTTTTATCCATTTCCCTATCAGTGAGAAGGAGAGAGTTAAGTGCCTCTCCCAAGGCCATCCCTAGCTGACTCCCAGCTGACTGCACTTGACTCCCAGCCCCAGGCTGGGGCTGTAAAAAGAACCTAAGCAGTACACCCCAGACAGCGGAAATGCAGCGGAAAGAGTCACAGCCACCTAAGCAGAGCTGTCACCAAGCACCTTTTTCTCTGTGCCACACAGGACTCGGCTACTTGAGTACCTGATGTTCATTAATGACCTGCAAGAAAAGTGATCCAAGACAACTAAGCAGGCCACTGACATACAGCAACCAGGACCAGCTGAAGAGCTATAGGCACATACACAATAAATGCTTTTAACAGGCCTGTAAAAAGTCCTATATCTTGCAATGAAAAGCAGAGGTCAGTGAGGATGATACCAGATCATGGCAATAAATTTTGATGTGACTGAAGCTAGACAGACAACTGAAAGACAAAATAAGCTACTGGCAGTGCTTAGCTTTTGCTATAAACTGGGGCAGGCTATTCCAGCTCACTCTGCACGTGAAATCACACATCTCCTCCAGCTCAAGCAGAGCTTGGTTTAGGGAACACCACAACCCTCTGAGCCATTAGTGAGGGCAGGGAGATGGGAAGGGAGCTGGCCTTTGACTGAAAGACTGCAGGAAGTCAGGATGCATCACACCAGGGTGGTGGCACCTCACTCAAGGTGTGGGACATATCACCAGGAGAGATGCTCCCCCTCGGCTACCCTTTACGTCAGCCAAGATTCACTGAAACATTGCCAGCAAGCAGCACAGCACCCACGTTCACCAGGTCCATCATGTACCTCTAAGGTGTAACCAGCCAAAAAAAGTATTTTGCCACCCAAAATGACTCGTACTTTGTTGAAGACCTGAGCTGCACTCCTCCATCACCACACAGGCAGGCAGAGCTGCCATGCAAAGGCATAAACGTACACTCAGTAGAAGAGAAGGAAACACCTTGGTCCCCAACAGACCTGAGAGACAGGGGGCTGTGAAGACGAAAAGCAGGGTACGCACGTGCACAAGGATGGGTTGCACACCAGCACCAAACCCCATCATCAGCAAAGGTTGCATTTATCATAATCTTCTCACAGATTCCACTACTCAGGAGAAGGGACCGCCTGAGCTGCAGGAGTGCTCTGATTCTTCCACAACACCCTGGGACAGACCAGGCAGGGCTCGGAGGTTGCTCCCAGCTCCCTTTCACTTCAGCATCCATTTCTATCCCCAGGGCTCCTTGGAGCATGCAAGTGAAAGTCTGTCTGCTTTTGCAACACCACTACCCAGAGTGGGACTCCTGCTCCTCCTCCTCCGCCGCCACTCCGGTGGCAGGGAGAACCCACAATTGCAGGGTTTACAAGGAAATGCCGCTTCATTTTTCTCACCGTTTCCAATGGCTGTGGCTCAGAGCTAACTGCTGACAATTATTCATTACCACTCATCCTGAGGTCCCAAATTGCTCAATAAATCCTATGAAGATGCAGGGATTCTAAAAACCCTTTGAATGGAGAGGGACAGCCTTTAAAAATAAAGCTCTGCAACGTCAGATCAATACTGGAAAGAGCTGAAATCAGTCCAGCATCTCTCTCTGAAGCAGCAGGAGAATTTCAGGCAGACAAAATGCAATTCTCTAACTGCAGTTATTAGAGGCAGCGGGGGTAGAAGCCTTACTTCTGTTACAGATACACTACCATCCCAAGGGAAAGCTTTTCTTAGCATCAAGATTCACTCTGAGCACCCATTTAAAACAGTACAAAATGTGCCTTAAATTTCTTTCTAAGCATAGACCTCAAGTCAAAGTAGCACCTTAAAATGCCAGATTTACCACATATGCAGGGGGAGTCACATCTGTACCTACAATATGGCTGGAAATGGGCCCCGAGGAGGGGAGGGCAGAGGTGTGGCTCCCCCAGGAGCACCCCAAGGTGCAGGGAAAGCCTGGGGCTGGCTCACAGCAGACAGTGCCATCTACTGACACCCAGTGCCCTTCCCATCCCTCCTGATAGGGCCTTATGCACCTTCCCGGCTCAATTACCTCTCATGCGCTAGTCAGACCCCAAAAGCAGCAGTAATTCTGTATAATATTCTTGGATGCTCATTGGGCCATTCGCCCTTTCCATGTGGTTGTGTGGGGCAGATGTTGAGCTGCTGGATGACCCACTGTCTGGCCATCAGTGTAGCATGGGATTTTCCACCACATACCAAGACTGCTCTTCAATGATAAAGGCTATGGGGTTTAGGTTGACCCCATAGTAAAGCAATCTGCTCATAAATGCCTTACAAACTCCTTTTGGCACCATTTGCAGCATGGTCCAAAACAGAATAGAATAAAACACAGAATCAGAGTGGTTTGGGTTGAAGGGACCTTAAAGCTCATCCAGTTCCAACCCCCTGCCATGGGCACCTTTCACTAGATCAGGTTTCTCAAAGCCCCATCCAACCTGGCCTTGAACACATGGAGCAGAGCCACCAAATTCAGCAGGACTCTTCAGCCCTAGGGGACTAAGAAAGTCCTTGACATTCACTACAAGAATGTTTCTTAATGGATTGGTGCATTGTTAATCATGTTCCCAAACTTATAAACCTTTAACTTGCTCTTTTTTTAGTTAAAAGTGGCTGGAAGATAGAAATCCCTTCCCCAGAGAATCCACTTCCAAGCCCAAATTTGCTGTTCCATTAAGTGGCCACCAAGATCCTTAGGTCACAACTTACTTCATTCCTTGACCAACAGTTCATTAACCTTTGTCTTCTCTGAAAAGTGAAAGAGAGGCCAAAGGACTCACCAGGACAGATACTTAAACTGATCTACAAAATGAAGTTAAAGGGAAAATCTCCAGAAATAAGAGTGTTGGCATATTCTACCATTATTACCACCATTATTACTGATTATTTACCCTGCAGCAGTCACTACAAGCTTCGTGCCATTGTGCCTTGTACTAGATAATACGTACGTGTTAAAAGGCAATATTCTTTTCTGTAGAAACTAAAGAGAGAAAAGACAAAATATAAGAGAGCATTGTTCTCATGTGGAAGCAAAACCAGAAATCAATTGACTACCGTATGTTATAGAATGAATAGCAATAGTGAGGCATACTGTGCACATTAATTTGTCTATAAAACATGCTTATTACACATATTAAAGGCCATGGGATACTGCTGTCGGTTTGTATAAACAGCACCAACCTGTACTACTCAATTCTCACTTACAAAGCATACCCCCAAATCTTCCTTCCTCCTGCCCTGCCTTCCCCTCACTGATACTCTAATTTTAGAACTAATTAAATTAAGCCTCTGACTCACCCCAGCTCTCAGATTTAGGCTTACATGATCTTTGCTACAAGAGCTTTTCATGCACTTATTTGGCAGCACTCCCCCAAACACAGCCAGCTCTGCCTCTTCCGCATCCTGGCTCTGATCATCAGCTCATAGGAACATGCACAGGGCAAAAACTAAAACCCAAAGAACTCTCTCCAAAAAAACCCAAGCACAATATTATACACCCATGGTTGGTTTGCACATAACACAGCAGCACCGCACTGCCCTGACTCCTTGGGAAGGATGCTCAAGGATTTAATTAACATGCAGGTCTCATTCCAGATACCAGGAAGACAGCATCCAGAACATTCTGTTGTTACCCAGCCACCTAATGTGCAACCAGAGACTGCAGCCACACTCTGGATGTGCCCAAGAAGGAATAAAACCCCAAATTCTATATTTCTCATAGTCAGCTTGCAAGGAGTAAATGGAGCCCGCTGCCCACAAACCCCCTTCCCAAAATCCTTTTCTAACAAAAATACTACTGACACAAAAAGGAATAAAGTGACCTGTTTCTAAAGAGCACACTCCAGCTCTCTTGCTGTGGGAGTTATTGGCAAGCACAAAAACCAGTGCAGGCACCAGCCTCAGAAGGTTGGCACGCACCAAAAACCTGTCTTCCCATGAGCAAAAGCAGATGCACACAGAGCTCTGATGGGAGAGATTGTTCCTGTGACCCATCTGAGAAAAGTCCACCCTGGAGGGAAACCACATACTCAAAAATCACTTTGCTGCCCACACCCCCCAAACATATGTTTTTGAAACCAAAAATACTATCAAAGATCACACACCAGCTTTCAAGTAAAGCCCTACAAAAGCAGGACAATCCCTGAGAGCACACTTAGTTCCCTGCTACCCCAAGTCTCATCATTACATGGAATCCAACTTAATTTAAGAACTCACATTCAGCCTGCAGATCACTCAAAACCCAATTAGAGCAGGATGTGCTTCTTCCCAGTAGGGTACCCAAGGCATTTCCCAGCACAATCTCACTGCTGCCTGCCCAAACCAGCCAACCTCCTTCCAGACGCAGGAGGGCACATATTTATAACATCAGGAGCAGTGACCAGCCCTGGGTCAGCTGAACTTGTTTCCCAGTCTTTTTCTTTTCAATCTCCCTCCTTCAGCCTAAGTGCTAAATGGCACAGGATTAGTAGCAATTAAGCCCATATTGGAGTCAGGGTAGTGCTCTTTAGGCCTGGAAAAAAACTGCATGTCACTGCAGCAAGATAAGCAGCAGGTGATGCCAGAAGCATTTAATTTCCAAGGAGAAAAATTGGTTGTCTTTCTGCAAGCCTCCTCCTCCTCCTCCCCAATCAGAATTTGGCCCAGATGGAGCCAATTCCCTTCCAGCCTGTTCCTATATCAGCCCTGCTCTTTGCACATGGGAGAGCTCAGCCTCCTCTAAACACCAGTTATAGGGGCTGAATAAACCATCTTAAAGCAGCTCTTTTGCTATGTCTGTATTAAAAAAACCCAACCCTGTCTCAGAGCATGTGTGGGAAAGAACAGAGCACTTCAGTGTGAAGCAGAAGTTCCCTTTAGCTTGCTTCATCTTGGATTTGCTCATGACAGACTAACCCCAGTGTGCAGAGAGGCTCTGAAAAGAGGACCAGTCCCAACGCTCTGGGCTGTTCCCACTCCTCTGCCAGATCCTTTCCCACACAGGGTCCATCCTCGCAGGCAGGCAGGGAGTGTCACTCTGGCAATTTATCCTCCGGTCTCAGCCTGTTATCACAGCATCTCGCTGAAGTTATTTTAGCTACAGAGCAGCTTTCTGGCTTCCTGTGTTGTCCCTCAGTGTTCTTCCTAATTGAAGGCTTTTAACATTAACAGCATCTAGCAGCTGTTCTTCTTCAGGATTGGGAGAGGGAGCACCAAATCTTTAGGTTAAACTTCTGTAAGGAGTGGAAATGTGCTAAGTAGATGTCCTTCAAGTGACGAGCCATCCCCATTCTGCCAGGGGCTCCTTTTAGCCATCAGTCCAACAAATTCACCAACCATACATCATCCCCAAGCAGGAATCAGTGATCTCTGCTTGAATATTTCCTCCAGGGCCAGTCAAGGGGTTACACATAGTTTGGTGGGAGTCGGAGGCACCCAGGTCCAGTTCTGCACCATAGAATAGTTAGGGTTGGGAAGGACCTTAAAATGACCTAGTTCCAACCCCTTGCCATGGGCAGGGACACCACACACTAAGCCATGTCACCCAAGACTCCCTGCTGTGCCACCTGTGGGTAACATACTGGACAAAACTGGATGGTTTCACAAGGGGCTCCTGCCCATGGAGCAGCAGAGCACATCCCTGGCCAACAAACAGAGCAGCAGCAGCTGGGAGCTGCGGGGTCCCACCTTGGTGGGTCTCGCTGCATGGCATGGAGAAGAGCACGCTGTGAGCAGCAGCTGCCAAGCAAAATGGAAAATGGGATGGGACGGTAGCCAGCAGGACACACTGAGCTTTGTGGCTGAAATTTCTCTCTGGCCAGGGTGGGATCTGAGCAGCAAAAAGCTGCCCGAGTCCTCAGAAGAGGGCTAGGATTTACTTTTGTCAAGGCCTTGAAAGTTTTGAAGTCCAGAGAGGCAAGAAGCAGCATGCTCCACCAGTGCCCAGGGGAAATTGCAACAGAATCACCAGTCAGAAGCATTCAAAGATCACAAACCAGACCCAGATGATCATGAATCACAGCTTAGAAACCGCAAACGGTTCTTAAGCCTCTTCAAAATTATGGCATTTACCAACAGGCTCGTTTGGGCTGGTTCACATTCTCCAGCCTTCTGAACCCGGGAGAGAGAAAATGGGCTAAAGCAGAAGCAGAGCTTGGGTCCATGCATATGGGTGATCCTGGGACTTCAGTCAGAGCAAGACCTATATCCCAATAAAGTCCATCCATAAAGATCTTAGGTGTCATCAATGTTTTAATCCCTGTTTTAAATATTAACATAACTGCAGAGATAAAAGCAGTATCCCTGAAAGGACAGGGTTGTCCAGTCCAGCACCCTATCCTCAGAATGGACCCTGAGACTTCCTCCAAGTTTTTTACCTCTCCATTCCATCGCTGACTTTCTAAGTTTCATAATGTTAATTCTAGTTTATAATAATACAGCATCATAAAAGCAAAGCTAGGCATCATGATAATTATTTATGACTTATGCTTCTGGCCGGCACTGAGTGTTTCTTTAGAGGCTTTAATTATCATTTATGCATCTTTGTTCCTCATCCATAAAAATTCCAGGACTCTGTATGGCTGAAAGCTGAATTTATAGGATCCTGGAAACAGCAGAGCCTGGAGTCAGTGAGAAAGGCTGCTCCTAACCACCACAATGGCAGATCCTGTGAAAGGACATGAATGTCAGCAGGGCACAAAACGCAAAAATGAAGCAAAAGTGATACGTCCCAGCAGGTGGAATTGCAGCTTGTGGAGTAAAAAGGTCTTGTTAAGGCTGCATGTGATCCATGTCTGCACTAAGATGGAGATTTACGGGGACAGGTCTCTGGATCTGAGGTCCCAAGTGGGCAAGA
This sequence comes from Psittacus erithacus, assembly GCA_009867235.2. NCBI lineage: Eukaryota > Metazoa > Chordata > Aves > Psittaciformes > Psittacidae > Psittacus > Psittacus erithacus. The sequence goes on along the minus strand of WYDI02143424.1, from coordinate 44,756 downwards.
AGTTGGCAGCACATATATTTGGGCTCAGGGACACTGGCACCTGGTGCACCCTCCCTCCTGTGGCCCACAGGGTATCTGCAACCACTGCTGCCCAGCCTTTTGCCAGCAGTGTCTGATCACCCTCCAGGTAATATAGGAGGATGCTCAGGGAGAGCCTGACCTCAGACCACCAGGCAGCTCTGCAGCTCAGCCTGAGCAGAACAAGCTCAAAGCTCAGGGGTGTCTCAGCTAAACCAGCAGATGCAGGACAACATAATCAGCATCATCTCCTGTCTCCAGCCTGTCACTCTCAGCTCCTGGCAAGCACTTCAGTGCTGGAGGAAGGCTGTCCCAAGTCCAGGCACTGCGGGGCTGCATTGAGCTTGAAAGCAGGCTGGATTTCTTCTTCCAAAAAACACAGAGGGAAAACTTCAGGATGCAACATCTCTGAATATTTCCTATAGAAACCACAGCATAATGTGGGAACCTCAGCTGGCTTTTAACAGGAAAACCACGTTTCTTGTCAAGTGGGGCTTGAAACTATGAGCCAGGGGCTTCCAGAAGCTCAGAAAATGGGAAGAAGTGAAGAAAAGAGGATCTTGGCAGGGATGAATAAGGATAAGAGGGAAAAGCATACTGCAGGCAGCAGCCACAGGCTTTGGCAGCCACTTCCTCATGTAGAAGGAAAAAAAACAAGTTAAAAGCTGCTTGGGGAAAGGAGGTTCAGCAGTGGATTATTTCATCTCCGTTACCAGAGCAAAAGCACTGCTGCTTCTCATATCCCTGATGGGCTGCAGACAGTGCTTTCACTGCAAAGCACCTCACTTTCACAACCAGGCTGAAAACATGCAAGGCATCAAAAATAATGTCATATTTATTAGGGAAGCGCTTCAAATGCAAAGCTCACAGAGGGACGCAGGGAGCTGACTACATTCAGAAATCAAAAGGAAACCCTTGATCGAAAGGAGATGTTTAGCCACTATGTTCAAAGGCTCCCTAAAATCAAAGACAAAATCCTTCTTTAATCAAGGCCATTGACCACAGCTGAAAGCACACAGAGCTGCTAGCAATGCCTGCAGCATCACCTTTCACAGCAGGGCTACAGGTGCCGATACTCTCACATTCCAGCATCTTTCCCCCAGTACCCCATATCTGTGTCCTGGGAACAGTTCTTGGAACTTGAAACAAGCCCTGTTTTGTAGGGACAATAAACATCAGCCATCAACTATGTCCCAAAACATCACAATGTCCCTAGTTTAGCTTTAAACTTCCAGCCTCCGTCTTTGAGCTTGAGCAGTCATTAGCAAAAGAAGCAAGAGCTAATTGGGCTTTATCTAATCTCAGCCCAACCCAATGGTCAATAGCAGTTAGCCAAAGTTTATCAGCAGTGTTTAACCATCATTTATCAGCTTTGGGGAGATTTTACTCAGGCAGGTGTGTGTCATGCTGACGCACAGGCGGGGTCAGGGAGTATTGCTTTTCCACACCCCAGAGCAGATACAAACGATTAACACAACAATGAGGACACATTCGTTGTGGCTAAAGCACCCAGCGGTAGCATTAGATGCTGGCAGGGTAAGAGTTCACCAAGAATAAAGTTCAAACGTAGGAATGAACTTTGAACTAACGTGGGTCTCATGGCTTCAAGAAAAAGCCATGTCTGGAAGCAGGCTCAGTGTTTTCACCTCTGAGCTTTTCTCTCCTCTTTTTGGTACATTCAGGATCAAAGTCCAACAACAGAAACATCACCACAAGCTCTAGCCCACGTCGTCTACTTTTTAACTTTTCCTCTCAAAACCTTATTGCTATCAGTCTGTGAAGAAGGGCACTTCTCATTTTAAAATCTCCCCGTAGCTAACAGGGAGAAGTGTTGTCAGAAATGAAAGACTTGTTTTCATAGTTTGCATTACTTTTCCCTTCCTTTCCACACCTTTCTATTTTTTTTAACAGCCGGTTTTTCCCATGGAGCTGAGCAGGCTGAGAGCTCTCTGCTGGAAAAGTCTCATCTCCCCTAATTGAAATGGTACAGTGAGATGGACCTAAGAGTTTCATCCTTTTCTAGCCACATATTTCGTTGAAATCAGAAGTACAATAGTGTTTTTCAGAGCCTTGGAAAGGGGACCTAAAGGCAACAGCAACTGGAGGCAGACGGGTTCTTTTATCCAAACAGGACAGGACAATAGAGATCCAGGATTCTTATTAAGAGTGCTTAACACCAGAGCTCCTTGTTAAGTTACCCCATGCACACTTCAGAGAAATGTCCAGCCTTGGACAAGGGACATGTGATCCTTGGGAGCAGGGGCAGAGGTGGTCTGAACTATGCAGAAGTTCAGATTAGAGTAGGTCATTTTCCAGGAGTCTGTGACACTGAAAGAAAGGTACATACCGTATATTCTGTGATTCTATTCTATGATTCTATATGCTTCCCATATGTATATTGCTGTGCGGTAGAGGGAGTGGGCAGGGAGTGCTGCTTCTAGTTCAGAGAACAGGGGGGTGCCTTGCTGGAGGAGACTGAAAACTCTGTTTGCACAATTATCGGCCACAGCACTTAATCACTCTGCCCTGGATCGCTGACAGCCGCAGGGGCAGCCAGTTGGATACGGAGGTGGGAGGCAGAAAGGATTTAATAAAGAAGCAATTTTATGAGGGAATTCTTTGCTTTTGGCATTTTCTGTAGGAGTGGGTAAAACGATACTTTTTCTCCAGAGCTGCTAGGGAAGGCAAGAAGAGGAGAGTTCCACATTTCAGCTCCTGGGCAACCAACCCTATGTGCTCCCACTGCCTTCATGGAGATCCCACATGGGAGCCAAGGAGATGGGTACAAGCAATAAGGGAAGAAAGTGTTGACAGGAGCCAGCACCTGCTGCACTGTTCCAGACCTGGGATCACTCCCAGGTGGATGGCAGCAGCAGTTGTCCCATCTGTAAGGAACAGAGCCTCGAGGCCACTGCTGTGACCAGAGTACACCACAGTCCAGAGGTATCCCCACCAGCACCATGCCACCACCCAGTAAGTGATAGCAGATGAGGGAAAGGTTTCTGCAGACTGGGTCCATGGGGCTTGGTATCAGGACAGTGGTGGAAAAGCACAGGAAACTGGCCAGGAGCTGAGACGGGAATTTTCCCCCGCATCAGGGAGCTGTGCAATCACACCCCAGGCAATTTCAGCCAGTAATCCCCACAAACACATCACCTGTCCTCGGTACGTTCATCCTCTTCAGGAAGCATCTTTGATGGGCATCCAGGCACGGTCTCTTCTGAACAACCCAACCAGCTATGATTTATGCGATGGCTTTGCTTTCAGAAACTGCAGTCAGCAATATCCATTCTCAGTCAAAGCTTCTGAGACTGCAGATTTCCAAAGGTCACTGTTATGGACACGCTGCCCCTGCTGAAGGTCAAAACAGAAGCTTCAGTAAAAGTAGAAATGATAATTTGATACTTTGTTAGTTTTCCCCTGTGGCTATCTTCAGCCACCTCCCCAGAAACCAGAGGCCCCAGGGGCAACGTTTCCAGGACAGGACAGGAAACAAACATATATACTGCTCTGGGCTCTAAAGACTCCTACAGCTGCAGAAAATAAGTGATATTTTCACAGCAGCTACTCACAAGATCCCTTTTCCCAAACTAACAGATAGTTCAGTATCTTCCATGCAGCCAGAGCAACAAAATAGCTTTCCCAGCATTAATGGGAAAGAATCAATGGCAAAAATTAGTATGGACCAAATTATGGTTGGGTTTGGTTTTCTGCAGGAAAATCAGTGTTTGATCATTATCTCCTGGATACAAGAGGAGCTGATCACTGCACACTGGCCAGCTATCACCTCGCTGATGCAGCAAGTCTTGAATGGATGGTATTCGAATGGATTCAGCTGCACCATCCCCTTTCCTCCAATCAATTTGCAGAGATCTCCCTACGGGCTCCTGCATGTGCTGACGACCTCCTCCTCTCTATGGGCACACTACTGCACAGGGCTTGCTCTTCTGCACTTTCTGCGCTGACTGCTTTCAAAACCATCTCAGATACCATAGGCAAGGTCCTTGTTACACCTGCAAGTTCCAGGCCTGGCAAACCCAGCAAGTAACAGAGCTTTAGGAATTTTTAGCCTTTAAATCCAACACAAGTAGCTTTTTGGACCAGAGAGAGCTTTGAGCATCTTAGGAGATGTCTTTTGTGACACCCTGGGCTTCACATTTGCATCAGCCTTTCTGCAAACTTCACTCATCCCACTCATCACAGGGCAGCAGCAAACTCTACCTGACTTGTTAACCATCCTGAGCACAGGATCCTCCTACAGGTCCCCAAAAGTGCCTTCCTTTCATGTATCCAAGAAAGATCCCTACAACCTCCACCAAGGGATGCCACCAGCACAGGGACGTGGTGTGGGTTTTGGCTGCACAGTCACTCCTTGGTGGCAGAGAATGGGACTCTGTTGGGACAGGGCTGAGGGGTCACATCTCATTTGCACTCCCAGTCCCAGCACCACCAGTCAAGTGTCACAACATCTCCCTGTTACCACCCCAGTTCCCAGAAGCTGGGACTGCAAGAGGAGCTCTCCTTTTGCTTTAGCCCATTTTCTCTCTGTCTCAGGTTCAGAAGAAGGCTGGAGAATGTGAACCAGCCCAAACGAGCCTGTTGGCAAATGCCATAATTTTGAAGAGCCTTAAGAACCATTTGTGGTTTCTAAGCTGTGATTCATGATCATCTGGGTCTGGTTTGTGATCTTTGAATGCTTTTGACTGGTGATTCTGTTGCAATTTCCCCTGGGCACTGGTGGTTTTTCTCTCCACACAAAGTCTTCAGAAAAAGCAAATTCCAGCCTTGGTACAACAAGTGCTCCTCCAGCCTGTCACAGATGGGCCATAGCAGGAAAATAAGTAGGTTCCCAAATTCTATAATCCTTCATGAAAATCAAACTTTTTCATTTCCCTGCAATGCAATGTTTCATCCCTTTGCAATACTTTCCTATTGAAGATAAAATGTAATTTGACAGTATTCAGACACTCATCCTGAAGGAAAATCACCTCTTCCTGCTGATCCACCTAGACACAGACCTCCGCCTTACCCAGCGCCCCTTCCCTGCACTCCCGTGTGTCGATTTCCCCTACAAGTGCCTTCCAGAAGCCAAAAGACCCCATCAGTAATAGCAAAGGTCTTCCGTCCCACACCATGTGTGGGAGCCATCACCCAACAAGGCAACCAAGGGGAAGCCATCCCATAGCAGCACCGGCTTTGTCTTCTCCATTTCTCCATGCAAGCGCTGCGCACAGCAAGTCCCACCGCGCGGCTGGCAGAGCCGCCTGACTCATTTTTCTCTACTCCTCCAGCTGATGTGTTCAGAGGAACACGCTGCTCTGACAAGGTGACACATCCTGAGAAAGCCCACACTGATGAAGACATCTCCCTGCTCCTTCTACCAGGAGCACCCAGCGCAATAGCAGTTCGCAGCTCTTTTTCATTCCTCCCCAGTCAAATCAGCCCCAAGGCATCTCTGATTTTCATGAAGGATATAATATAGATGTCAATCAGGAGAGAGGAGCCCTGAAATCCCAGTTTTTTGAAGGCATCTCATAAACACACATGTCAGTAGAGGCACTTGGGAAGGAGGAGCAATTGCTAATGGAGACAACTGCATTAAAAACCTCGTGTGGCTGCTGTTGGGCTGCAGCAGCATTAGCAGCCTATATGGGAGGCTTCTTTTGACACAGGGGATTGACCTTGAATCAATTGGTTTCGCTCAGTTTGTGGCAAAATAAAGTTCAGTCCATCGTACGCATGATCTGGAATTTCTTCAACCTTCTTCAGTAGTAAAGTACTTCATCTCCTATAGCTCTGAGAGGGGTTACAAAGATTAAGTCAGTGCAAACCTTTCAGGAGCCCAAGCAATAAGAGGATAAAGACAGAAGTGTCCAGGAGGCAAGGGCTGGTCAACAGCCTGTCTCTGCTTTGATGCTTCTGACTTGTGAAGGACCCACAGGAGAAAACCACGGTGTTGCACACACTTCAAATGTCCCAAGAGACAACGCAGTTCCCATCTGCAGAGCAGCTATCGTAAACACTGAGGATTCACCCATCAAATTCAAGCTTGGAAATGTGCCTAGATGTTTCCAAAGAACCTGAGAAAAGATGTTTCTGTTTCTGGACAATCAAAAGTATCACATTTCCTGGCTACAGCAAGGATCTCGAAACTGAAAAATGTGCAAACGTGTTTTACCAGGAGTGGGCACATCCCAAACAGGGGTAATCAGAGAAACTCTTTTCAGCGCTGCTCTAGTTGCATGTGTTACAGACTGAAAAGCCTAATCTTTTCCCCAGTTTTCCTGGCATATAACCATCAACACTCTGGCAAAGTTCCCGTCCAGCTTTGGGAAGTGAAACAAAAGCACCTATTAGCACCTACTTGGCTTTACTTACACTGGCAGGTGTGTTGGAGGAGTAACAGGTTACAGTGTTGTATCAAGATAAACCTCTTTCAGCTATAAAAAATGATCATACCTCCCACCCTTGCTCCTCAAAGAGTGATTACACCACAAGAATCTTTATCCCAGGCACACTAAAGTACCGCTGCTTGCTCACAGAGATCCACTCGCACCCAGCCCAAATAGTCACAGCTTTACTCTCCTTGTTAATAAAATGATAGCATTAACAGCAGTTCTTTCAGCCTCATGTTGTAGGTCCCCCCAGGGAGAGCAGAAGGAATTCCAGATGACAGCAGAGAAACTCTCCATCATCTCCAAAGCAAACTCACAAGAGTTGTTTATGGCAGAGAAAAGGATCCTCCAGAGCCACATTTGGACAGGGGTCTCCCTTGGACAGTGGAGGAGCTGCCAATTGAGCTGAGATTTCTGTCTCACAAACAGCTCCTTGGATTGCTCTTGGCATTGACTTTTTCCTGTTCAGCTAATTAAAAATCTGTCTTTGAGTCATAAGCCCCCATTAGTAATAATTTGCTTTGCACTTCTCCAGTGATTTATGGCCGAGATATCAAAGTGCTTTAGAAACATTAATTAATCCTTTAAACCCGAGGGACTGATACACTCTCCGCAATGCACCATTGTTGGAGTAAACGTAGGAAATCCCCAGGGTTTACTCCAAACTGCAGGCAGGGAGAGGGGAAGGGAGCATCATCTGACCCAAGGAGCTGGTTTCAGCTGCCTGCCTGCCATCAGATGTGCAGTCAAAATAACCATGCCAAATGTGCAGCCACAAGCAAGCCTGACACCTCCAAGCTCTCTACTCTCCCACAGCAGTTCTTACTGCTGCTCCTGTTTCTCTGCAGAGAGAAGAGGAGCTGCAACACCCCAGTTCTTCCCTGTGGATCACACCAGGAAAGGCATGTGTGGACCAAATCCATCTTCACCCAGAGCTCTGCAAGTGGCAGTGGCAGGGCTGTTAATCAAAGCCACACTGCTCATGCTAACACATGGATTTCCCTTGCCGTCCTGCCCATTTCTCCAACCTTTTTGCAAAGAGTCACTCTTTCCTGGCTTGCAGTGCAGACCCAAGGCTGTCTCCCACACCTGAGGTGCAGCTCCAGTCCTTGCCAGCGATAAGGATCCTTACCTCCATTGGCTTCTGAGAGGCTTTCATCCTTGGGCACACCAATGAGCCATTTGCCACCTGGTATTGTTCCTGTGATTTCAATGCTGTCACCACAAGACTGCGGGATGCAGCTGGACATATAGCGTGGTGCCAGAGGTGGGGAAAGGTATAAAGGTGCCAGCATAGACCGCCAGAGACAGGGTCTCTAAATGCCTGAGAAGCGTCCTGTTTCCTCTTTGCTGTCCCCAGCAACGCATCACCTTGAGTATGAAGGCAACTGATGTTTTTCTGCTGTTCTCCCTGGTGCTCTGCTGCTACCAAGGTGAGTGCAACAATTTGCTCAAGAGCCATTTCTTCTCCTTGCTAAAGCTCCCATGTTTGCTTCATGCAGAGGTGAGCCTGGGAATGGGCCAGGTGGTGCTGGGACCTTGCTGTGTCCCTGGGCAGGGAATACAGGAGAATGCTGCAATGGCCAATGTGTATCAAACCAGTGGTCTGTGAGAAAACCTAAAGCAAAGGATTTAAGAGGGTGCCTGGCACCTACTCTCAAAGATGAGCAGACCTCTCAAAAATGGGCTGACACTCTCCCTTCAGGGCTAGGACTTGGCCTGGAGCTGGTGATTTCTAGGACAGTATGGCTTTTTTGGAGTGAATAGGTGCTGTTCTGGTTTTAAAAAAGCAAACCCAAGAAGATAGGAAACGCATCTGTACAAGGGAAAATGCAGTTCTCACTACCAAAGTCATCATTTAAGCCAACTGTGTTTTCAAAATCCCATATGGTGCAGAGGGGTAAGAACATGAGCTACTGCTGCTCTTCAGGTCTTGCTCACCGAGATTTCTGTGTTAGCGTGTTCATTTGGAGGAGAAGGGTGCTTCTGAAGGAAGTCCTCCATCATCCTATTTACTGTGTCATTGTAGAGCTGTCTCAGCACAAAATCTGCACTCATTTCAGATGAACTGAGCATGTAGTGTGCTCCTGGGTCTGGACCAGTGCTAGTCCAAAGTACAATCCCTGAAACATTAGAAGTGTGGCTATCCAGTCCTCAGCACCACATGGTTTCCCTGTACAGACCCACTGCTATTGGTCCACTTCAGTTGTTAATATAGATAAAGTAAATCCCCCAGGTAGCTGACTTCTGGATCTATAAACAGCCCAAAGTCCTGGCTTGCTCTCAACAAATTTGGCACAAGACCTCAGGGTCCAACTATTTCTCCTTCTAACAGAGACCTTCAGCCATTTATATTTTGTTTTGCTTTCCTGTGGCACAAACCCACTGACACCAGAAAATCATCTTGGATTTACTCCAGCACTAGTTCAGCATCAGCAGGAGTTTCTCAGTTACCCATGAACAAAACATAACGAAAGCCACCTTTGCTCTCAAGCAGGTGGAAGGGAAAGTCACTAGAAGTATGCATCTGACATCAACAGGGCCTTGCACCATCGTGGTGTTTCTGCCAAGGGAAAGAGGCAGATGCAGCTGGGAGGGACCCTAACACAAATTAGGAGAGATCCAAGGGAAGAAATTGTTTGCTGGGACAAAAGTGTTTGAATAAAGACATGGTCTTCAGCCTAAAGCATCTTTACTAGGTCCACCTTCAAACCAGCCTGAGTGATGGGTGTTAAGTCGTCTTCTCTCTCTACTCTTTCCCTAGGAAACACTGAGATGGATGGAGCTGCTGGCAAAGGAACAGAGGTGAAGGCTCCTACTTTCATGAAGCACAAGGATATGCCCAGCTTTAGTGAGACAGCACTAACCCATACACTGGGGAGCCATGATGCTAAATACAGTAAAGCACAGTGAGCTGCTGGGTTGGGAGCCCAGAGATGCCAGTGCCTCAGAGCCTCCTTCTACCTGCTGTGCCACAGCAAAATCCCAGAGATAGTACTGGTTTCTCACTGCATTTCCTCACACTCAGTGAGAAAACCTATTAATAAAGAGCTGAATATTGCTGTTATCTGCCAAAGATAAGAGCTTCGCTTTCTCTCCAGCTTGCAAGTGCGAGGGCAGGTATTGTGGCATAAAAATGAAAACTGTGAAGAACAAGATCAGGTACTGTCCCTGGAGCATTGCTTAATATTGTTACTCCTAAGGGTGTGTAGCAGTGCCCGGTGGATTTCAACTGGCCAAGGGACTGGTGACAGGCAGTCACAGTGGTTTTGAGAGCTCAGAGCAGAGCTCTGGGCAAGTTGTGGTGGGTTATTAAGATATACAAAACATGTGAATGCAAAGGTCCTTTGGTAAATTGAAAGCATGCTTAATATTTCCAGCATTACCCTTTTGTGTCTCCAGGCAGCTTGTGGCGATTACTCCCTTAGAAAAGGTTGTGCAAAGATCTTTGATCCTGTCTGTGGCACAGACAACCTCCTATATGACAACGAGTGTATGCTGTGCCTTCAGAACCTGTGAGTACCTGGACCTCCCGCACATCTAAATAACACACAGACGAGGGCCACTACAAATGCCTGGGATTTCCTGGAAAGCAAGCTGTTTGCATGCAGCTGGGTGGAGCATGGGCAGCAAGCCTGGCACATCTGGCACGGATCTGACTTCCCGCGTGGATGCTGCACCCGCTTCTCTGAGCACGTGGACTCTGCCCTCAAAATAGGCCCTACACGAGCTGCCCACAAGGAGAGACTGCGCAGCCAAAGTCTCCCCTCACCTGCAGCTGCCAAACTGCAGTGATTGCTCAGACTGCACTGGAAGGTGCCCAGGAGCTCAAATAGCGAAGTTCTCACAGCCTGGCCCAGATCAAGCATGTAGGCAGAGAAACGTTTTTCCAAGTGACCTCAAATGTGTGGTGGCTGAGGGAAAACTATGCTTTTTTATCCCAGTAATTTAAAGCTGAGCTCTGCTTTCTGTTCTTCTCTGCATATGAAAAGGTACAATTTGGGTATTTTTAAGAATGAGCCTTATATTTAATCTGTGCTGGTGCCAGATTGCACCATCTTAACAGAAGGCAAGGTCCAAATGCTAGCAATGTCTCTGGCAAGACTTGATTCATTTAAATCTGGCTTGGGCCCTAGCTAATTTTGAGTGTATTTATACATTGGAAGTGCTCTGTGTCAGACAAGAGAAGGAATTACTTCCAACTCAATGCTATTAAGTGGTTCGAAAATCTCTGTTGGGAAGATTGAGTCTTATCTATAGCCAGCTGCCCCAGCCTGTGGGGATAGGGGAGCTTCATCCTTGACTCTACCTGGTGGAAGCAGGATTTTGGGTGATCAGGCTCACACACCCATCCGCCATCAGCAGAGACATTTCTAAGAGAAGCTCAAATCCAGTTTTTTCTGCCCCTGGGGGAGTGGACTTGTGGAGCCAAATTCTGCTTTTAGGAACGGCTCTGCAGCAACAAGAACAGAGTCCAGATCACCAGGGGAAAAAAAAGCTTGGATAACAATTGTTGGTCTGGTTGTCTCCTCTTCATTAAGCCAGGCTGCTGCCCCATATTCTGCTTCTGGCCTGTTCAAATGCTGGGTTTGCATTTATAAAGGATGCTGTCAGGCAGAGACATGCTGAGTGGGATCTCCTGAACAAAGGCACCATGGTTAATGACCCAGCGCGCATGGCAGGGTGGTAATGACCATGCTGGAAGCCAGCAGCCCGGCACCAGCTGCCGGTTGTATTGTGCAACAGATGGGGGTGGGAGGTTCGTCAGACACAACATCATTAGGACTTTGGCCATGAACCAAGAGTGGGTTAAAGAGAGCAAGGAAGGCTTTAAAGCCAGCTACACAGGGAGTTCAAGTGGCACTGAGGATGCTATATCCCTCCCTGATGCAGAGACAGAGGTGGTCACAAGAAGGGAAGTTTGGAGTATAGAAAGAAAAAGACAGCCCAGCCGGTGGTCTATCCAGAGCTGGCCAAGAGTCAGGGGAGGAGAGCTGGTGTTGACACTCACTTTGCATTGATAGGCACTTCATCCCTGGACTTCTTCAAACTCCCATTTGAACAAGCTCTAAAGAGCTGCAACTGGAAATGTGCTGCTCCTGTAGGTCAAAGCCCTGAACTTTGCAGCTTCCCTGTAACATCCTCAAGCAATGAAGTTTCAGGATTAGGAACAGCAGCCATTTGGTCTCCTCATCAGGGTGATCTTGGCCAGGCAGCAGGAGTTTGAACCTGCCTGGTGCCAAGTGTCTCAGGGGAGAGATAAACGGAGCATCCTCATCTATAAAGCTTTAGTCCATGGGGAAAAGTCAGATAGCCAAGAGGCAGATGAAGTGTCATTTGCAGTACTGTGTGTGCAACCGGTCTGACAAGAGCTGGAGGCCGGCAAGGAGTCTGGGAATAACTACTGAGAGAGCATCTGGCTGGTCCCTGCAGCACCAGTGTCTCTCTTGTCGCCTTCGGTCACTTCACTGTGACCAGCGTGCAAAATCTTTTCGCAAAACACAAAACAGCTTGAAAATCATCAAACCAGCACTTCTCTATGCACCTGAGACATGGGTTTGTCTTTCCAAAGAGAACACCATGACTCTGCATGAAAATGGAACAATTCAAAGCAATTAGGTCTACTACAGGGTAAAAAAATAACAGTCAGGTTTTTGCAGGTGGCTTTTTAGTATTTTCCTTGCTTTTGCTGTGGAGGCAATTGGAAGTGAAGGCTGGGAGCAGCCCAAGTCCAAGCAAGACACAATGGCAAGCATTTGCCTGTAAAAACCTACAAAACAAAACCACAACCTTTATCATTCGCATCCAGACAGAGATTACAGGCTCTTAGTGCTGTCCTACAGCACAGAGGTGAATTATTGTGCCTGGAGGTGTCAGAAATCACCAGCTCTTGAGCTTCTTGGAACCAATTAATACATGTCTGTAGCAACTCTGAACTCCCTGTCAAGAACATGTGGCCTTACTTACTGTGAATATTACTTAAATGATAATATAAGCAGTATTTTCCTTCCTTTTTCTCTTTCTTTCCTTGTCCTCCAAGCCAGTGTCTTCTGTGTATCAGGGACCTGAAGGCATTCTCTAGCATATTTTTACATCTCTTCCAGGCAAAGAAACACCAATGTGCGCATAAAGAACAGGGGAATGTGCCAGAAGCCCTCTCCCTGCTCCAACTCCACTCAAAACTAAAAGGTACAACTGTTCCAGAGAAGATAGCACAGAGAAGAAAGCTGTCCCTCGCCTGTACTCCTAATAAAACTGGAGCATTGCCACGTCTTGCACTGGGATTTCTTTCACACACAGCAGCCCCCTTTCCCTGACATTTGAAATATCTTTCTAGAAAATACAGTTTGCTTTGGTAATGGCCATAGGAGCTGAGAGAAAATTACTGGTGGAGCCCCAGAGACAAGGCTAAGACATGCCCAAGGACAGAGCCAGGCTCCAGCATAACAAAGAGGCTCTTCTTTTGCATCAAGAATTTTGATTTCCTTTCCACATCCAAGCTATAAGAGATTTTAGCATTCTCATGACTTGCAATTCCGTTTGTTAAATACAGGGCATTAAAGCCCTTGCTCCACGACCTTTGTCAGGAGGAAGAGTCCAACAAGCCACCTCCATGCTGACCTGCCTCCAGCCTTGTTCATACACCGATGCATCACACGGTCCCTGTACACCAAGAGCCACCAACCTCAGACTCATCCTGCAGGTCACAGCTACCCAGTGCATCGGAAAACCAAAAACGCTCCATTTTTCCAGGCAAAACCCTTTTTTTTTTTAACTCTAGCGGCCCCGGTGAGCTTTGCTGCCGGCGCCCATGGAGCTGCGGGCCGGCGGGAGGGGCGATGCGGAGCCCGGGGCAGCAGGACGCGGGGTGAAAGATGGAGAAAGGGATGTTTCGGCACTGGAGGCCGCTGTTGCTCCGCCGGAGCCGATCCCGCAGCTGGAGCCCGCAGCTGGAGGGAGGCGCGGCTGGGGCAGGCGCGGAGCGGCGCAGCGGGATACCGGCGCTGCCCCTTCCAGCCCGGCAACCATCCGGGAGCCGCTGCGGTGGGTTAGCGGAGGTGCTCAACCCCAACCAGCCTGGGACAGAGCAGTCGGGGGTGGGGGCTGAACACTGTTGGGGTCCCCCATGAATTACAGCCCTCGAGTAAATGGCTATTCATACTTTTGGACAAACCAAATCCTTACCAAATGATGAACTTCGCTGGGGTCACAAAGATGCATTTGAGTTATCTTCATGTTCCTTGAAGAAGGGGGTAAAACACACAAACCTGCAGCATCAGGCTGAGAGAAAGCTCTAGCGCTCGCTTGAAATGTCAAATGCAACCAGCTGCAGCAGGGAGGGAGGGAAGCAAGGGCTCCACATCCCAGGTCTGCCAACAAGTCTGACTGCGGTCGGGGGAGAGAGGAAAAACGACTCACTTTGCCCATATGTAAAATTAATGCACTGAAGGTGGTAGCCCCAAATAGGCTCGAGACCGTAAATTGCCTTAACATCTTTGCATAAAGGGGATCCTGGAAGTATGCCTCCCGCAGCTGGGATATTTCTGATTATGCTGCATCATGAGAAACAGAGCACAGCTTTTAGCTGGAGCAGTCTCTGCAAGTGGGGCTGGCAGGAGGCGAGGCTGAGCATCCTCACACTGTTTGCTCACTGCTTTTGGACTTTGTGGCATGGCTAAACGCAGCTTAGCTCCAAACTCATCCAAGTTGGCTTCTTCCACTCAAAACACTGAAGAGAATGCACCGAGGCCAGCTTACGCCAAGCAAAACATCTTTCCTGTCCATGCCATTTCTGAAAAACATCACCCTGCATTAACCAAGAATATTTCTTTGATGAAGCAGGGTGCTGACCAAGCTTGCAAAGCAGCAGGTCAGTCACATCAGTTGGATGGTTGAGTGCAGGCTGCATCTCCCCAGGCACTGCTCTGACAGAACTAGCATTCCTGCTAAATGTCAACCACATCCATTCAGCAGCAAGGTCCACATCAAGCCTGAGATAATGGGAGACAGCAGGTCAAGGGCCACCCTGTAGGTACCACACAGCTGGGACGCATCAGGCAGAACCAGCAGCAGGTTTCCAGGAGGGAACAGTTCCTGTCCATATTCCGGTTTTGGCTTGATCAAGTGCAAACCTGAGGAAGCTTTAACAGGTGCAAAGATGTTTTACCAACCCCCAGACCAGGTTTAGTTTTATTTATAGGAGACTCATCCTCAAAAGCCAGTCTTCTGCCCCATAAAGATTCTTCCCTGAAGCTGAGCAGAGAAGCACTTCATCTCAGCTGCTCCTCCACCATCTGATCACCAGCAGAGCCTGGAGCCATACTGCTGGCAGCCAACATGACTTTTCTGAGACACCAGCTTGCTTCCCTGTGTCTCCTGATGCTGTTCCCAGTGCTGGTGAGTTGACAGGGAGTTGACAGTGCTGGTGAGTTGAAAGGGAGAGTGATGGAAGGAAGGGTAACGGTTTCAGTTCTTTTCTTTATCTGTCTAAATAGCTGCAGCCTTTCAGGCCACGTTCCAAGGGCAGCACTTCTGGCAGTGGGTGTCTGGGAGAGCCATGAACACATTTCAAATGATGCAACTGGGGAAAAACAGGACTCGCCAAAACACAGGAAGAGCTCAGCCACCCGCCCCCATCCTCCTTCACTTATGGCTGCTGCCAGAGGGCTCAGGCAGGCCAGTGGGAAAGGCCAAGGGGTTCACAGGCACACAGTGGGTGAGAAGGACCTCAAAGGACGGTACTAACAGGAGGGGTCAGCATTTATTGCCTGGGAAAGTGAGGGCACCAAGCAACGCAACGTCAGCCCCACCACCACATTGCTCAGAATAACAACTGCTTGAATGGCAAAGTGGGAAACGCCAAAAATAACCATGCTGGCTGCAGCAATGGGGACTTCACAGAGAGCAAGATACCCGTATGGCCCAGTCCCACGCCAGCTCCCTGCCTTTCCTGCGGAGCACCAGCGTATCTATGTACAGGAGGAGCAGGTGGTTTGCACAAGCAATGCATCCCCTCCTCTCCCCCCTCCTGCCATCCATGGAGCATCTCTCCAGCTCTCCTTTGTCAGGATTTGCTGTTCAGGTGGAAGCTTTTCAAAGCAAGGTCACATCCTGCTCAATGCCTCCAAAGCAGCCCTGGATTCTGCCAAGCCTCAGCATTGTCACAAGAGTGATGAAAACCAGACAGCAAGGACAGATGGCCCAGGGGAGCATTTCCTGATCACAAAACCATGGTTCTTTAAAATTGAGACTTTTCTGCTGGTAAAAATTGCTGTGAAATTCAGCCGGGGAAGTTCTTCCCTCTCTGCCTCCTGGAACACTCAACTGAAGCTCCCGTCTGGGAGGGAACATCTACGTCCATTGCTGTGCTTTTTGACTTGATAACACCATGATAGCAAACTGAAGTCAGGATGAGAACTGGACCAAGGGACTTTAGTGACATGCAAGGCCACAGCTCAGAAGCATCTCTGGATTTCTGGTAGTTTTAAAACACTCCCATTTTCAGTCCTGTTTGGAAGATGCAGCATTTGCACTGCCTTCACCCACTGCAGCCTTCCCTGACCTTTCTTCACTAAGAAAGCTTCTATTTTAGCCACATTTTCAACATGTTTTTCTAGGCTGGGAATAAGCAGAGGCTTCCTCGGATGTGCTGCAGCTGCCAGAGGGTACTTTCCATGGGCTGTGTCCAGTTCCAGGAGGCTTTTTTGGGAGGGAGCTGTGTTCAGCTCAGTTTGGCCAGTTGGCAAAGAGAACTTCGCATTGCAGACACACCATGGGAACCTGTCAGTGAAAGGCTCTGTGTGTGCTGCCACGTACCACCTCCTGGATCTGGTCTTCTGCAAATGGTATAGAGAGCAGTGTCCCCATGCCCAGAGCAGAGGTTCTGCTCTCCTTCATGGGTCAGGTCTGCACAGATCTACATAATCACTTCAGCTGCTGCTGTTGCCACAGCTGCAACTAAAGATGTCAAGAATGCCAGCAAACACAGTTTTATCATTGTGGAGAGATGGCTGCCTGTCACAGTACAGCAGCACTGCTATGTTAGAGGGTTATACTGCCGAGCTTGAGACCAGAGAAGGAAATACTAATTTGTCCCACCTGAGTAGGAAATGATGGTGTTAACTCTCTGCAAAGCAAAAGTCTCACCAAAATGGAAAGATGCTTTTAAACTGCAAATTTCCTTTCATTGAAACCACAGCTTGGGCTACCTAGGTAAAAAGCTGTTCTTGGCAAATGTATGGGAATGAGCTAGAAGCAGCTCTATACTGACACAGACTGTCCATGGGGCTTAATATGGTTGGCAGCATCATCACTAAAGAGTGGACACTTCTCACTGGTGGGCTGAAAACACCACAATAACCACAGCCACAACAAAAGCTGCAAGTTTGAAGCAAGATCTCAGTCTTTGCTTTCTAATGTCTCTCTGAGCTGTTACAGACAAATCAAATGACAGTAATAGTTTGTATTTCTATCAAAAGACAGTAAGCTTCCAGGAATGATGAGCATCTAAAGTGCTCTGCAGCCAGTACAGACATCAAGGCAGCCCTGCTAATGTTTCTACATCAGTTTTCTGGCCTTCATCCTGCATCAAGCACACTCCACTTACATCAGGTGACAGAGGGACTGGAAGTGACAGGTCAGCAGGGGCTGGCACATGAAGCTGGATTCCTTACACTCTGCACACTGTCAGAGACCTCCCAGCACTGCAGTTGGCATTAGCACTGCGGGTAGATTCAATGCTGAGAACTTCTGCTTTCTTCCAGCTAAGCACAACTCCTGGAAAGCACCCAGACAGAGGTCCTGTCCTTCATCTATGCCAGAACAATATCCTGCTGTAGCATGGCTCACTGGGGGCAGACGGAAGGCTCTTCCCAAAAACTTAAGCACTTCCCTAGCCATAAAATGATGCCCCAAATAAAAAAATCACATTGCAGTTTAAACCCCTATAGGGGTTGCTGGCCCCTGGGAGAAGGTTACATCCTTCCTGTCCCATCCTGGCACGGAGCTTGTGAAGATCCACCCCAACTCCTGCTCTGCAGTGTGCTGGGAAACTCTCCTTTCCTGGCAGATGGTGCTAATGTGGCTTGAAGTCACAAAGACATTAGGTCAGCGCCAGTGTCCAGCTTGCAGGTGGACACTTTCAGGACACCAAGATGCGATACATTAATCACAGACCCCCTATCATCTCTCTTTTCTGAAGTCAGCATGCATACAGGGAAACATCAGCCGTCCCTATGCACCCTACCACACACTCTGGGGCACTGTGTCCCCCAGCAACATCCTCGAGGGCACAGACTCTGTTTTAACTCCAGTGGTAGGATGCCAAATCCTGAAAGCAAAAGCTAGGGCACCTCCAGTTGTGTTTATCAGGGGCTGGAACACAGTGGGGACTGAAGCAGTAGACAAGAGGCATGGCAGAGGGAGAGAAGGACATCTCACAGCCCTTGCACCAATGGTCATGTGCTGGTTTGACAGCAGAGGATGAGTTAAATGGGATTTGAAAGGGGATGAGAAAGGGGCTGGCTAGATGTGACTCTCCCAGCCTCTGCTGGCCTTCCTGGCTGGTTCAGGACACTGCACCTGCATTGCTGCCAGCCAGTAGCAATGCAGCAAAACATCTGAACTAGGGCTCAGCTCCTCTCCTTCAACTGCCAGCAGAACCTAAGAGGATGCAGTGCAGGCAGGAGGAAAGCATATGTCATGCCCTGCCATTGTGGACAGGATGCTTTAAAGAATGGCACACACATTCACCCTATTTGGAAGGCTCCAGGGAACGTGAAAGACTGGACTATTGTGTCTTAAAGCAAACCAAGTTAAAAAAGGCAGGGACAGATCCACTGCATTTCTGCCCTCTGAGCCTTCCCTGACTGTCCTAGTGCTGTTTGCTCAGCCAGCCAATTCAACAAGAGCTTCTAATTTTGGTGCCTAGAAACAATCACTAACATGCCTGAGCTTTCCAGTCCGCCTGACAGTGCAAAAGAGATGAATATAGCAAATAAACTACGAGTTCCAGGTCAAGGTGTTCTGGAATAATTGTTTGAAAGATTAAGCATAAACTGATTCAGTCATAATGAGTGCTCTATTGTTTCTGCTGTTCATTCTTACCCCAGAGTCACAAATATCCCCAAGTTCCTGGCAAAGGAAAGCAGCTATCTGGTTACAATTAGCTTCCCCGAAAGCCATTAAGAAAAATTCACATCACCTCTATAGACATCAGGGCAGAAAGCATCTTCTGGTTCCAGCTCTGACACGTTTCCTATCCCGATCCAACTGCTTTTAGAACTAATTCCTGCCTTTGAGGTAGCTAATTGACTGCCAAGGCATGCCCATGCTTTTCCAGGCAAAGTGCAGGCTTTGGCCTAAATAGGACATCTGGACAAGGAAACATATATTTAGAGTTGCATACTTGAACTGCCACTCTAGGAAATAAGGCTCATGAGAGCAAAGTCACCCCCGGTAACCAGCTCTGCCAGCAGAAGCACTTTCCCATGCAAACAAGTTCCTGCTAATGGGGGCAGTAGATGGTATGTACAGCCTCCACAAGCGATACAAGATCACTTTCCAGGATCTTGCAGCTAATCTAGGTCCATAATTCTTACTTGCTCCTGGAAAACAGTGCTGGGATGACCCCCTAAAATATAAACAAAGGAAATGAGCTCCAGAGCTGGGTCTTCAAAGATTGCAGCTGGAGAACGTACGTGCTGCAGACAGTGTGGTTACAATTTTGAAACCCGTGAATGCTTCCTCATCCAAAATCCTGACCCATATATATAATGGCTTCTAATATACATGGAATGGCCAGAAAGGTCCTAATCAAAATGGAAAATGGAAAATGGTACTTTTGTCACATTATCCTCAGGTAGCCCAGCAAACCTGCTGCCATACACCTGCAGGTTCATCATACCTGCTTCCACGCTCCCTCTCTGCTGTTGGTATTCAAAGCGTTGAGCTTGAAGAATCCTTTGAGAGAGCCTTGGCTCCAGGTCACCAGCCTGACACACACACTCTGCGCGGAAGGGTCAACACAACTCCATGTCCTCATTTGCTTTGCACACATTTGACTGCACCATGAGAAATGAGCCAGAAATCAGACCAGAGCACAAAGAGTAGCCACACAGGCTGTTTTGTTTCAGCCAAGATAAGGCTGGAGACAAAAATGAACCTCAGAGGAAAACTAAAAATATCACTGCAAACTCGTAGCCTGGCAATATGCCTAATTGGGCACTGCGTGTATCATGAGGAGATATTCCTGCGAAAACCTGATGCTGGGAAACTCACTGGCCAGCCTGTAGATGGGATCTTGCACTAACACCTGCCTCTGGAAAGCCAGGAGGGGAAATATAACAGGAAGCAGCAGGAGGTGTATAAATGTAATTTTCTCTTTCTCAGATGGAGCATGTTGAAGAATAGCTTGCCCATGTCGAGACAGAGTGTGAAAACCTCCTTGTCAATAGATAGAACTCATGAGGCTGTTGCGCCAGTCAGGGCAAGAGGTTTTATTTCTAGACCACCAAGGGAGAAATAATTCTTTAGAAAAATCAATGAAATTTAAATGAGTACATAGGAATGGCTGTTCTAGCCCCAAAGGTCCATCTAGCCCAGCACTATACTTCCAGCACAGTATGTCTTTCATCACAAGAACATACTTGTACAGTTCCCAGGGGCACCATGAACATGAAGAGATGTGTAAATACGTGAACTGCCACACAAGGGACTGCCATCCACTCATATCTTCCCAGTCCCCCCTTAGCTGCCCCACCATCTGACCTCAAAATTGGGCTGTTTGGGCTGGCAGGCCTGACAGCCTGGCAGTCCACAGTGTAGCTTTGGTCCCTGTCCAAGAACTCAGACAGACCACGTCCCCATCAACAGAGCCAGGTAGTTGTGTTGGCAAGGAGCTGCTCCTTGAAGGAGGGGATCCCATCCCCATCTCATGGCTGGATACAGAGGATCTTAAACTGCCCCAGAGACCATGTGGATCATGTCAGCTGGGCTGGAGGCCTTAGTCACACTCTACCACCCGTCCTTGAACCAGGAGCCAGGAAATACTGTATATGCCCATCCACATTGAAACTAGTGAAGTGTCTGGTTTCCCACTCATTTACAGGCAACCTAATTAAATATCAAGAGATGCTTTTCTCTGTTCACAGCTTCCATTTGCTACTCAGCACTCAGCCATCAAGGTCTGTGGTCTCAGCTCAAAACTTTACCCTTAGAGCAGGTTCTGGCGGTGTCCAATTCTGCAGCTCTGCAGCTGAATCCTTCCTAAATGCCATCAACAGCTGTGCCATCTCTCTGACTTCATGATGATAACCACAGATTGATGCACTCACAAAAAATAAAGCATGAAGCAGCCTAAGGAGCTCAAAGCACAACCAGCTGTATCACGTGCCTTTCCAATTGCTTTTTTAAGACTTTCAATAACGGCTTTCTACAACTTCCTCAAGAAACCATTTCCAAGATCTGTGTCTTTCTGGTTTGGCTTATGCTCATGACACCTTCTCCTAGCCATGACAGACAGAGAAAAAAGCCATTTCTTTCTCTTTTCTGTAGCTTTCATACATTTGAAGGGCTTCTCATTTATTCTGTTTTGCCTCAGTCTTCAGTAAACAATTTTATTTCCATCTCTCCTGCTAGGTCAGATTTTCTCTTCTTCTCCCTGTTCCTACTGCTGTCTTCTATTCTTATCCTAATCCAAACCTGAAATCTATGGCTGATGCTAAGGGTAAGCTCCATTGAGCCCTTTCTACTAGCCTTCTCACAGGAGGCTTTGACCTGCAAAGACCATTTATTATTCAGAGCAGTTCTTTGGCATTTCTGCTTCAGTGGCACACACAACACAGCACTGATCATTTCACCTTCATAGCTCCCAGTAAAGCCTGTTAAACCTCAGCCTTGCTCACAACTACTACTTTAACATCCTGAAAGCATCCAGAGCTCCTCAAAGCCTTGTGTAGAGACTGGTCACTTCTTGCTCATCCAGCCCTAACTATGCACAATTCAACTTTTAAGACTAACAATATCGCTGCAAAGGAGAAGTGAGAATTTGCTCGCCCTCCTGCTCTTTAATTGCTGTCCTCACTCCCTGCAGGTCTGTGAAGCCACCAGCCATGACAAAATCCTGCATTTCTCATGCCTGTAAATATTTTCTTAAATTATATTTTCTTCTAAAGACTTCAAAATCTGGGCCAAAAAATAATAAGTGGGGTATTTAAGAGCCAGATCTGCCTTTGGGTTTTTTTGATCAAGGCAGCTTTTAATAGGCTCAGCTGCCAACATCAGGACAAACTTAATAATAAATGTCTGACATTTCAGTCATTATTCACAGTTTTTATCCTTCCCTTCCCTCCAGTGCCTGCCTGTTTAAAGATTCACTCGTGCTGGTGTTGCCATTGTGGGCACAGGAGCTGAAACAGGAGCAAAGCTCTCTGTAAACACCCAGCAGCCTCTCCCAGTCAAGTCACTCAGGAAGGTCAGATGGCAGCAAGTACAGAGGAGAAGAGGATGTTCAAGGAGGGCAGTGCTACAGGAACCTGCTAATAAACCCAGTGCAGCAATCATGGCTTGCTAAAGCCTGGGCTGGCTGCCACATTAGGATTAGTGGTAGCGCGGTGCTCCATTGGAGGCAAAAGTAACAAGCTGGGCTCTTCTCCACTCTTGTGAGTTCCTGCTTCACTGCACAGGCTGTTTCCTGCTGCTTTTGGGCCCAAGGAATGAGCCTGCTCTGCTGAAAATCTCAAGCTAAAAGGCTGTTTGAGGTTTAGCAGAGCCTGTCAGGGCCAGGGACCTGCAACATCACTCCAGAGTGAGGTAAGACAAGCAGGCAGGGACTGCTGCAGCCCCAGCACCTCTGCACCACGAGTCATACCTGGAGGTGTCAAACCACGAGGACAGCCAGCACTAGGCCATTAGCTTTCATAAGGCACATAATAAATGTTCAGGTTGTTTAAACTTTCCTCTCTTGCTAATAAGGTCCTGGCTCAATGCGTTCTGTGTTTTGGGTTGGTTTTTTTTTCTTTTTATGTTGTATATGGCAGCCTAATTACAGTCATTACGTTGCCTCAAACTATTTAAAAGAAGTTGCTACATATAATTATGTGCATGTGAGAATATTGCCATGTCTAATACTGAAAGACTCCATCTACACTGGAAGAAACAGTCCATGCTCTCCCAGCAGATATCTAAAAAGCTTAACATCACAGCTTGTACCCAGGTCAAAATGCAAGTTTCCAGCAGCATACCAGATCAGTTTGTCCATCATCTCCACCCCACAATACATGTGTCGTGCCTTAAGTATTATTTGCTTCATTTAATAAAACAAAACTAAATGTCCCTGCAGGCAATGCTAGCACATAGTCGCCCACCTCACCAGAGCCAACACAGGCCAATCTCCAGCAGACCTGCAGTGTGCATGTTATCCATTCAAAAGATGGTGAAGAGCTAAATTCCTGGAAGTGTTTCTTTCAATTGGCTCATCTTGTCAATCTCACCATAGCCTAACAGGCTCCCACCTTTGCTAATGAAAAGAAAATGAAGTTGCATGTTGGTGTAGCTCCCATCCGCTGCTTCCCAGGGGAGCCCACGTGGCTGGCAGCACCAGGCATTTGCAGAGACACGTTTCCCTAGGTCAGGCTGTCACAGCTAACTCGCTGTAACTTCAGCTTATTTGGCTGATCAATGATCTGAAAACACCACATCAGGCTCTGGGTGTCCTTCAACAATCACAGTGACACATCACACAACCAGGGCAGATATGGGTTTTGAGAGGGGGGTGCACAGCTTGCTTAAGGATAAGGATGATTGCATGCCCAGCTCCATCCATTTACCTCTGTGACCAAGATCTTTCTATGATGGAGACTTAAGCACCAAGGTCAGATCCTATTTTCACGGTCACAAGCACAGTCCCATCATCTTCTCACTCTGCTTCTCCATGCAGTCAACCAGCTGTGGCAGGGACTTACCACCTCCTCAGCTGGTTTGTTGCTGTTTGCCCTGCTGAAACTCTACCCTGTTTTGTTATGCAAAAGACTGTACAATGAGTCCCTTCCATGCAGCAGCAACACAAACATTTCTAAATGAGACCAGCCAAACCCAGAGGCAGATACTGGTTCAGTCTATAGGGAGATGCAAATTATTCCACTGCATGCTTGACTGCCAGGAGGAGTTTTGCAAATGTTTAAATGAAGCCTGGACTGCACCAAGGCAAGGATATCAGAAATTAATTTGTGATGATCTGCAGTACTGAAGCAGCTCTTCATCCCTTTTCCATCCAACTTGTTTTGTTTTGCTTCTTTTCTCTTTAGGAAATATGTGAATAAGTTATTACATGGGCAGAAATAAAACCAGTAAAAAGAGTACGAGAGAAAACGCCTTCAGCTGACTGGTGGAAGTTGAGGCAAGTGACGGCTATGAGGAAGCAGCTGCCTCACACAGCCAGGGCTCCCAGGGCAGAGTTTGGTCACTTAGAGCTTCACCACAGCAGACTGACTTAAAAATATACAAACCAGCTGGCCCTGAAACGTCTGCGTTCCACATCTACCCGCCGCTGACAAACACCAGCCATTTTTACTTAGCCTTAAGAAAGCTCATTCACTGCAAATCATTAGTTTATGCAATTACGGTGTTCTCTGTTGAATGTCACATACACAAAGGTCATTGCTGGAGATAGGAAAAGGGCTTCTGTTCCCAGAACAGGTCAAATTCCACATTTGGCTGGAATAGGAGATATGCTTGTCCTTTGGCTGGCAGAACACATGTTCTTCCACACATCACCTGCCTTTGGCTGTCTGCTTTGCTGTGACCCCTCTCCCAACAGCCATATGTTCTCCTACTGGGGTTCACACTGGGACTTCAAGTGAGAAACGTAACACTGTTAATAAAAGCTGCTTGCAAGACTTACTCACATGCCTGGAAGGTGGGAATGGCATCTCAGCTCCAGTGGCCCAAGCATTAAGTAGTAGTCACTGGAAATAAGCAGGTCTCCTGGAAGCTTAGGTGTCTTGGTAGCCTACTTTGGGACCAAAGGGTGAATGTACCTCCCCAGCTCCTTATTGATACTCACACCAGATTGGGATTTAGATGTTTGAAAAATCAGGACAAAGGTCCTGCTCTGGAAAAACACCAGAATCAACCGAGCAGTCAAAGATAAAAGCATAAGGACCAGTCTTTGAGATCATGTTTCTCTAGTTCATGGAAGGGCAGGTGAGAACGTGGCTGGACTCTAGGCTCAGAGCACAGTGCCAAATCTGTCCTCCACATGGGACACTGAACAGAGTGAAGACCAAGACCAACAACCAAAGAAGAACTGAGCAGATACAGCTCCTTTAAAAGCTTTACCCAGTGCTATATTTGAAATCTGGTGCTGGCCCATTCTTTGGTGGTGTGTCCTACCAAGGCCATACCCCTTTTTCCTCTCATTTAGTGCTGCCAATGCATGACAAATTAAGTAAACATCTTCCTGCACTGAGTGGTTTAAACAAGCTGTGCCTAATAGACCATCTATCTCATTGCTATTTGTTTTGGCATCTTTGACTATTTTAAATCCTACTTAAAGCTGTCTAACAACCAAGATTACACCAGTCGCAACTTCCATACAAACATTTCTGTTGCTATCTGTACACTGGAAACACCATGATATTTTCTTTCGCCTCTACTTTTGCTAGTACAACACTGGCAGCAAATCACACCAAGGTAGGAGAGTGGGGTGTGATGATAATTATGATGACAGGATCCACGGTATGACACCAACATCGCCTGCTGGTACCAGACATTGTGGAAGCCTGTGCAGGCTTGTAACACAGACATACTGAGTAGGATCTGCAGGTACCCAGTTTAATAGCTATCACTCAGTACTGCCATCCAATTCCCCTCTGAATAATCGGACAGGCTTGGCTGGTGCTAGGCATAACAGACATAGCCTCTCACATCAGACCCTGCTGAGAGCAGCTCCAGAGGCCCAGCCTTCCTATACAAGGGCAGGATTTGAGCTACGAAGCAAAGTGTCCAAAAGGATTTTGACAAAGTGACACTTAAACAAAGGTTGAAAATCATCCAACCCATGTTGCCTGGTTGCTACCAGTCCCTGGCTGTTTCCAGTCTCATGGATGCACGAACAAAGCTACCCCCAGTCTCCAAAAAGAGCAAGGAGGGTTTTGTGATGCAAAATTTAGGGCCCTGAGCCACGTGAGTTCAGTTGACATGTATCAATGAAATCATCTCCTCCCAAGCATTCCTCTGCCTGCCTCGCACAGCCCTTCCCAGCAACTCCCCAGCTGCACAGCTTTTCACAGGAAAGGCTGTTCTGCAGAACAGGGGTTTTGTATAGAAATGCTTTGATTTTGATGAAATCTCCAGTTTACTTCTTCAGAAGTTTGTTTGTAAAAAATGAATTTCCCCCATCAGTTTTCCATTTCAGAATTATTCTGCCATGTATTTTACCAATCTTATAAATGAAAAGATTTAGCTTAGATTTAGATTAAAAGATTTAAAAAAAAAACACACCCAAAACAAAACTTCCCAGATCTCATTAAAGGAAGTAGTTCCTTTGAATCAGCATCCAGGATTTCCTTTTTAAAGAATTCCTAGGAATCTAAAATGGGACACTTCCTGCCATTTCACATCAGGTACGCTTTGACCTCCCAGACTTCCAACCAGAAAGCGCCCCAGCTCCACCACTATTTTACCACAACACAGTCCTCCCAATTGCTCTGTTTCAAACTGTTTCAGGACACTCAAAGCATTTGCTCTGCACATGCGTGAATGCACAAGGATGCCTTGCAGAAGGTTGCCAGCAGCCATCACATAAACACCCCTACCTCCAGGCTGACACCCTCCTATGTGAAGGAACTCAGGGGACCACTGAAGAAGGGACTGGAGAAGAAGATGTACCCAGGGCTGCCCCTACAGCATACATAGCAGCTGCCAGATGCTCATTTCCCAGCTTTGGCCACAAGCATCTGGCCTACAGCATATAATACAGTTTTCCCAGGAACATGTGGACCTGGTTCAAAAACCCCCAAAACCACCAAGTAAGGTCTTGTTAGCTTTGCCTCTACCGACAGCACAAGCCCAGACTTCAGGAGCCAGCATGCAGCTTACAGCACACCCAGGGCCTTTTTTCCCTTTTAAAAAGCTCCATCTTTTTGTGTCTCAACTTGCCTGGTTTGCTTTGTGGATGGGGTTTTTTTTCCCCACCTAAAGTCAGTACAGGAATTCTATCAATCTCCCAGCAGTTTGTTTGGTACAAAATACAGAAGACGACAATTATTTTTCCAAACTAGTACAGCACAAAACACCTTCTCAGTTTCACAGCAGACACAGCATGAGGTCAGGGTGGTTTAGACCCCTCCTTGCTCCTGAGGACAAGGACCAAAAGTCGCAAATTCCCCCTGCCTGCCAAACCCAGGCAGGGGCTGCCAGAACCTGCACACTCATTTCCCCAGCACAAGCAGGGTTTGAGATGTAGAGGGTTAGTAATAAGCTCTGCATCACCTCAGTCAGCCAGGAGCTGCAGCCCCTCGGCACAGGATGAGGGCAACATGGCTTCCAGGAAGCACAGAAGCCCTCTCTGCGTTTCCAAATAAAGCTCATCTCTTCCAGGCACTGATGCAGTGTTTGATGAACTCTATGTGACTTTGGCACCCCCAAAACCCACTGCTGTCCAAGAGCAGTTGGGAAGGAATATTGGGAATAATGAGTAATCATGACCATCACATTCAGCAGCGCTGTGCTGTCATCAGCACACTGTGTGCCAGGAGCATGGTCATATCCCAACGAATGTTTCCTCTTGAGCTCCCAAAGGAAGAATTCAGCTTTTGTCTAGAAAGCGAAGTAACCACAATGCTCCAAGCCCTGCTGTCACAGGAAAGAAGTTTATTCTGTGTTAGTCCTCGATGTGACTAAATCCCTGCCCAGAAGCACACTCCTCTTTGCAAGCCTCCCTTGGACCCTGAGATACACACCCACCAGTTGAAACCACTCACACCCCAGGGAGATGCTGCAACTGAAACAACACTGTGATCTCACAGCCAGCTCGCAGGGACCAGAGTACCAGTCCTGTCCCAAGCTATTGCTGCCTGCCCCCCACCCTGCTCCATACACACAAGTAGCTGGGCTATTCAGCCTCCAGCACAGACCAGTAGCACCACTTAGGTCAAGAAAGCAAGAGCAGGTTCCCCATCCCACCTGCCTCACTTGTAATACCCATCAATGTCACGACTGCAGCTCAATCATCAAAGAGCAGCTCACCAGCCTCACACCTACATCTTGCTGCAGCTTATTACCACAAAGGCCCCTGGTGTTCATCTTACCCTGTTCTACTTCCCTGTTGTGGTTTAAGCCCAGCCCACCCTTAGCACATACGCAAAGCCACAAAAACACTGCCGCAAACACTGTGGCCCATGCTCAAGAGCTCTTTCTTTTTTATGTATAGGGAGACTATACCCCTCAGCTCAAGACACACACAGAACAAAAGCCTGCTTTGCAGTGACAGTCCAGGGCTGTGGGAGGGACAGCTTTTATTACTTTTCCCAGCTGTAGATGTTTGGTTTATTTCCATAAGATGTTTCAATGAGGCATCTCTCAAAGCTTTCTCCCCCACAAGAATCCCACCTGCTCCTTGCTTTTATTTCTGCTAAGAAGGAAACAAGACCTGTTAACACAATCACTGTGCTTACTTGCTTTTACATCCACAGAATCAGGGGACATATGCCAGCACACAACGCCAGCACTATGCAAGAGCCATTTCCAAGTCATCTGCTTGGGTGCATATTCCAAAGTATGTTTGGTTTGTTTTTTTCTTTTTTTTTTTGAGGGGGCTTAGAGTAAAGATGCTTTCAAAATATGCCCATGAATCCCTGTGGAGAGGGTTGCGGAGCAGGTTGTTCAGACACATTATAGAAACAGTAATCAAAGGTGTGGGAGAAAAGAGCCAGAATTAGGATCCTTAAGCCAAGAAATAGCAGAACCCCATGGCACTGCTGCCTCACTTTCTGCAAGTCTTTACAACCCACCTCACCCTACGATGCAGTGAATGGTATTCTCCATCATGCTGCTGTAAGGAGCCTATCTAATGCTGCAGCTCAGGTCAGCTCACACACAGGAAACCCAGTATCTGTAAACAGAGGATCAGGATGAAAAGTACAGCACATAATGCTCCAGCACAAGGGCTAGAGCATCACAGTGTATTTCTGCTGACATGACCTCTGGACCAAGACAACCCAGGCCTTGCCGTGGCACATGGCTGAGGAATAGATGTTGAACAGTGATGAGCCCCTGAGCACCTGCTCTGCACAGCACCAGGCACCCCTGTGCCTTCACAGTCAGGATTCTTGGTCAATAAAAGGTTAAAAATCTACTTTAAAACCTCAAATGCCACAAGACAGCAAAAGTCTTGATGCACAACCCTCTTGTGCAAGAAGTACTCAAGGTTAAAAAATCCAAGAAAGATCCAAACCACAAAGCAAGCTACAGCAAAGCTTTCTTCTTTTTACATGAGCTCCTTCAAGCTTTTTTATCACAGTTTCTTATGCCCATATATTTTGAGGAAACAGCTTGTTGATTCTCCCACAACCAAGAAAGGTCCCAACAGCAGGGGTAAGCAGCTCTTCAAAGCTGCATTTTTTAATACCAGCTCTTGTCTGTTAAACTGCCAGATTAGGCTTATTCTCAACAACACACCTCAGCCCAGTCCAGGCAGAAGCAGACACTGCACTGAGATCCCTGCCAGACCTACTGGAAAAAAAAAAACAAGAGAAAAATGTAATTTTGCAGCTGGGACTCTTGACTGTCTCCCAAAGTAGCATTAATCCACCTTACCTTCCTAAGCTCCACCAGGAAATAGCTGCAAGGAAAGGGGAGGAGGAAGAAAGAGAACCACTTATGAAGCATCAGCTGCAGTCTAATTGGAGCTATTAGCAAGCTCTTAGTGGTGTTTATTAGCCTTTACCCAGCGTTGCTGAATGAAGCAATCTTGACATCAGCCTTCTGGCTTGGAAAGCTGTGTTCCAACCTTAGCTCTAGGAAAAGAAGCATTCAGAAGGGTCAAACTGGTTATAATCACAGCTGTAGCTCTTCTAGCCAGCTCTGAGCTTGTTTTGAGGTCATAGAAACCAATGTGCCATATAAGGGGAACCACCCTGCTTGGAGGAGGAATAGGATCTTCCACTTAGAAGTTCATCATGGTACTTGCTGAGATGGAGGCCTCTTGCTCTAATTTATGGCTATTGGGTCATTTTGAGTTGATGGCATCATGCTGCCTTTGCTTGTCTGGGAGCTGGGGATTGCCAGTCGCCTGCCTTGGTGACTGGGGTGAGATGCACCCAGAAAACAAGGTAGTAGCAAGCCATAAGCCTAGTTCATGGCAAGCTGGCCATGAGTCGAGTAGGATTAAAATAAGATTTTCATCTTCTGATGCACAAAACATTCATCACTGGCTGCTGTTGGAAGTCTTCAGCCTGCGAACAGTTTGTCTAACATGAAGTGTTTCTTAAACATGTCATGCCTTTCAAAGGACATGCAGTCAAAAGCTGCATGCCTCGAGCAGGGCTTATCTCACTGGTGTCTCTTATAGTAACATATTTCAAGGAAGCTTATCATATAGAAGGGACATTTAAAAATATATGAATGTATGTTATAAATCAGCCTCTACTGGGAAGGAGCAGGAGGAAGAAACCTGAGGGATTTAAGAAAACCTCAGAAATAATTCAATGTGGAGCAAATTTTTGTGGAGGAATCTTAGCTATGGGTTTGCCACAGCTAATTATGTTTAGTACAAGTGGGGCCAAAAACCACACTATCAGGATGCCACAATAAATGAAAGCACTTGGTGAGTTTAGAACATCTTTAACCAGAGGGAACACTGAACTCCTATATATCTTTCTTAAGTGCATACGTAGTCAGGTAAGATCTTCTATATCTCTGTGCTGGATAAGCTGCCTTGCTTTTGTGGCCTAGCTACCACATTCACAATCTATACAACAATTTCATTTCCAGATAAGCAGAAACAGGTCTTTGTCATCTCTATAGATGGGTCTGTCTGACATGCCACAGATGGAGGAAACCCAACAGAAAGTCTTAACTCACTCAACATAAAGCCTTAACTTTTAGGGCTGACTGCCAGAACCGTACTTGAAAAGCTGAGCTCTGACTCATTCCCAGTGTGTGTAACAAACAACTGCTCTGGTCACAAGGTTTTGTAAGACAAAGATGTAGTCTTCAAACTTCATGGTTACAAAGAATTGCAGTTTGCTTTTGCAATTGCTTTGCAGAATGGCGTTGGTGGAAGCTACCTCTGGAACCTGGCTGATGTGACCACCTACTGCAGGCTGTTGGCTGACTCATGCCTTAGCCACTCAAAACAACAAAACTTGCAGTGTTAGCAGCACAATTTCCCCTCTTGACAAGCAAATGCTGTGCACCATGAAGGTGCTGCAGCAATCACAGCAACCTACAAGCAGCAGCAGCTTTTTTGGAAGACAGAATGTGATGAAAGAAAACTTTGATTTCATCTTCCTCTCAGCTCAGACTCACGGCTTCCAAAAAACAGTCATGTTCAGTAGAGAAAGTCTGTGTCCAAGCTTTGCACTCACCATCAGCATTTCCTTGCACATCCTACAGCTTCCAGGTGCTGTTATACAGTAGGACACCGTGCTGGAAGGCGGATCCAGCCTGGTGGCTTATGCTCACCAAGCAGCCCTGTCAAGGGGTGGTGGGAGGGAGAACCTGATACAACACTCCTGACCATGGCCCTTCTGCCAATCCATCCTGGGCATCTTGGAAGGAAGATGCCATATTCCCAAATCCAGGACAAAACATCACAGAGATGCTGGGGAGGGTGACCCACCAGGAAGGAAAGCGAGTTGTCTATGAGGAAATCTTGCTCCCACCGCCACCTTGGGTACCACTGCAAAGGTCTCAGACCACATCATCTCATCCACCCCTGGGCACAGCAGCTCTCTGCCTGTTACCACTCCAGCCCTGTGCAAACCACCCTGCCCTGCAAGGAAACATTGCTTGGTATCAAGGATGCCTGCAGGTGATGATGTGAAATGTGAATAAGGAAAGTACTTTATGCAGAAAAGTAATGATCCCTTCGGGATCTTCCCAGTTTATATGCAATTATACCAAGCAGCTAAAAAGGAGGAGTGCTCAGCAGAGAAGGGAGGCGGGTAATCTGCTGGTGTAAAGCCCCGCAGCTCCCTGAAGCAGTAAGCAATGTAAAGCAGAGCTGACATTTGAGGATGCACATGATCTTCTAGTTTATGTGTGTCAGGACATCTGCTACCACGACCTCATACAGCTAAAACTATCTCTATCTTCACCTGCGGCTGCTGCTGAGTGTAGTTTAGAGTAACTCACTGAGCTGAGCCTCACGCAGGGGATTCCGCTCCTTCATGCCAATTTATAGCCAATTCAGGATTTAAGCAACTATTATTTATCACCAGGGCTCCCTGCTAACCGTTACCACATCAGTGAGGATTTACTCAAAATGAGTTTCCAAATTAGCAACTCTAGATTCATTTCTTTTATGTTCGTTTCAGTTTATAAGGAATGTCAGCAAGTCACAGAATCCCACTCAGGGTAAATTACCTGGGGATTTTATGCATGACGGTTCTGCTGAGCTGCAAAGGCAGTGTGGCAGCAAGCTCGTCGTGCTCACAGTGCCTATGCCACCAGGGAGAAGGAGCCCAACTGCTTCCAAAGAATGAACAGGTGGGAAAGATGCTTAAAACATCTTGCAAGTATGGATGAGGCTTCCCCGTGCAGACTAGAGCATGCCCAGGCCATGCACCCGTCTCCCAACTCCTGCAAGTAATTCCCCTCTTCCCAAATTTATCATTACTGAATGAGAAAGAAAACAAGAGCCCACTGTCTTTCTGTCTGATTTTATTCTCTGGGACAAGAGCTTTTCTCCCTGGCAGAAAGCAAACCATGGCTCGTTTTGTTTAGAAGTGAAGAAATTGCAGGTCTTGACTCCATAGATTTTTGGCAACAGTTATGCCTTGGAAAAACACTTGTATTGGCAGAAAAGCGAAAGACTCCTGTCTGCTGCAGCAGCCTTTGGCCTCTGTGGATGTTTCTTCTGATCCCAGGCAGATGGAACACAACTTCTACCCTGCGCCACTCCATCAATTTCTGCTCCTGGATCCCTGTGCCAAGTCACATTGGCCTCGGCAATGGGGCAAGAGTCAAAGCCACCAGTTCCCACGAAGAGGGCTGGGAGCAGGAGCTAATGTGCAGGCAGCAGAGTCAAAGACGCCAAGGGATGTCACTTCTCTTTGAAGAGGAGGAGGAACAGGATGGCCAAGATGTGATGACAAGGACCGGCTGCTCCATCATATCAGAGTGGCAGCGCAACATCAGGTTTCTCAGGATGCAGCTTGAAGGTGGTGGTCCCATGCAACAGCATGGGATATTTTCAAGCTGAGCTTTGAAGGACAACAGCTGCCTGGCAAGGTGAGAGACAATGCGGAAACACAAGGCAGAAAGACCAGAACTAGATGTTTGCTCCAAGTGACATAAGTTAAAATGAAATTGTCCCTGGCCATGCCCAAAGCTGTAGATGAGGACATGAGAGGGATGGAGCACCTCTTTGTTTTTCTTACAGTCCTGCCTGGGATGTGGTTTAGACTTCACTCATCACTAAGGATGGGTTTAGCCTCCAGTACCGGAATGACAAGTGTCTCACCAGTCATGAGCAGCTAGCCAGGACCTAGCAAGCAGCTGAGCTGAGCATTGCACAGCAGGGCACAAGCGGCTGCCCTGTAACAGCTTCCTCACAGCAGAAGAGGAGCCAGCATAGACACCGCCAGTGGGATGGCTTTGGATGTAGGGAGGGAGGACAGCACTGCTGGAATTGCTCTGCAGCCCTCATCCTTCCCAAGGCAGAGACGCTAATGATCTGGGTAGGACAGAGCTCCAGATACCAAGATTGGCCTTCCCAAAACTCTGATGGTTTTTGGCAAAAGCTTTGGCCTTTGTTTTTTTAATTTTCTTCCTTTTTTTTTTCTTTTTTGTCACGTAGCCAACTAAACATTCCCGCCCAGCTGCCTTCAGCCTTGTGTTACCATTCCTTCCCTAATGAATCTTTTGGGACACACAAGCCCAAGTCCTGCGCAGCTCTCATGCTCCCTTTCTGCCCTGAAAAATGGCTGCAGCCAATTTTCATGCTAAATTTCCCAGCTTGGAAACACAGCAGCAGGAGGAAGGGCAGGTGACGTTTCTTTCCATATCCACCTTCAATGTAAAAGCAGGGCAAATCTTGCCAAGGGGCCGGAGTGGAACAGCCGCCACGCTGAGGCTCTGAACATCGCTCAGTGCATGGTTATGCCCCAGAAACAGAAGAGCGCTGGAGATAAAAATAAACCACTAGGACTATTTCTCATCTTGATCCTTGGGAATGAGGAATTTCCTTCCTTGTGGTCCTTATTCCTCCCCTGTACTGCTGCTGGGGCCCTCAGTTCCAGCCCAGCGCCATGCTGCTGGATGCACTCCTGATGGACTCTGTGTTCCTAAGTATAAAACCCGTTGGGTGGTGAATCTGGAGACTTGTACACAGAGATGGCTTGGAGTCTCCTTTGCTGGTTTTGCACCTTTGATCTCTGGAACATGTATTTCAAGACCAGAAAGGGCTTTTGTGCTGGCCAAGGAAATCACTATATAAAAGGACAGAGAGAGCTGATAAGGAACAGGGTAAAAGGATTGTGCTGCAAAGGAAAAAGGCAGCCTACTCCTATGCCTTGAAACGCCCAAGACATAAAGCAAGAACTGGCAAGGGTCAGGCTGAATTGGCTCTTGCAGAGGATGGCTATAACAAGAGAAGTTTTAACTGTCTACATCAGAGGAAAAGGGAAGGAGAAATGGAGCTGCTGTACAGAAAGAATGGGGTATAGATCAAAGTTAGTCCATGCATGATCCAAAACTAATGCATCCTTCTAATATCCTGTCACTGTGCAGAGGACACAAGGATAACAGGACCAAGGAAATGGACATGGAAATGTCACATCACTCCAGATAAAGAATCAGAGGGCTGCAAGCTCATGTCACGGGCACAGCTGGCTCCTATCCCCTAGTACTGA
Source organism: Psittacus erithacus (assembly GCA_009867235.2). NCBI lineage: Eukaryota > Metazoa > Chordata > Aves > Psittaciformes > Psittacidae > Psittacus > Psittacus erithacus. The sequence goes on along the minus strand of WYDI02143424.1, from coordinate 10,267 downwards.
ACACCTGACACTGAAACCTCCCCATCAAAATGTTCACCAAGCATAGGGAAAGAAGAACAGAAAATTACTTAGAAGAGGAAAAAATGCCACTCCACCAACTACAGACCATTCAGGTGCCCCATGCCACATGAAAGGCATGGAGCAAAGTCCAAAGAAGGGGAATTGGAGCTCAGAACATATCACCCTGTCTTTCACTCCCCCGAGGGTGCCAGATAACCTGATAACACTCAGATAAAATATTGCCTCTGTAAATGGGAGAAATGGAGATCTAATCTACTTCAGCAGCAGCAAAGTGTTTGCTAGAGCACCACACCACTGAGTCCCCAAGAGCCTGGAGCGACAGGAACTAGGCCATGGGCTGCGAGATACCAGCACCCAGCTCCTGGGTCAGGCTTGGGACAGGTTTATGGATTATGTCAGCCCAAAATCAAGTGGGTTCACAGTGTTCAGAGGCCTGAAATATCCCAGGTAAATGAAGAACCAGAAGCAAGAGTCTTCAAGCATTGATGTGGGAGTACCCCAGCTTCAGGACTTGGGACCACTTTTGGTCCCAACCAAAAATGCTTTGAGGAACATCTCATTCTGTTCATCTCCTGCCTGCCTGCAGCATACACGTGAGTACTAATTCTCCTTCCCACAACTGAAGCAGTTGACTTGCCACCTGATTTCTAGACATTTCTAGAAAACCCCCAGCTCTGCTAAGCAGAAAGTCACAACTGCAATGTGCCTAATCAGAAATGCTAATGTAATGCTGCCACGCAGAGCCAGCACACGCATGCTATCAGGCTCTTGCTGCATAGCCCAGCAGCAGCATCAGTTTGTTTATTTGGAGTGATTTACCCTTGAATTTCTCACCCTCCTTCCAAGAAGGTGGCACCCCCAAACGTGAATTGCCCCACTGCACCTACCAGCACCTCTCCAGGCTTTGGAGAGGGCTGGGAATCAGGCTGGGTGCGGGGGACTCAGCTTGCAGAGGGCCGCAGGGGAGTACTGGAACAAGAGCAGCTCTAATTCAATTTCTACCCATTTTCCATTTTGCCTTCACTTCATTATAGATTATTATTTTTAAACTGAAGCAAACAGAGTCGATTCTGCTTCCAACTGAACTGCCCACAGGCTGGCTCCTCTCCTCCATCCAGCTGATAGAATCTTTACAGCAAGCTTCTTCTCAATGGACCTGCAGTCTTCAGGGGGCAATGCCTTGGCTGGGGACAATCTCTCGTATTTACAGAAAGCAGTATTTAATTTCCAGTTACTGGCTGTTTCATGCAGCTTTTCAACTAGATAAGAAATGGCATCCATGCACAGACTTAAAAGAGAGTAATTCCCAGCTTGGACTGGGACGAAAAGTTGGGATCTCAACATACTTTGCAAGCAAGGGGGGTCTTTTCCTTTGTGTTTCTAGCCTTTTCTACAGCCCAGCATAATTGTTATGCTGCAGATGAGCACAAATTTCTAAGTAAGTTGTTTCAAAGCAAAAACCAAACCATTCTCCTCTGAGAAGTGTCAATGTGAGACTTCACAAAGATTTCTAAATATAGATACTTCAAAAGAATAAGTGCAGTAAGAAGACTGGTCAAAACGTATCCTTTTCTGCACAGACTGGCAGCCTTGAAGAACTGGTGGTTTTCTGATGAAAAGATACTAAACTGCAAATGTTCCCTGGGCACATGCAGAGCCCCAGCTCACCCACTGAGGCTGTTTGTCCCAGCACAGGGGACTGCGCTAGTCCTGTCCCTCCACCAAGCAATGATGACAGTCTGACAGCCTTCCCCAGGCCCGTCATGGTCCTCTTCCACTTTTTTCACAACCTGACTCACAGTTTGGGGTCCCACTGTGGGGTACATATGGGTTGGAACAAGGGGAGTGCTGAGCAAGTGCAGGACTTGGCTCAGCTGCCCGGCCAGGACCTCTTGCAATTGCTCCATCCCTTGTTCCATCTTCTGTATAACCTAAACTTGATGGATCTTCCCAAAGGGCAGCAGATCACAGCTCTGATCCCGTCACTTCTTGGAAGGCTGCCAATGTTACTTTAGGTCCCCTCATATCTCATCCCCTGCATCCCTTTGGACATCCCACACTGCACCAGTGAGAGCCTTGCAGGCAGGGGATCAGCGCCTGGGCAGCAATCAGCTGCAGGGACAGTCCTGCCTTTCCCAAGCAAGTCCAGTTGAATCTCACTAAAACATTTATGAGTGTTTCTGTAATGATTTGAGCTGTTCAGGAGCACTCCCTGCAGACTCCAGCCGGGTTTCGGGGGGGACGTGCTCTTCTGAGATGTTTCCTATTTTTGTCGGCACATCGAGCATACACCCTAAATTAAAATCTTCTATTTCAAGTCTATTTTGATCAACTCCACTTCCTTCAGTTTAAAAGATACAATAAGAATAGATGAGCTCTTACAAATTAAAAGCCTCTCTTGCTTAACAAATTGTATCTCTGCAATAATTAATTGTCTGGAGAGAGATTCCAGCCCTATGTTTTTGGCCTCATTCCAGGCTGTATAAGGGGAAAGAGAAAAAAAACATATATTTGGGAATTTGTTGCCTCACCACGCCTGCTCTCACGCTTCCCAGACAAAGCAGGATGGGTCTGACCAGTCCACATGGGATGAGCTCATCCTGCCCATCCTAGGTACAATAGCGCCTGCTCTCCTTCATCAGCATGGCTGTCATCAAGTGCCTGTCACAAGCCTCAGCCTGTGGTTTGCAGGAGGGAGGCTTCAGGCTCATTTCACTGCCTGCTTTGATTTTTTTCCATAGGTGATTATTAAGACAGCAGGTCTTCTGCTGTGAGCTACTACTCCTGTTCCCAAATTGATGGCTCCCAGAAGCTGATGGTATGTAGGAGCTGTATATATGGAAGATGTGAAAGCAGTGCATGGGTTCTGGGGTGGCTGCTGCTAGCGATGCCTCCTGCCAGCTGCTCCAGGACTTTGGGACTTTGTCTAACCTAAACTTCCTTAAGAAATTCCTTCCAGTGCCTGAATATCCTTATGATGAGTAAGTCTAAATTAATCTCAGTTTTTGCAGGCTAAGTTCTTAGCTGCTATTTCTCTAGCCATAGGCTAGGGAGCTTCTACCTTCCTTCCCTGCAGCAAAACGGCAAATACATGCAGGTTATGACATCTGCTCCTTCAATATCTTTTCAGTCTTTTCCCACAGGACACATCCTCCAGGCATCTATCTACCTTGCGTGCTCCTCACCCTTGAAGCTTTTCAGCCAGAAAAGCCTCCATGAAAAGGAAGGTTGCAGTTGGCTTTGCTCATCCCCATTAATGCTCCAGGTCCTCCTACACACAGGAGACAAGGCAGAGGCTGGTACCAAGCAGGACTGTAAGAAGTCCCACCTGCAGCAGAGGACATTCGCGCTGTGGATCCGGATAGAAAGATACTCTATTTCTTTACCCCATTCCACATGCAGCTGCTGGGAGCAGCATCCCACAGCCACAGCTCCCATTTTTACAGTTACCTGCAGTGGGACATGAGATGGAGATTGCAGCAGTCTGGCACAGAGGCACGGCAGGTTGCAGGCAGGGTGTCACAGTCTCTGTCCTGGCCTGACTGAGCTTGCCCACACCACTGTAATGCTGCTCCCTCCCCAGGTGCCCTCACTGTCAGGGTCTGCGTGCAGGGACATGCTGGTGACGCGCATCCACACTGGTGCCCAGCTCTTCGTCTCGTGCTAGGAGCAGCTCAGCCCTGCACTGGCTTCATAGAAACCCAGAATGTTTGGGCTGGAAGGGACCTTAAAGCTCATCCAGTTCCATGTCGGGGACACCTTCCATTAGACCAGGCTGGTCAAATCCCAGTCCAATCTGGCCTTGAACACTACCAGTGATGGGGCAGCCACTTCATGGTCCCTCTGCAACTCTTAGTCTTTGCAGGGCCTCCCTGCGCCCCATCTGCCTGCACTGGCAGGTCAGGCAGGATCCCAGCAGGTCCCAGTGCAGGGCCGGGGCAGGGTGTGAGCTGACAGCAGCAGCCAGCAGCGTGCCTGGGCAATGCCCGTGTCCGGTCCATGCTCCAAGCTTTGTGCTCCTTGCCAGCCCCATGGCGGTTCCGCTGCAGGGGAGCGTTTTGCTAATCCTTTCATTCCTGCCCCCATGCCCAGCAGCACAGCCTCCTGCCAGCTTTGCAGGGAAATGCTTCAGAAGCACCTGCGGCTCAAGCAGGCAAACCTCCCTGCGAAGCAACGGGGCAGGAGCTGGCTTCCAGCCCTCAGAAGTCCTAAACCATGAAAACAACATCAGAGCAGGAGCTTACATATGCAGACCAGAACCCACTGGCCCCAAGCTAAAACCTGACAGCTCATTCATGCAAGCACTACCAGACCTACCTGACACAGGGCCCAAAAATGCCAGGAGGGGTGTAAGCAGAGCTGCATCCCAGAGCATCCCATCCTCTCACTCTGCTCTTGGACTAAGAGTAACCCACAGCTCAGCCTCCCCCACACCCGGAGGGGGCAGCAGCTTTGCACAGCCCCAGATTAACCTGCTGCCACAAGATATCACCCAGGCCACGATCTCAGCAGCGTTTGGAAGAGGATTAAATATTTGTCTGGAAAACAAGGACATGTACAATTGCATTTGGCAGGATTAGTGATAAAGCCCATAAAAGACCCACTCATCGGAGCCGTAACTGATTGCTCTCTTCCTGGGGACGCCTCATGCACACCAGCGGGTACATGCTATGCCAAGGCTCCCATTGCCCTCCCAGCCTCATGGCCTGGGAGGAATGACTGTCACCTCTTCCCAAAGACCTCAGCTTTTCCTTTTTCTCTTTGCAGCACGTCAGAGAGATGAAACCTCCTGTACTGGTGTTATACAAAAAGGTCTCTCCCTACTGCAGGAGTCCCAATGAATTTAGGACCCTCCTTGGCTCTTGGACACACTAGAAAACATATGAACCCTCAACTGCCTGAAGGAGCTCCGTGCGAATGTGAAGCCAGCCAGCACCTCCAGTCCTCGTTAGAGCTTGGAGCGCTTCGTACACCACAGATTGACAACCTGGAAACAAACCTCTAACATCCTCCCTCTGTACTAGTTGAAGCTTAAGAAATATATGACAGACTGTGTCTATAGTCTAACACGGTATCACAGCAGATGGGGTCCTGCTAAGCCTCCTCGGGATCAGCACAGCAGCAAACAGAGGCGCGGGAAAGGCACAAGCTTCCTTTCCTTCTCCAGTACATGTGTCCCTGCCTTTGGAAAGAAACATTCCTGGAATAGCCAGGGTTTATGGCATGCCAAAAATACACACACAAGCAGGATGTTGCTGTGGACCTCAGCCACAGCACAGCGAGGGTCTCCCATCACTGTGGGGAGCTGCTTGGTCTGCAGGCAGGAGCAGCTCCTCGCACAGTGCCAGGCTCCCATGTTGGACTCACTGGAGCTGTTTTGCATGTCCTTCCCTTGCAATATTTATTTCCCACAAGTGTGCTCTGGCTTACACAGCCCCCAACAGGGATCAGAGATTTGTGTCATAGTTCACCATTTTGTCCAGGACAAGATTTCACTGTAGAGTATTTGTTTAAAAAAGAAGCAGCATATTAACACATTGGGAAGGTCTCTTATTTCCACCATGTACATAATCCACTGGAAATCAAAGTCTGCAGGTGATTTGAGTAAGATACGGGCCTCTCCCACCCAGCCAGGAAGGGCAGCAGTGTTTCCATGGCTTTTTAGGCTGGATTTTTCCAGAAGAAACAACTCAGCACAAGTCCCAAAACTCAACCCTGGATCTCTGCCAGAGTTCACATAAATGTCTCTGAAACCCAACGGGAGACCCCGCCAGCGCCGCTCAGCCTGCACTGCCCGAGGAGCAGCTCCGCACCCAGAGGCTGTGTGTTCCAGGTATTTTCTACTCTTCCCCCTCCTCCTTTGGCTTTTCCAAACCCAGCCCAGGCTGAAGACAGCAGCACAGAGCTGCACTTCCAAGCCCTGCTCAGAGCTGAACTGCCATATGTGATCTCCCAGGTCGGCTTCCACCTTCCTGGCATAACTTCACCATCTGAAACTTTTCAGGAGCTCCCATGTTTGCCAAATCTCGCATCCCTGTTCTAGGAGTCCCAGACTTTCCCTGTCTTCTCTTGTACTTCCTCACCTTCCAGCACTGCTAAAGCCTTCAATAACTGCTGCTTTACACACATATAGGACATAGAATACCTTTCCTTGCCATTTCCTGACTCATTACTCACTCCACGGCTCAGCGCAGCCTGCCTGGGGCATTTCCCAGTTACGAGTGTCTCTGGTTGCTGCCCACTCCATGCAGCCCAGCGAGCCTGGCCTTTGGCCATCAGGGCTGGTGGGTCTCAAGTGCCTCCTTCCTTTTTGGAGCTTGCCATCACACATACTTCCCAGCCACAGCATACACAGGTGTTACATCTGCCACTTCCCAGCTTGCTTCTGCAGATGTGCAGAGCAGAGTGGTCTGTGCCAGCAGGAATGCCCTTGCACAGCTCCTTTCGGCTCTAGGTCCAGCTGCTTCCCTGCACCTCACTGCATGATCTGTGCAGGCCATCCTTCTCACACCCCCAGTGCTACATTCTCCAGTTAACTCAGATCTCGCACACCAGGCCATACAGCCCCTCAGAACCTCCACAGACACCCAGCCATTGCACAAGGTCAGAGTCTGAGGACCTCCTGTGCTCAGGGGTTTCCAGAAGTGTTGGGTTCCCCCATGACTCAAACACCCCTGCATGCCTGAGGCTGCTACGCCACTGCACCCCCAGCACCCTGCATGCAGCATCATCCTGAAGAGCTGGGACCAAGGAATCCAGCCTGGGGACAGGCAACGGCAGCCTGGCCCCAGCACCAGCCCCATCTCCAGCAGCTGGGGGAGGCAGCAGGTCCCTTTCAATGGGAGGGATTAGGGCAAGGGGGCTGCAGAGAAGACCCTGCTCCGATAACCAGAGACCTTTATCCCTACATGGCACTTCCCATCCTGACACTTCCAAATGTAAGATCACTCCTAGAGCAGAGCCAAGCGAAGGGGCCTGGAATAAATCAGCACCCCAGCAACCTGAGCTGACGCAGACATTCCTGAGCAGATTTCAGTCTTGTTTTGCTGGAGGGATCCTTCTGTGGCCACACACTGCCCGCACCAGCCACTTGAGAAGCTCCCAGCAGCCAGTCCCCAGCTCTGGTACCCAGACACATCACAGGCTGCTGATCAAGGGGAAAACTCTCCAGCTCCAGCACATCATAAGCTTATTAAAGATAGATCTGTGCTTTGGTCTGCACAGATAAACACATCAAAGGCATTTTGGTCTGTGTGCCAGGGCCACCAGTATCCCCGTTTGGAAGAGATGGAGGCTGGGATGTGCTTTCCATTCCCAGCATAGGGCACTGGGGGAGCTCAGCCCAGTGAGCGGCGGAGCAGCAGGACTCATCTCCCTCCAGCTTAGGAAGCCCAGGGCCACATCCAGGCTGTAATAATTCAGACCCTGGCTATTTGCTCTGAGGACTCCGAAGTGGCTGGTGGGGACTGAAGCACCTCTCTCACAGTGCATCACTGCCAGTGCTGTTGTTCTCAGGCCATGCAGAGCCAGAGGGGTGGCCAAGCTTCACTGGAGTTCTGCTGGCAGCCTGAGACCTGCTCAGCTCGAGGCAGAGAGCTAAAAGTGAAAGCGGGTCCTCACACAGCTGGCCCAGCAGCTGATATTCGCACAGTGCTTTGAAACCTACAGATGAAAGATTTGAGAGACATGAAAGGCTGTCACTGCCTGTTTGTCATTCGGTTTCTTCCCTCCCTGCCACCAGACATGTTTCGGGGACAGTTTTCAGCAAAGGCAAATGCAGCCTTGTGGGAAAGATGCCCAGCCCGGAGCATCCCTGCCACTGATCCACCACGAGCTTCTCTCCACCGTGGCACAGAACCCCCAGCATATTGGCATGGGCTCCTCCTGCCACCTTGAGTTGCACAAGAAGCAAATTTACACCCCAGCATTGACTGGGCTCCACTTTCGTCCTGCTTTGCAGTTACCCCCCCTTTTTCTTTATCTCTCCCCAATGCAACTCAAGAGCCTCAATCCCCTCTGTGGCCTCTCAGCCATCTCCAAAGGTTTGGCTTTCTTGCTTTCAGAGTGCTCACACCAAGCACAGTCAGGTTTGCATTAGGAGCAAGTGATGACATCAGGCCTCCCGGCAGCAGGGAGGTTTGTGCCTGCAGCACAGAGCCACTTTGGAGGGAGGCTTTGCACATGGCAAAAGGGCCCTGAGACCTCTTAATGTTAGCGAGGAAGGTGACGGGCATCACCCAGGGAAGCAGCAGTGGGAGGCAGCAAGCATCCCACCCTGCTCTGTGTGCCTGGCACGGCGCAGTGGAGCCCAACACACCGCGTGCCCCGAGCACGGCTCACTTCCAGCATTTCAAATTTGCCGGATGATAGCCCCAGTGTCTGAGTTCACAGCTCTGATCCCACCCACTTGTGGTCTGACTCATGTTGCAGACACCGGGCTGCCTGGATATTGGTGCGAGGAGGGAGGGAGGAGGGAGGAGAGGAGAGGGAAGGAGGCAGGCGCTCGCAGCACACGCTTCTGCCTTCACAAACTGAGCCACACACATCGGGAGAAAGTTGGAGGCAGTGCAGCCACCGAGGGCTTCCACCGGCTCAGGGCAGAGGGAAAGCAGCATCTCTCCCAGGTAAAGCTTTTGCCTTACTTTTCACTTGGTTGTTACTCTGGTAAATCACTTTCTAGGTGAGATTTCAGTCCTCTCTGAGGCTGGGGTGTGCAATGGGATAGCCAGGTCAGAGCAAGAGGGTGTTGCTCATTGGATCCTTGTGCTACAATCATCCTGCTGTGCCTGGAGCAGAGGCCAGTTTGGGGACTTTCACTGGCTGCTGCTGATGGGACCTCTGGAGCACAGAACACCAGGGTCAGAGGCTACACATGGGTGGTGTGCCCAGGCCCTGTCCTGTCTAAGCATCCAGCAGTGTGCAGCATCCCTGCCCAAGCAGCCTCCCCATGAGGTCTACTATTAAGACAACTTCTTGCACCGAGCTGCCTGAGCGTTTTCTCTGGACACCCCAGCCCCTCCATCCAGCCCTGCACATCCTGGCAGTGGCAATCTGCTGGAGCAGCGGTTGCTCTGTCCATGGGCAAAGCTGGCTCTGTGGGACAGGGTATCCCTGGGGCAGGGTACCCGCAAGCTGGGCTGTAACATGGGCACAGCTGGGTGGATAGTCCCCAGGGGTAGGCAGTGCTCTCCATCCCCTGGCCAGAATAAGCTTCATCAGAGGCTGAACCCTGGGACTTCTGCTGGAAACTTGAGCAGCTCCAAGCACACCCATGAGCCCAGCGCCTCTGTTTTCAGTTTTTATCTTTTCCAGGCACCCTCTGAGTACCTTGGAAAGAAAAAGTGCTCTCTGCAGATCAAACTTCCAAAATGCTGACTGCTCTGCTGAGCCCTTTTTCTGCTGGGGAGAACAGTGGAGGGCTGATGGCCATTTTGGGAATTGTGTCCTACCTCCCCCAGCCCCTCTGCTCATGCCAGAGACAGTAGTTGGTGCTGTGTACCAGTCAGGGTTCAGGTTGAGATGGGGCAGGCAGAGCACCAGGCCCCAGTGGAGATCAAGGAACAGGCAGAAAACGGGGGATGCAGCCAGGCAGGACCCCGCTGTCTCCCCACAGTCCTAGAGGTGCAGAAAGGTTGCAAAAGGGGTCTGCAAGTATGAGACTGCAACTGTCTGTGTGTACCTGTACGATCACAGGGTAAACTCTGTCTACACACGTGAACGAGGGCACAGGGTACCTTGACTGTGTGAGCACTCAGGAGCAGCATATCCAACAGCCCTGCCCCAGAGAGTGGAGGGGAGATGAGCAATTGCAAGGAAGATAAAGAAACAAGGAGCAAGAGCCTTCAGCAAGCGCAGGGACAGAGGCATGCCGAGGGATGCTATGGGGTGCAGCACCACATGGGAGGCATGGGGAGGAGCACAGTCCCTCCAGAAAAGCTGCTCATAAAGTAGAAACAACCCCACAACCTCACCAAAGCCCTCCACAGACAGCAGAGTGAGCTGGTTACTGTGCCACTCTCATGTCTGTCCTCTCTCACATTGCCTTCAAGCCCCAACTTCGGCAAATTCAGTCTTGTCCCATTGTGAGGCAGAGGAACAAGACTACCCTTTGCCAGGGTCCCTGCAGCCCCCGGCCATGCCCACTCCCCACCATTGAACCCCAAACATCCTCTTTCAGACAGGAGAAATCCCCCCCCCCCCCCCCCCCCCGAACCTTGGCGGGGGGAAGTCCCCCGTGCGGCCCAGA